>JAOTON010001317.1:0-364344 GCA_034440635.1 Lepas anatifera | reverse complement strand
AGTCGATTCTGCTACTTCTTTTTCCAGTGGATGTTGGTAGAGGAGGCAATGGAACTGGCCCTTGTAGTAAGTATTGCTGAGTAAAATTCAATAGTAGTAAGTATTGTTGGGGTGAGGGAAAATCCAGCAAAACAAATATAAAAGTGAGTGGAAAATTCTGCTTGAATGGATGCCGCCGTTCTCGCACTCCAGCAACCTCCAGGTTTTCAGGACACACTGGGTGGGATACGCAATATTATCATGCAAAGTAAAGTCGGATCACTAAGCGCTTCTTAAAGCAGAGCGTAACACAGGGTAGAAGTGTGGTGCAATCAATTGAATTATACCGAGCATATCACAGGCTCATTTGCGCGACACAACAATTCGAAACGATTGTTTTGAGAAATCACTAATTAAAATTAAACTCGTAATTTAATAACGAGCCACAGATGATTCATGTGTTCCAAAGCGACATCATACTGAGCAAGGCACCCGCAGATGTTTTCCTGCAGAAAGATTGTTGCCGCACAGGCATGGGGTAGCGCAGCAGCACGTGCGTCTGGAGTGCCCACTTCTTTCCCACACATCAGGCAGATGGCCACGAAGTACGCCTTGCTGCAGCAGTGAGAATAGGTAGGTGTCGGCCGGTGTCCCATCCGGTTGAGGTACTGCTCCAAGCCTGCCCAGCACCCCACTCTGAGACTGGCGCACCGTGACTGCGGCGTCACGATCGTGCCGAACGCCGGATGGCAGCGCGTGGTCCCGCATACTAGTTCAGTGCAAGCCGTTAGGCCAGTAGTGCTTCGCCGACCTGGAACTGTTCTCGCAAAAGGTCTTGGGGGTCGGCTCCGTCGTCATATTGTGGTAGAGCCCAAGTTTTTTTACCAGTGTGTCCACCAGTTAATTCCACGGTAGCCCGCGTTGCGCTGGCATCCACTGTAGCGCTTGCAAGCACTGCATATGTATAGACGCCTCTCATTTGACCGGATAAGAGGTCCCAGGTTCACCCTCCCATGGTAGAGCGTAAGGATAACACACTCCTGTACAGTGCCACAAGAGCGACCTGCGAGTTCAGGCGGGTGCCCATTGACCCATCATTCAGTTGCTTGCGGAGTCCAACGACTAGCTCCAGCGCGATTGTAGGTACTGAGTTCTGCATCGGTACTAGAACAGAGGGTCCGACAAACAAGGACGCTGGTTTCCCGCGTCTGGAGCACGATTGCCGTTCATCCACCACGGGAAACTTCCACCTCCGCGAAGCCATCCCATGACAGGTTATTGTGTGTTGTGTTGTCCCCTGGGTCCTCTAAGCAGGACCATAGCCCAGAAGGCTCCCTGAAACTGAGGTAGCCTCTGGCCAAGGCGGCCACCAGGCCGTCGCCCCACAGCTGCTCGGAGTCGATGTTTATGACTGTGGCCTGCCAGGTGCAGGCGGGTGCCGGCGAGGGACGGACATCGAACAAGCACATACACAGGCGTGTCCGCCTCCTTCCTGCAGACGGCGTATAGCGCCGTTTGGTACCACTTAACGAGGCATTGCGCACAGTCCCGCGAGGGATGCTTGCCGATCCGGTGCAGGTATCGGACTGATTTGCTCCAGTTGCCAGCTCTCAGTCGGTCCACGTCGGCGACTGCATTGCAAACCTCGCCGGGTATGGGGGGCGGCAGTCCACCCCCCATGATTCTTTGAAGAGGACAACCTTCCTCCACTCCTTGTTGACTGATCGCGCGAGGACCTTTGTCACGGTACGGGCGTGCATTTGGACGGTGTTCTGGGGCAGGCCAGAGGTCTTATTCACCATTGTGTCCGCCCTCTCAATGCCAGGCAGGCCGCCATGAGCGGGACCCGCTGCAGGTAGACTTCCTGTCTACCTGCAGCGGAGAGGAATCACCCATATGACCGCTCTCAGGGGTGTCATCTGTGCCACGACACCCCAAGCGAGCATGGAGAGGACGGCTTGGGAGTTCTTGCAGACAATGACCGGGGCCGTGACTGGTTCTCACCCTAGGCGATTGAAGTCAGCTAGTGCGGCTCGCAGTGTGATGAGCTCCGCTCGAGTGCTGGAGCACAGCTGGTGCACGCAACACTGGAATCTACCCGGGCGGAGGATCAGTAGGTTAGTCAATTGTTGTTCAGCGGTCGTGCATCGGACTGAGTACGGAGCTAAGCGGTGGTCGCCCAGTCCTTCATCCAGATCAAAGAGAACGGACTCCCGAGTCAGCCGCAGCTGAGCAGTGACTCCCAACAACTTCTCCACCGCGGTATCAGCCAGGCCGGCCTTGCTCAGGACCTCTTGGCCTAACCCCACCACCCCGAGGTAGAGTACAGGTGTCTTGGGGCTGTCGTGTCCACCGTGACTCGGAGCGGGTCTTCTGCGGGGAGCAATTTTGCTCAGCAAATCACGCACGTGGCCAGGGCGCGACGGCGAGTGGACCGTTGGTAGACCCGCTTCCACCATGTGAGCCACAGGGGCCGACAGCAGGAAACCTGTGACCACTCTGGCTGCAACGCGGAGCTCCATCTCAACCAGCTCGACGTGGGAGGGGGATGCCACGGGCAGCCATGCCCGCACGACCAATTCCAGGTCACTTCGCACATAGTCGCTAGCAACGGACCTGAGTTGCTGCTACCGCAGACCCCACGAACGCGCTATGAGTTACGCAGTAGTGCGAGGAGTGGTCTTCTTCACATGATAGGTCGCGACGGTCAGCAGCGAGAAACAATGCAGCGGTGGAGTATGCAAGGGCGCCCTGACATATCCGCTGATTGCTCCTCCGTGACAGGTGTTTCCTTGAAAGCACTTCACTGAAACAAAATTTGCGTAAGCAATTAACAGATATTGTCATTGGGAAGAAAACTGAACTATTTTGACAACATGTCTACTTTAACAAGCGCACGAAAAGGGATCTGAGCCACCTTCGATTTGACGGCGGGGGAGATACCCTCAAATATTGTGCCCAACCCTCAGTTAGACAGAGGCAGACAGAGACAGCCAGGCAAAGAGGCACTAGAGTTTTAGGGTGCATCGGCTGCTAACGCAATGTGTGGGACGTACAGACAGCCACTGACATAGACAGGTAGACAAAGAGAGACGGACGGGCCAAATAGGCATTGCACTTTTAGGGTACACCGGCTGCTAGGGCAATGGGCAGGCAGGCAGGCAGAAACAGACAGAGAGAAACATACAAACATACATTGAAATTTTAAGCCTGTTGGCTGCTAAGGTTATGTGTGGGCCAGCCAGTCAGCCAGCCAGACAGACATACAGATGGACAAAGGCAGTCAAAGGCAGATACCGACAGATATAAATAGATAGACAAAGAAAGACTGTCAGACAGCCAGAGACAGACAGATATGGCTCGACAGATTATACATAAATTTAGAGATAACCAGACAGACAGAAATAAATAGATACAGACAGACAAAAACAGACCAACAGACAAAGACATATAAGCAGAGGGCGCGGTAGTGGAGTGGTCAGCCTAGCTGGCCGGCCCGCAGCCGACCCGGGTTTAAGGCCCCACGGCTCCCCTGAACAAGGAGCAAGCTGGCTAGCGACAAATCCTTCCAAAAGGGAAAGAGTTGGCGACGCCATATGACCCTGGCAGTTGGTGCGTCGATAAGCCCCAAAAATAATATAAAAACATTCAGTCTGACAGACATAGGCAGAGAAAGACAGCCATGCAGAAAGACCGAGACAGATAAATAGAGATACAGACATAAACACCCACACACACACGAGAGAGAGAGAGAGAGAGAGAGAGAAAGAGAGAAAGAGAGAAAGAGAGAGAGAGAGAGAGAGAGAAAGAGAGAAAGAGAGAGAGAGAGAGAGAGAGAGAGAGAGAGAGAGAGAGAGAGAGAGAGAGAGAGAGAGAGAGAGAGAGAGAGAGAGAGAGAGAGAGAGAGAGAGAGAGAGAGAGAGAGAGAGAGAGAGAGAGAGAGAGAGAGAGAGAGAGAGAGCTGTAAAGGAAGTGACAGCTGGAGCCAGTTCAGTCTGTAATGCTGAGAGGAGGGATGGATTCATCTGCCAAAGGGTATAGCATATCGAACTGGTGCTCAGGATCAAAGCTGGACCTCCTTGACATCAGGGATGCGGAGCCGAGACAATTTTGGACGGCTCCGGCTCCTGTCCGGGGTTATGATTTCGGCTCCGGCTCCGGGTTCAAGTGTCCTAACGGCTCCGGCTCCGGCTCCGGGCAAAATAGTCGGCTCCGACCGGCTCCGGCTCCGGCAATGGCAATGTTCCTATATCCAAAATGTGATCGAAACGTTCTCAAGGGCGTGAAAGTCCATCAGATACAAAGTGACTATGTATTTGTACGAATGAAAAATGGCGACTGGATGAACGAACGCTCTTGACCAGATGCCAAAGGCCAGTGAACCTCAAAACTGGACCAACCTACACTGCAGTGCAGTCGTATGGCAAACTGCACTGTACTGTTATGGCAAACAGAAATATGGGTCAGACATGCCCGCAAACCCACATAGAAAATTAAAGATACAACGATCAAGTAAAGCTTGGACAGCCCGCAAAGAAAAACTTCGATGAGCTAACAGCAGGGTCGTTAAAAAAATATTTTTTTACTTTCAGATTCGAACCCACTTTTTCCCATTATATATTCAATTCTGATTTCAATGAGCCACATTCCAAGCATCTACGACAGCGGGAAAGATCGCCTCAAAACGGTTAAAGATTTCATGTTTCTGGCGCAATTGGCCCTCCGGCGTTGCAGTTTCCCCTTGTTAAATTGGGATGAAAGGGGTGCATAACCTACCAGTAAAGACAGCCTGGCATGTGCGTGCGTATAAGAGCGGTAGATGGAATTTAACATGCAGGCATCTACTTGTCAGATGTATTTGCAGCGCAATACAAATACATGTTATTCCACAAAGACCTGAAATTAAACGATTCCGCACCCTAGATCTAAATCCCGACAGAACAGGAATGCCTTCCGGAGGCAGACCTTTCTCTAGTAACTATCGCTAGAGAACGTCGTGAGGCAGATGCTTCTGCCTATTCTCCTGCAAACTATTTAAGAGCTCTGGTACTGATAAAAGAAGATCCTGTTTCATATTTTTACCCTTTAGGTGGCTCACGAAATCCCCCACCAGCTTCACACCACGTTCTGTGGGACCATTCACGACAGTAAGTTCTGGAATACCTCGAAACAGGGGAAGCCATACCAGTCACCAGCTTCTCAACGGAGCCATTTCATGTTAGAATCTTTCAGATTCAGGCGCTCGAATACCATCCAGCTTTCAGGAATGAGAAATTGGGAGAGGCTTGGTATCGAGCCGAGCTCTTCATAGCCTCTGTCGGAAACTTTAGCCTACCTAACTGAAAGGTGGATGGTTTTGCTGTTTAGGCCAGGTACTGTATCACTGCCTTTTTACCTTCAGCATTGTGATTCTTATTTACGAAGCAGATTATAACTTTCTGGTCACAAATAACAGTTGCGTTTGCACATTGACTTCAGCGCCTCTACACAATACCGGAGTATTATCTCGAATTGCGCAAGCTGGTTTACGTGTGGCTGTCAGGAGAGGTTGTCTCCAACAAATGTCTGTTTAGAAGACCCGGAGCTCACCAGCGAGCCATTTTATGGAATATACGACATTTATGGCATGAAGTGCGTGCTATTACTGTGTCAGATTCCGTTCATCATTCCAGAAGATACTTAAAGACAGAATATTATAATTTTTGGAGTTTAACAACGCATCAACTGCTCAGGTCATATGGCATCAGAGGAGAGAGGGAAGGAATTAGCTCGGGCTAGAGCAGGGCGCCAGATTCTGCCTCTGGGTGGGCTCAAACCCACGACACCCAGCATATAATGAATGTCATTGGCCAAGCCGAGCGCAAGCGCTAACCGACTGAGCCACTCAGACTCCGAAATAGTTAGCGGCTTTCCTCATAAGTGGTTCTAAACCATGCATTTGGGTTCCTCCGTCGCGGATAGTCAGCTTTAGAGCCTTCTATGAGCCTCAAAGCTATCCATAAAATGCAATGCAGTGCTTTCATTAAGTTAATATAGAAATCGCCCTGAATGTGCTGAAGTCAATTTGTCATCAGCTGTGGTATCTGTGCACAGAAAGTTATATTCTGTCGCGCTGGTGAGAACCACCATCGTGGAGGTAAGGAGCCAGTCGCACAACAATTGGCCAAAACAGCAAACGATTCACATTTGACTAGGGCAGGCTTAAGTTTCCGATAGAGGCTATGAAGAGCTATGTAAATGGTCGGTACTAAGCCTCAGCCAGCTTGTTACTCCTGACAGCTGGCTGGTATTCGATTGCCTGAATCTGAAATATTCTGACCAGAAATGGCTCCGTTGAGAAGCTGGTATAGCTTCCCCTGGTTCAAGGTATTCCAGAACTTACTGTCGTGAACGGTCCCACAGAACGTGGTGTGAAGCTGGTGGAAGATTTCGTGAGCCACCGAAAGGGTAAAAATATGAAACAGGATCTTCTTTTATCAATACCAGAGCTCTTAAATAGTTCGCAGGAGAATAGGGAGAAGCACCTGCCTCACGACGTTCTCCAGCGATAGTTACTAGACAAAGGTTCGCCTCCGGAAGGCATTCATGTTCTGTCGCGATCTTGAGTACAAGGGTGCTGAATCATTTAATTTCAGGTCTTTTGTGGAATACCATGTATTTGTATTGCGCTACAAATACATCTGACAAGTAAATGCCTGCATGTTAAATCCCATCTACCGCTCTTATACGCACGCACATGCCACGCTGTCTTTACGGGTAGGTTTTGTACCCCTTATATACCAATTTAACAAGGGGAGACTGCAACGCCGGGCGGCCTATCGCGCCCGAAACATGAAATCTTTAACCGTTTTGAGGCGATCTTTCCCGCTGTCGTAGACGCTTGGAATGTGGCTCATTGAAATCAGTATTGAATATATAATGGCAAAAAGTGGGTTCGAGTCTGAAAAGAAAGTTTTTTTGAACGACCCTATGCTAACAGTGTTCAACATAAAAAACACATCAGATAGGCTGATGGCATAATTCATTTTCGAGAAAAATCGGAACCAACCACCCTACTGCCCAGGGCCCAGCAGCTGGTTCGCTCACTACACCACCCAATCGCGGTTGGAGCGGGGCAGCAACATTGCCCTTCAATGTGTCTGATCTTAGTCTGGACCTGAGATCAGTAAGCAGTAGCTTCATCGCGGAGAACAACCTCTCCACGGACACCTGAGTAACTGGTAGCGCGGCCATTACCAGGCTAGTCGGCTGGATGATGGCTGGATATTTATCTAAGATGTCGCATACGGTCGCTCTCTTTAGGCGACCCAGGTTTTTGAAGTCGGCTAGTGCCGCATCGAGTGACGGGGATGCTGTTTTCTGCGCCTTTTGCCCTGGGTTCTCGACAGACCTAGTATAAACTAGGTACTTCTCCGAGTACATGATAGCTCTCCTGGGGGGGGGAGGTGGGAGCAAAGATTTTATTGCTCGACAGACCTAGTGTAAACACCTTTTTCAAACAATTTCATCGGCCTTTGGGGGGCCAGAAGATAGTCTGTCCCCCTTCCAGGGCTTTGGGGGGCATGACAGGAATGGCATCCCCCTGCGTCTGTCAACAGGGGCGGATGCAGGCCGACGGTATGGGATAAATCGTGAAAAACATATGGTTTTTTAAGAAAATCGCCAAAAATTGGGCAGTTTGGGGGCCAATGCCTTTTTTTGCTCGCCCTTCATGGATCCGCCAGTGTCAGCCAATGCTTTCATTTGTTGCCAATTTCTGCCCCTGCTAAATGGCCTAAATGACATTACCTGCCCGAGAGTGAGACCGTATACGGAACACCCTAGTTGGAATATTTCATTAATCTCGATATTCATAACATATTGAGAAAGTGTAATATTTCAGGTGAATAAAGGTGTTTCCATGCGACATCTCACGAGGTAAAATGTGACCATTTCACGTTTGACTTTTGGTAATTTGAGAGCTCTTTGGGAGCCGGAGCCGGACCCTTTCTGACGGCTCCGGCTCCGGATCCGATCAAAAGTGTTTCGGCGGCTCCGGCTCCGGGCAGAATGGTCGGCTCCGACCGGCTCCGGCTCCGGCTCCGCATCCCTGCTTGACATAATAACAATAACTGTTGGGACTTATTGACGCACCAACTACCAGGGTTATATGGCATCGCCAACTCTTTCCCCGTTGGAGGGGTTTCTTGGGAGTCAAATTGCTCCTTGCACAAGGAATCTGCCGGGCCTTAAACCCGGGTCGGCCGCGTGGAGCCAGGTTGTTAATCACTATAATACCATGCCCACACCTCCTCGGCATCACAAAACTGGCCATCAAGTACATTGCACTTGCAGTCATACTGGAACTCTGCATCTTAGGCATCAAAACATAGCTAGACAGATTTAGGGTTGCGGGCCAAAGTACTCAAGGAAGAAGTTCATAACGGGAAGAAGTTATGCTTAAAGTAGGTACGTACGCAAAAGTACGTATGGCTTAAGTACGTAGAGATAAAATACGTACCTAATACGCGTCTAAAAATCGTAATGGAAAAGGTTCGTATGGAAAAAGTTTGTACGGGTTAACCTTCGCCCGGGTGGGGGTCTTTTTAGACCCCCTCGGGTTTTTCCGAAGTGACCAAAAAACGGCGGCCCGCAGCGCCGCCAAACTTAGTATAGCTGTTCCTTCATCATTTTTACATCTTTCCTGAAAATTTTAGCTCAACGTCATATCAGGTCAGGTCACCAGGCCAAGTGAAGTGACCTCACCTCAAAAATTCTCAGGACTGCATAACTAAAAGGAGGTTTAATTGATCAATTCGAAACTCATACCACATAATGGGCTCACCAGGAGCTACAACATATATTCCGGAATTTTTTATATTGGTGACCTAAGGTCATGTGCAGAGCATGACCTCCCCGTTGTAAATACATGGGGAAAATAACGAAATGAGTTTTTTTCTCAATAAGTATGGATTGAATCAACTTCCAACATCGTTTAAGACTTGCTCTTAGCCCATTTCTAAAGTTGATACCCAAAATTTTGACTTGTGACCTTTGAAAGGTCACGTTGGGTCAAATAAGCATTTTTTGGTGTTTTACTGTATACATTTTTAGTAAACAAAGATATAACTTTCATTTTTTCACCAAAGTATTTATATAGTCACTGCAAGTCAAATGATATACATCATGACTATACCAGGGCAAGTTGGGTCAGACCGTTGACCCGGGTCAGGTCAAATGTCAAATTTGACCTGGCATGGTAATATTATATATCATTTGATTTTTATTGATGCGAGGATTGCAATGGTGCATCAGCTATTGCTGCATCTTGCTTGGTTTGGGAGTTATTAGCGAAAAAGGAAACGCCTTTATGCGTGGGTGGCTACGGACATTCCCAAGAACATTTCCAATATTCAGTGACCTGAAGCTCCCTAGGCTTTGACCTGACCCGAAAATCATTGCCACTGCAATGAAAGAGCAGCTCAAGAGCTTTCGAATGGTGTTAAATAAATGTTTCTAGCTATCACAGTTTCTGAGATGTATGAGGTTTCTTTAGTACACCTCATATTAGTGATTTTGACCTATTTTGACCTCTTGTGACCTTGATATTGACTTGACGAGAAAAATGATCTAAGTATTTTCGATATAATTTTTGAAGATCTTTCAATTGCCGTTTTGCGATTTTTTCTAGCTCTTAGTTTTTGAGATCGTGGTGGGTCTTTTTTAGACACCCACCAGGGCGAAGGTGGCTCGTACCCGCCACCGGGGCAAGGGTTTAAGTACGTAGGGGTAAAATGTTTGTAATGTAAAAAGTTCGTATGGAAAAAGTTCGTATGGGTTAAAGTACGAAGGGATAAAATGTTCGTAATGTAAGAACTTCGTAAAGAAAAAGTTCGTACGAGTTTAAGTACGTAGGGGGGGGGCATTCCACGACATTTCAGCACAGGCCTTACGCCCTTGTCTCCGATTTTCTTAAAAGAATATGAGTATAGGGTAATCGGCAGAGGACACATAGAAAAACTAACGCATAGAGGAACTGAGGTCTGCATGGGACGTTTTTTCAGGCTCCACCCCCTTCTCTCCAGTTTTTTTCTGTTCCAATCCATTCAATCCCTAAAATGTCAGAAAAGTCCGTCCCATTCCGTCTCATTCCATCATTTTCCTTGAAATCTGGCCGAAATTTCGTTCCATTCCACCATGTTCCTAATGAGCCCTAGGAAATTTCTTCCCATTCTTTCCATTTCTGCAAAATCCTATCCCATTGCATTCCATTCCTATTCCATGCAGACCTTGGTGACCAATCCAGCTTGCAAGTGCCAATCTCTACTACATCGTACGATGACATTGGTGGCGCACTAAAACAACAGCTTACGTGAGTTTGGCCTTTCCCGAGTCCTGTCAAATTCTCTCGGCAGAGAAAATTTGCGAGTTTTAATACCAACGGGATCTAAATATCACAGGCTTATTTGTTTCCAAAGAGGAAAAACAGAATCTGAACTAAAAAATATGTTTCAAAGGGCTCATTTGGTAAACGAAATACGACACTATCACGGGATAACCCATCAAAACGATGGTAATTTCAGAGTTCGTTAAATTTCTAACGAGGAGGTCAGAACTGTCGTGATCGTACGGGAAGAAGTTTTAAGGTATCACGACATGAACGTGTAGTTTTGCTTACGTACTTTTGGCTTACGAGTTTTATGCCCCTACGTTCACTTGCTTACGTATTTTTGCATACGTACTTTTGGCATACGAGTTTTATTTTCTACGTACATATATTTGCTTACGAATTTATGCGCACGAAGTTTATATGTACTTTAGCCATACGAACTTTGGTCCGTAAATGCGAATTTAGTGTGATCAGCCTTTACCTAAATCAATTTCTCATGATTCAAAGAAGGAATACGTAATAGCCTAAATAAATGTTCCCAATTTTTTCATTAAATAAGTAAATAAAAGTTGATTAGGCATAGCGAAGTAAGCCTATTTGGTATCGAAGTTTGTAGTTTTTTAAAGTTTTGTAAATATAATTTAATTTTAAAGTTTTGTAAATATGATAAAAAGAGCCTAAACATCTGTAAATGTAAAAAAATGTGTTCGCGATAATAAATGATTAAAATCCTTCAAAAGAGCCTAAAAATGTATTTACTATTTGAAAAAGAGATGGGTTAAAAGCCAAAAAACATTTTTTGGCTTTTTACTTTGATTTATTGGTAATCTCGAAATCATAGGGCAAAATTTGATTTCTCAATTTTTCATGTATTGACAACCTAGAGTGCATGCGTGCCTTATTAAAACCAAACGAGCTATACAAAATTAATCCTAATTATGGGTCCCCTTGGGCTGGGGCCCCTTGAGGTGGGCCCCCTTTAAGGTTGGTCCCCCCCACTTTTCAAACCGTTCCTATGCCCCTGTGCCACATGCTGGGCAGCAACTGTGTGACACCAGTACAAATATTTTTACAGCCTACAATTTTGCAACTTTGTTTTTCTTTATTATTTTAATAAGCTTTCCCTCAAATCTTTTAAAAAATGTTTGTAAATTTTTTTCCATTGTTCTTTACTGTTGGGGCTGGATCATGCAGTGTAGATGAATATTTGAGGTAACATTCAAAGACAGATTTCTTAATTCAAAGTAGAACCCCACTTAAATTTTAATATGAAAAGAAAATAACCCAGTAGAAAGCTTCCCTTTATCGTTTCTAGATTCCTGTTGGGTTTTCTGGAAAAATTGTTCCAGCAGTTTCCAACCTTGGGAACAAACATTTCCAAATACGGTTTAATGTTACCATTGTTGGGAACATAGTTATTCTCCAGTGTGCAAAGTATTGCTCTTATGATAAGATCTAGTCTGTGTGAGTGCCCTTGGAGACAGGAGCAAGTGGTGTGAATTTCATGACCTGGTGCGAATTTGTGAGACTGGTGCAAGAGAGGCAACACTGAAAATCAAACAAATAAATAATAAATGGTAATAAAGACACAGGAGAAGCCTGTGAAACCTATCAAACTAATAAGGGAGGTAGCATTTCATCATGTGGGTAAGAATGGGTGCATTTTTCTCCCTGTAATTTGGGGATTGGTGCTAATTTTAAGTGACTGGTAGTGCAAATTTAAGTGATAATTTTAGATGGCTGCAGTGACTCGTCTGGCCTGCTGCCATACTTCGCAAACTGGGTCATTCTTGGGAATGCTGACCAAAATTTCTCCCACTTATGAGGGCCAAAACACAGATAATTTTGTGCTATCTGTTCTTGTGTGGTGGTTATAGGTACTGTTCTTGTATGATGGTTATAGGCCAGTCTGCAAAGTATGGCAGCAGGCCAGACGAGTCCCACCAACGGCTGGTGGCACTTGTCCCACCTGGTCCTACCTGGTCCCACCAGTGGCACCAGGGTTGGCAGCAGCCGGCAGAAAGTGGTTTAAACCATTGGTTTAAACCGGTTTAAGCCGGCTGGTATAAACCCGGTGGCAAAAAGTGGCAAAAACTATGAAATACTAAACATTAACTGATATTCGCGTTAGATTTGAATTTAAGGGCTTTTTCTGGGGTGAAAACGTATATTACTGTGTATTGGGAGCCTTCAGTTTCCTCTTCTTCCATTTGATCACACAACTTCAATAATCTGTTCATACCAAATGGTCTTTTATGGCTGGAACCAATCCATTGACAGATCCAGGGGGGGGAAGAGGCCAGCCTTATAAAGTCGAAAATAGTATTTTTGCCCCCCCCCCATGGCCGGCAGCAAGAAATGTTAGAGGCAGTCAGCTTCCATTCAGGCCGTGTGACAATTTTTATTCACCGACTTTTTATTTATTTATTTAGGGCCGCTCCCAACAGGCACACTTGCCCAATTACAGGAAGTATCGGCGTGGGTGTTTAAGGATCCTCTCCACCGGGTCAGATCGGACACGGAAGACGTTTTTCCCGCGGAGGGGATTGAACCCACGTTAATCCATGCTTTCCGATCCGACGACTGGCAACGAAGCCACTAGGCCACCCGGCGCCAAGTGATCAGCTTTTCGCCGATCAGTTTGCCCCGCCCCCAAACGGACCGCCTGAATCCCCAAGTGACCTCACCTTTCTGATATGAAGGGTTTTTACCATGGATGAAGTGTCGTTGCTTCTATTGTTAGTTAAGAACCGGTGCATGCATTTTAGATGACGCCAAAGTAAAATACCACATCAGAAATGTAGGTATGCCAATAAAAGATTTGTTCTCTAATCGCCAGAAATCATATACATATTAATAAATAACAGTTTGGTCCATTCAACCTTATCTTACTTTATATGATTTATTTCAGACATTTTATTCGAAGACAGTAGCCCACCCAAGTGGAAGAGGCAGACGCAGGCACCCATGGAGGGCAGAAATGAGCCTGATCTGGCTTTTAGTACCAGTTCTACTCTCACCTTGCCGTCCCTGCCCCTAACGTGCCGCTCCTGCGTTGAAGCATTCACCCAATATGTGATTCAAGCCGTCCCCATTCCGAAACTGCCGCCTCCTCACCAGGAAAAGAAATCCTGTGCGTGACATGTCGCCCCCCCATCATCCTGCCGCCCCCAAAACGATAATTCTGGGTGTGCACCTGCCAAGAGATAAATGTATGGTATAACCGACCACTGGGGGTACAATCCACTAGGTTTGAGAGCTTATTATCAGAAGAGACCAACAAAGTAGCTCGAGGAGACAACTTGTTTGAAAAAGGTGAATGTTTTAACCAGGACAGGTCAGTCAATGCTGATCTTCACTTGATAAGTATAGCTTACAGAAGCTCAAAAGTACTGCTAATAATGCAGTTTCCATGTATTCAGGCTGAAATAATGTCCTTCGCCATAAAAGATCCAGTACACCAGTCACTCAGAGAGGCTTGGGGATCCCCAGCTTGTACCCTTTCTAATGCTCACCATTGTTCGGCATTGAAGAAGACTCAAAATTGTCACCAAATATGACACATAAAATAATAACAGTCTTCGCAATAATATGTCATGCACCTTAAAGGCACTTGCCTTGCCTCCGATGGAGAACTGCATCGGAGGCCCCAACGCATGGGCTGGATTCCTACTGAGCTTGAGCGGCTTGAGTTCCTAGTCAGGAAAACTGTCTTATTAAATCTAGACTGTCACCAGACATCTGAATTAGCCCGTTTAGTTCGGCTGATATTATAGATTATTAACAATTGAACTGAATAAAATGTGGATAGCATGCGATCATATCTGCGTTTACTGCACTAAGCCTTAAGACTAAGACTAGAAAATATAAAATGCTAAATAAGATGATCAGAATACCGGAAATAGGTACAGTGTACCTATCAGCATGATGTTGGTAACAACTATTGGAAAATAAAGTTCAGTTTCCACAAATAACAGCAAATTTGGCCTCTCCGAGTTTGCCAATATCTGCCGGTTTAAACCAGTAAAAACCGGCTGGCGGCAGAAACCCCTTTCAACTGGCAAAAAATACCAACCCTGCACCAGCCATCTAAAATAATCACACCGCCAGCCATCTAAAATTCTCACACCACCAGCCCCCAAAAATTCACACCAATCTGCCAAATACCAGGGAGAAAAATTCACCCATTCCTACCCACACAATGCAATGCTACCTCTACCATTACTTAGTTAAGGACTTTTTATAAGGCCCCCTCCTTTATCTTAATAACCATTCAGCCATTATTTGTTTAGCTTAAGTGTCACCTTCCTCGCACCAGTCTCACAAATTCGCACCAGGTTGATAAAATTCACACAACTTGGTCCTGTCTCCCAAGGGCACTCACACCCACAAGGCCTCATGGAAAATACAATTGTTTGCACACTGGGTTATAGGTAGTCTTTCAAATTTGAGCACCCCAATAGTTTTTTTTAAATACACACCCCTAACTGAAGGACAACAAACTAATGCATTAAAGACCAGTAATGGATGGGATACCTCACCAGGATCCAGTCTGCAAAGTATGGCAGCAGGCCAGACGAGTCGCACCAGCCATCTAAAATTCTCGCACCACCAGCCTCAAAAAATTCACACCAATCTGCCACATACCAGGGAGAAAAATGCACCCATTCCTGCCAACACGATGCAATGCTACCTCTATCATTAGTCGATTAGTCAAGGACTTTTTATATGGCCCCCTCCTGTGTCTTAATAACCATTCAACTATTAATTGTTTAGTTTAAGTGTTGCCTTCTTTGCACCAGTCTCACAAATTTGTACCAGGTTGAAAACATTCTCACCAGGTTGATAAAATTTGCACGACTCGGTCCCGTCTCCAAGGGCACTTGCACCAACGAGATCTCGTTGAAAATGCCATACTTTGCACACTGGACCAGGATGCCCACCAAAAACAAAACCTTACACCTAGAGTAACCCAAGATAATAAAGTGGGCCTTCAGCCGGGCATGAAATTTCCTTAGCAGTTCCTATTTTGAAAATAATTTGCAGAAAACATTGTTGATATGGCTGTACCTATAGTGAGAATCTAGTTTTTTGTCATTAGTTTCTGAAATATGAGACTGTTGAGAATTAGTGGCTACGTAATCGATAGCTGGGAGCAAAACACACAAACTGAATGTAAAATTATGACTGCAAGCTATAGTTCGCAAACACTATAAGAAAAACTTCTGAGCCTAGTGTATACAGATTCAATTGCAGGGGGCTGTACCTTCCCTCCTATCTCAAAATCTATCATCCAGTGTTAAGTAGGAAATACAGCATTACTTCAGCTTAGATTTGAATCAATACGGCTTGAGTAGATATCCATGATCATCTCATATAAAATGCAAACGACAAGCCAAGCCCCAACCATCCTCCCTCCTCTTGTTTTCTTCAACCCACCCTTTTTCTGTAACACTTAAAGCAAGTCACCTTCCCTGTTCCCCCTCCCCTGGCCCGGGTTTGCTAATTTTCCCTCTCACCTTTACATAATTGTGCTGCCGCGGCGGGGGCGTGTGGTGCCGGACTGTCGGAGCTGCCGGAGTCGGTATCCGGCTCCGTGATGGTGCGTCGGCGTGAAGCAATTCCACACAATTCCAAACCATTATCCATCACTAGAAATGCGCTTTCCTGTCAACTGCGCAAGGCTGGAGATATCATCCATGGCGCAGGTTTGTGCGGCAATAAACACTTGGCTCACCGCGCTTAGAAAACTTTACCATGGAAAGAAAAACCTTCGAGAGGCCTTAGCCCTAAGCCCTGTTCCACCTGTCAGCACAGTTTTATCAGCACCAATCAGCGGGCCGTGTTGCGCCTACAGCCCTGTTCCACCTGTCAGCACAGTTTTATCAGCACCAATCAGCGGGCCGTGTTGCGCCTACGTCACAGGATTGTAGCCTCTCCCCGGGAACTAGTTCTAGAGGTTTTACGGGCTGATGGCCTGCTGTTTGCGCTGATGAAAAATAGCAAGTGCACGAAGTGGCAGCCTAATATTTTTTAATGGTATAAAGGTTGATGTTCCTTTTGCTTACCACAAACTAGAGGCGATTATGGCGCTGATATTTCTTTTCTGGAGGAGTGGCTAGAGGTCCTGCTGACAAAACTGTGCTGACAGCTGGAACAGGGCTTACGTCACAGGATTGTAGCCTCTCCCCGGGAACTAGTTCTAGAGGTTTTACGGGCTGATGGCCTGCTGTTTGCGCTGATGAAAAATAGCAAGTGCACGAAGTGGCAGCCTAATATTTTTTAATGGTATAAAGGTTGAAGTTCCTTTTGCTTACCACAAACTAGAGGCGATTATGGCGCTGATATTTCTTTTCTGGAGGAGTGGCTAGAGGGTCCTGCTGACAAAACTGTGCTGACAGGTGGAACAGGGCTATTAGCCCTGTTCCAGCTGTCAGCAGAGTTTTGTCAGCACCAATCAGCGGGCCGTGTTGCGCCTACGTCACAGGATTGTAGCCTCTCCCCGGGAACTAGTTCTAGAGGTTTTACGGGCTGACGGCCTGCTGTTTGTGCTGATGAAAAACCGTAAGTGCACGAAGTGCAGCCTAATATTTTTTAATGGTTTAAAGGTTTAAGTTCCCTTTGCTTAGCACAAACAAGAGGCGATTATGGCGCTGATGTTACTTTTCTGGAGGAGAGGTTAGAGGTCCAGCTGACAAAACTGTGCTGACAGCTGGAACAGGGCTATTATTGATCGTGGGGAAGATTGATCGTGGGGAAAGATTGATCGTGGGGAAGAATTGAACGTGGGGAGAACTGATCGTGGGGAAAATATGATTTGTGGAACATATGAACGACACCCGTACTGCTAGGGGAGACGTCTCAGCTTTGCCAGATAGAGACATTGGTTCTGTCTTGAGCCCAAAAATTCCCAATATTTCTAAATTTCCCCAGATTCCCGGGATCTCCTCATAGAAGCTTGGGCGAGGGATTCTTGGTATGGGCGCATGAGCGTCGAAAGCGGGGGACGGGGGGACGGGGACGGGGGGACGCGTCCCCCTGTTGGCCAGCCAGGGGGACGTCCCCCAGAATTTCTGAGTCGATGGTCATTAATGCTGTCAGTTACCGAATATGCTCAAAATTCGCCTCCCCCGGTCACTAGCAGCCCGGGTCTGTCCCCCCTGCGAAAATTCCGTGGC
Organism: Lepas anatifera; assembly: GCA_034440635.1. NCBI lineage: Eukaryota > Metazoa > Arthropoda > Thecostraca > Lepadidae > Lepas > Lepas anatifera. The sequence goes on along the minus strand of JAOTON010001317.1, from coordinate 346,818 downwards.
GGTGCCCCTGCATGGGCGTATCCAGGGAAGTGGATTCAGGCCATGGGCAGATCCAGGGAAGGGTAGAAGAAGGGACCCAACAAAATTAAGCATGTGTCATAGGCGGATGGAATAAAAATGTTAGGGCGCACTACGGAGCAGGGCATTCCTGGCGTAGGCGGATGTAGAGAAGGGGATTTAGGCCATAAGCGGATCCAAGGAGGGAATTCCTCCCCCTGGATCCGATTATGGCCTAAATTCGCCTCCCCCGGTTAATTAGGGGTCCCTGTAAAACAATGCATTCCGGTCAAAGGCGGATTCAGAAGAGTTACCGTGCTCTACAGAGCAAGAGATTTCCGGCATAGGCACACCCAGGCTAGGGGATTTAGGCCATGGGCGGATCCAGGGGAGGGAATTAGGTGGATCCCTGTAAAATAACACGCGCATTGACGGGGGCGGGTACCCGCCCCCCTCGGGTTTTTCGGAGATAGTAGAAAAACGGCGGCGCGGAGCGCCGCCGTACTTGGTATACCTTTTTCCTCATCATTTTTACAACTTCTGTGAAAATTTTAAGGTTAGGTCATCTCAGGTCAGGTCACCAGTACAGGTCAAGTGACCCGACCTCAAAAAAAAGTTTAAGATAGCATAAGTCGGAGCAGGGTGAACTTATCCGATTGAAACTCATATCACATAATGGCCCCACCGAGTTCTCTAAAATATGTTCCGGTATTTTTGATATCGATGACCTAAGGTCAGGTACGACGCATGACCTCTCCATTGGAAATACATGGGAAAAATGGTTTTTACAGAATAACTCAGTAACGGATGGTGATAGAGCATTTATTTTAGCTGCATTAGACTCGCCTGGGCTTTGCGGTTCTAATGATATGCATTTTATATAATTTGACCCTGACCTGACCTCAGGTCAGGTCAAATCCTTGATTTGACCTAGCAAGGTCAAATTATATATCATTCGATTCGGCTTGCTAAGAGGATTCATATAGTTTAAGTCGTTTTGCTCTATCTTTACTTGTTCAGATGTAATGCCCGAAAAACTGAATTTTACATGTTATCCCTATGACGGGCATGTTTTGACCTCTCGTGACCTTAAATGTGACCTGACAAAAAAATGGTTCAAATGTTTTCGATGGAGAAGTGGATGGGCAGCCCAACGCCGTTTACCGTTTTTCGCTACCTACCGTGGTTCTCGAGATCTTAGGGGGGGGGTACCCGCCCCCCATCAATGCGAAGGTGGCTCAGACCCCCGTCAATGCGCGTGATAAAGCATTCCAGTCACAGGCGGATTCAGGAAAGTTGCAGTGCTCTACAGAGCAAGGGATTCCTGGCATAGGCACATCCAGGTTAGGGGATTTAGGCCAAAGGCGGATCACGGGAAGGGAAGGAGACGGGACCCTGTAAAACTAAGTATGCAGACCCCGTTCAAGTTGTTTGGCAGCATTACGTCATCATGGCTGGAGAGGCACTACAGTTACTATGCAGGGCATTGGAGAAATTGCACTTTTTCGAAGCTCTAAATAACCTGTTTTAGAACTGTATCAATAAAACTGATATGGTTGAACAGAAAGCTAAAAGATTTTTATTTGTGAAACCCTCAGACGTTTTGCAAAAACTCCAGTGAAGAATATTATTTTTACAAATTTTCCAGAGCGTGTCAAAATAAGGACATGTTCAGCACTAACAGCTGTTTCCAGTAAGACTAATCTGGATTTTGATTGGCTGTTGATTTCTGACTTTTGATTGGCTGTTGGTGGTACCTGCAGCAGAAGACAATAAACACCGGTGATCTCTTGAGCGAAGGTAAATTTATTTCTCTCGCCTATTATGTAGGCCTGAGTTGATCAAATAAATGCATGCCCTTTCAACAAATTCTTTGAAGTGTTATAATTTTTTCATTAGATTTACGTAAAATACGCTGCTCGCCTTTGAGATCAAGGTTACTGTCAAATGGGTGAAACAAGTTGATTTCGATTTATACTAGATTGATGCCAAATACGCCCAAACTTGGTATGTTTCAGCTGATCCTTCCAAAAACTTAGTAGAATCTCCCATAACTTAGTAAGAAAATGCGGTGACGTCATCATGGGAGGACTATATTCAGTAGGAAACTTGGTTGTACCCGTAATTAAAGTACCCTGCTAAGTATGCTCGTCATAGACGGATTCAGGAGGGTTGCAGTGAACTACAGAGCAGGAAATTCCTGGCATCAGCGGATCTAGAGAAGGGATATAGGCCATGGGCGGATCCAGGAAAGGGGAAGAAGAACAGACCCTATAAAGTAAAGCATACAGGTCATAGGTGGATTCAGGATGGTTTCAGTGCGCTACAGAGTAAGGAATTCCTGGCATATGCGCTTCCAGGGTAGGGATCTAGGCTATGGGCGGATCCAGGAAAGTGGAAGAAGAGGGACCCTGTAAACCAAAGTATACGTATCAGGCGGGTTCAGGAGTAGATAATGCTAAAGTGCACTACAAGGCAGGGGATTCCTGGCATAGGGGATCTAGAGATAGGTATTTAGGCCATGGCTGGATCCAGGGAAGAGGAAGTAGGCGGGACTCTGTAAAATAAAGAATACGTGTCACAGGCAGCTATAGGAGGGTTGCAGTGCACTACAGGGCAAGGGATTCCTGGCGTAGGCGCATCCAGGGAGGGGATTTAGGCCATGGGCGGATCCTTTTTTACCGTGTCCCGTCTGCTTCTCTTGCCTGGATTCGCCTATGGCCTAAAATATTTCCTCTGGACCTGCCCATGCCAGGAATCCCGTGCTCTGTGGTGCACCATAGCAGTTTTTCCCCTGAATCTGCCCATGACTCGTATACTTGGCTTTACAGTATCCCGTCTGTTTCTCTTTCCTGGATTCGCCCATGGCCTAGATCCCCTTCCCTGGATGCGCCTATGTCAGGATTTCCTTGCTCTGTAATGCACCGCAACGCTCTTGAATACGCCTGTGAAACAAATGCCTTATATTTTTGGGTCCCCTCTACTTCCCTGCCATGGATCCGCCCATGGCCTAAATCCCCTTCTCTGGATCTGCCTGTGCCAGGAATTCATTCCTAAATTCGCCTATTCCACGTATGCTTTTTTTACAGGGTCCTGTCTTTTTCCCCTTCCCTGGATCCGCTCATGGCCTTAATCCCCTTCCCTGGATCCGCCTATGGCCTAAATCCCCTTCTCTGGATTTGCGCCTATGCCAGGAATTCAATCCTTAATCCGCCTATGACTCGTATGCTTTCTTTACAGGGATTTTTCTTCTTCCCCTTTCTTGGATCCGCCTATGGCCTAAATTGTCCTTCTCTGGATCCGCCTATGCCAGGAATGCATTCCTTAATCCGCCTATAACACGTATGTTTTCTTTACAGGGTCGTATCTTGATACCATACACGTATATTCACACTACGGGGCGATACATGATCCATACAGTGATTTAAAAAAAAAAACAAGAAAAGAAGCCCTGGCCGTGGTGGGCAAAGATAAACTACACACGGAGGCGCTAGGCCCCGAACCCGTGACCGCCGACCGACGGCGAGAGCGCTCTAAATTACGCCCAGACGGGCACGGGCTCGGAGCCCAGCAGACGCCCACCGGCCGGGCGAGTGGACAAATACATCAGAATGATAATGAGCGGTACAAGATCGGTGCAAGCAACACACAGCTAAGGCGTGAGCGACACCAATAAAATACGGAGGCGGTCTCACACCGCGCAGACACCGCCCAGCATCAGCAACGTAGACCCGGCGAATCCACCACACCGCCCCGGCGAAACGCACAACGCTCTGTCCACCCGGGCAGCAACAACCGGACTCTGAAGCCGGGCCCCTCGACTCGCATCCGACCCCCGCCGGGGACGGGACCCGGCTGATCGGCCGCAGGACAACTCAACGGCTCGGCAGCCTACGAACTTCCCCGACTCCGCTGTGGGAAGTCCCGCGGCGGCGGGGCCCTCCGAAGAATCCTCGCCACCGGCCCCGCCGCCCAGGAGACATACCGTCAGACTCGAGGGGGCGGACTCCCTGATCTCCCCTCTCCGGAACCCGCGGAGCCGCCCGTCCAGGAGGCGCCGCCACCCCGATGTCCAGCCGGAGGCGCAGAACCAGTCCCGCGTCGACAGACTTCCCCTTTCCTGGATCCGCCCATGGCCTTAATCCCCTTCCCTGGATCCGCCTGTGGCCTAAATCCCCTTCTCTGGATTCGCGCCTATGCCAGGAATTCAATCCTTAATCCGCCTATGAAACGTATGCTTTCTTTACGGGGTCCTATCTTCTTCCCCTTTCCTGGGCCGCCTACGGCCTAAATCCCCCTTCTCTGGATCCGCCTATGCCAGGAATTCATTCCTTAATCCGCCTATGCCAGGAATTCATTCCTTAATCCGCCTATGACACGTATGCTTCTTAACAAGGTCCTGTATTTTTCCCCTTCCCTGGATACGCTTATGCCAGGAATCCCTTGCTATGAAGTGCACCTTCACCGTTTCTCTTACCTGAGTCCACCTATGAAACGCGCCTATTTCGTCGGATCCCATCTACTTCCCTTCCCTGAATCCGCCCATGGCCTAAATCCCCTTCCCTGGATACGCCTATGACAGGAATCATTTGCTCTGTAGTGCACCTGAACTTTCCCCTCCTGAATCCGCCTATGGGCCGAAATCCCTTCCCTGAATTCCCTTTCTCAGTTGAAAAACCTGGGAAACTGGGGAAATTTTTGAGTCTTGGGAATTTTCTCTTCCAGTGATGAACCCCACGTTTCTATCTGGCAAAGCTGAGACGTCTGCCCTAGTTATACCAAAATAACTGTAACGGCAGAAAGTCAAAGTAAAAATCAATGTCAGCTTTCCTGTGTATTTGCATTAATAGCTATCATCATTTTTGGCATATCAAATGGCCGTAGAACTCTACATATCAGCTCAATTTGGCATGTGCAACTTGCACTTTATACCTGTGCAAGGAAAAACTTGCACACACTTCCATTTAAGTTTATTTTACATTCATGACTCTTTTTGTCCTTCACTGTACTATCTAATTTTGCTTCAGATTCAGAATTCCATAAGAAATTATATATTTTTCATGTTTTGCTTCATTGTCTGACATTCCTCTCCTGACACTCCTGGGTGCCGGACGTGCCAATCTGAGCTCCGAGTAGGCGACCTTGATAGGTTCGTGAGAGGCGTGTGTATTAGGTGGTGACCGGTTTACTTGATGGTCCCAACTTAGGTAGCAACTAGCTAGTTTTTTATGTCCGTTTGCCTTTTAGGTTTTTGTATAATTCAGCCTTAGCTTCAAGTTAGCGATCGTTGTGATTGCCGCTGCGGCTGGTCTTGGCCGCGCAATAATTGTTTACATTCTGTTTATTAGTGCGAGTTCTTTGGCGACGTTGTAAGAGTATAAAGTGTCATTTCAAAAAAGTATTTGGTCTTTGCCTTTGGGAAAGATTAAAAAAATAATTGTTTAGATCACTGAGTGATTATCGTCTGGTTATTTCATTATCACGGTTAATTTACAGAATAAGGTGAGCAATCACTGACAACTAAGAAAGTTGTCTCATTCGAATGATTGCAGCACGCCCTACAAAATTTCCAACAACATTTTTTTCCGCCGAGCTACCGTTTCCAAAATATTCAATAATATTTCTTCCATAAGGCACACCACACAACACTGCGGACCAAGTGCGAATAACTGCTGGAAATGCGTCACAATCGTAGCACGAGCAGGGGCAGGCTGTAGTTATCCAAAAGTCAACCGATGACACTAGTTAATAAAACCTCTAGAAAACCTTCAAAAAGCTCTGTCACTCGTACAGAAGGAACGGAACAAAACGGAATGAACAAAACAAAACCGGCACATCCACTCAGACCTAACCTAACCTAACCTAACCTAACCAACCTAACCTAACCTAACCTAACCTAACCTAACCTAACCTAACCTAACCTAACCTAACCTAACCTAACCTAACCTAACCTAACCTAACCTAACCTAACCTAACCTAACCTAACCTAACCTAACCTAACCTAACCTAACCTAACCTAACTAAACCTTACCTAACCTAACCTGCTTCGCTCGCATCAGAAATCGCCTGATAATATTTTATTTCGCAACTATTACATCCATCCGCCATTGTACAAATCTGACGAGCGTCGTTGCGTTATGTAGAGGTTTTTTATTTTGGAGTGTTTTATCCCTCTTATCCTGGCATGGTATCTGGCATCTTTAATAAACAGTAGCGTTGCTGTGCTGTGTGGTGTTGGTGTCGTGCGCGACATTTCTGTGGTAGTGTAGTGGTAATATAGGAGGGAAATTCGATGGGAGAAAATTATTTGCGGAAGAAATGGTTGCTAAATTCGTTTTCAGCACATAAGATTGTGTCTTAAAATGGCCATTAGAATATGGTACGCAATTGCTCACCTTATTCTGTAATTAAACCATTATCACATCCGGTAATTATACATTCTTGGCTCTCAATCAGCTGTTTTCTCAGACCGCCATCTTGTTGCCCAGGTGATGGCGGCAGGAAAGTTGAGGGCAGCAGGAAAGTTGAGGGCAGCAGGAAAGTTGAGGTTGGTAGGTAGCAGATTAGAAGAAGCGGTTACTGTTATTAGCTGTTTAAATCTGCGTATAACCATTGTTCTTTCCACAGGAACTCATTAGGTACCTTTTCAAAAATTTTGTTGCCACTTTGGCAAACTGGCTGGCTCCCACTGGTTGAGCATCGCCCGCCTTGCTCTTACCTTATTAAAGCTGTAGGTAATAGGTTGAGGTAGGCTCACACTTAGGTTGAGGTAGGCTCACACTTAGGTAGGCACTTACAATTAGGTACTCACAATATAGGTAAGCTTACACTTAGGTAGGGCCGCACTTAAGTAGGCTCACACTTGGTAGACTCACACTTAGGTAATTGTGTTAAGGTCATTATTTAAGTCTGTCCATCATTATTGTTGTTCTGGTTCCTATTCGATAAAGCTAGCCTTACCTTACCTTACCTTAGATACCTTAGATGGTCGGGACTTTATAAGGCACACCAGGTGCCTGTCTTGCCCGTTCTCATCGAGCTCAGGACGTGTTTCATTACAGAAGGCTAGGGTCGGGAATGTGTACATATGCTCTGCCCAGAACTTATCGATACTGTTCTTGAAGGAGTTCGTCGAAGGTGACTCCACCACCCATGCCGGGAGGCTGTTCCAGTCCGAGATTGTGCGTACTCCAAGGTGGTTCCTCCTTACTCTTGTGACTGCTTGAGGCTTCCCCACTTTGAAACGGTGCCCTCGAGTGGAGACTTCAGGAGGGTCCAGGAAGAACTCCTCTCTGGTCACCCCCCAGCAGGCCGTGCATGAGTTTGTACACAAACAACATGTCACCTCTCTTGCGTCTATACCAGAGGGATGGAAGCTTCAGAGCACAGAGTCTCTGCTCATAATCGAGGTTCTGTAGAGAGGGCACCAGTCTTGTTGCGCGGCGCTGCACTCTCTCCACCAGGAGCTGATCAGCCTTATTAAACGGACCCCCACACCACATTGGCATACTCCAAGTGTGGGCGCACTAAGGCCTTGTACAAAAGTGGGAGCACCTGTTGATCTATGTGAACGGAAGATCTCCTAATGACACCCAGAATTTGGCTGGCCTTGAAACAGCTGCAGCAGCATGCCTCCTGAACTTGAGCTCTTCATCCATGAACACACCCAGATCCTTTTCAGTGGCCTGTGCTGCAAGTTCACGACCCTTCATACTGTATACAAGGTGTTCATTAGCCCGCCCAATGTGCAGGACACTACACTTAGATACATTGAAAGGCAGAAGCCACCTTACAGACCAGGATTCGAGTCGTTGTAGATCTTCCTGCCTATCGTTGAGATCACCGCCGTGCTTCAAGCCAGCAATAGGTAACTAAGCATTGCTTGCCACTGCTTTTGGAGCCCTCACTGTGAGTAGTCAGGTTTATCCCTTTACCAGAGATTGTGCGCCCTTTCCGACCAAATGGATGTGTTCTCGTCTCTCGACGAACAACATCGTTAGCTTGCTGGACGTTCATAACAAGTCATATTAGATAGGGAAAAAATCGCTGTTCATAATCTCACATAGGGTAAAAATCACAATAACAACAAAAAAAGCTAAAAAAAACACACAACACAAAAACATGCCCTTACAGCGTTCCCCTTTGCTGCCAAGGAAGAACGAGCGACCTTCTAGGTCGCGAAATGCAACACTGTTGCCCATAGACAAGCATAAACCAGCTCAAACTATGGAAGGGGCTGTTGAAGGTCACAGTGGTAGTGATGTTACTAGTGCTGATGGTACAGAGGACCAACTTCTGATCCCAAGCCCTGATGAAAGCTGCAGCAATGGGGTTCTTGGTGCTCAAATCAAGACAAAAGATGGGCCGTGGGGACGCAATGTAATGGGCCTGCATCTGAACTTGAGAGACCAGGGAAAAGAAGTTTACCCAGCTAGGGATGACGGTGGAGAAGGCAGCAATGCTTGTATCACCCCCACGGGTGTTGTAGCAGCAGCCATACAATCACTGCCTTTGGATCCTGACATGTCCCTCAATTCTCCAACCATTACACAATCAGATAGTGGAGATGGTGAGGACCTATGCTTGTGCAGGGGGGCCCTGGCAAGAAGACATGTGGCCTCCCTAGTTAAGAATGGCCAGATGGGAGTGGAGTGTGACATTTGTGGGCGCTGGTTCCATACACTGTGCCAGTCTGTGAGCAAGTCTGCCTACAATGCACTGAAAAGACATGAGGTAATTGCTTTCATCTGCTCTGGGTGCAAGTCAACATCTACCAAGGGAGGAAATGCTACACCCACCTGCTCTAATGTGGCAGTCCAAACCACAAGTTCTCATGTTTCACTCACCCAGGGGGGCAGGGACATGGCTATTCAGTACCTTGTACCTTGTACCTTAGGGGATACGGACCTCGGGAGGCATCAGAGAGCCTGCAGAGTCCGGTCGCAGCGAGCTCATGTGCGCAATTTCAGAGTTAGTCGGTGTCAGGACATGTGTACATGTGCACAGTCCAGTGGTTATCTAGGCGTGCCTTGAAGGCATTCAAGGTGGGAGCGCAGACCACATCAGCTGGTAGAGAATTCCAGTCGTTGACCGTTCTGACTCGAAGGCCTGCCGTCGTACTCTTGTTACAGCTCTTGGTTTAAGTAGTTTGAAAGGATGTCCTCTCGTGCGGGAGTCCCTGTCTCTTTCAAAAAAGCTGAGCCGGGTCGACGTCCAGCATGGCATGTAGGATCTGGTAGAGCCGAATCATATCGCCGCGACTGCGTCTGTAGTACAGCGTAGGGATTTCCAGGGTTCTGAGTCGCTCGCTATATGGCAGGTGGCGAATGGGTCTCACCAGTCTAGTTGCCCGTCGCTGGACTTTCTCGAGCATTCGTTGGTCCGCACGATTAAACGGGCCCCAGGTCAGGTTTCCATATTCGAGATGTGGGCGCACGAGTGTCTTGTATAGAAGTGGTAGTGATGTCCGGTCAATCTTGCGGAAGGATCTCCTAATTACCGCCAGAATCTGATTGCCCTTGGAGGCGGCAGAGGCAGCATGGTCCCGGAACTTCAGGGTGGCGTCGATCAGGACTCCTAGGTCTCTCTCCACACTGACTTCTTGAAGTGTATTTCCCTGCATGGTGTAACTGATGTTGGGGTTACTTGTACCAATGCGTAACACAGAGCACTTGGCGGTATTGAATGGTAGTTGCCAGACTTCTGACCAGTTTGTGACACGGTTGAGGTCCTGCTGGAGTCTCAATGGTTGGTGTGCATCAGTCAGTGGCGAGTACAACTTAGTGTCATCCGCAAAGATCTTAGTAACACAATGAACTTCATGTGGGAGGTCGTTAATGAAGATCAAAAATAGTATCGGGCCTAGGACCGAACCCTGTGGGACACCACTGACCACCGGAGCCCAGGGCGACTCACAGCCGTTGATAGTTACCCTTTGCTGCCGGTCAGTCAAGAAGGCCCGAATCCAGGTGAGCAGCCTACCTTGCACTCCATATCCCCTCAGCTTGCATAAGAGACGCTTGTGTGGTACCGAATCGAACGCCTTGCGGTAGTCCAGGTAGATGCAGTCAATAGGCTGTCCGGCCTCAATATACCGGCTCCAATCATCCATCATCTCTAGTAGTTGGGAGTCGCATGACCTATGAGGCCGAAATCCGTGTTGGGCTGATGTGAAGAGGTTGTTGGAAGTCATGTGTCGCATCAGTTGATCACGAATAATGGCTTCAAACACTCTGCATATGATTGATGTCAGGCTGATTGGCCGATAATTCCCTGGACTCTGCTTGTTGCCTTTCTTGAACACAGGTACCACTGAGGCTTGCTTCCACAACACTGGTAGTGCACCTGAGTTGAAGGACTGCTGGAAGAGTATGGAGAGAGGAGTGCAAAGTTGTTCAGCTGCCTCCCGAAGCACCTGTGGATGGATGTTGTCAGGACCTGGGGCTCCAGCAGGTTTGAGTTGTTTCAACTGGGTTTGAACAAGACCTGGGTTGATGACTATGTCCTGGAGGGCTGTACCCCTGAACTTCTCTTCAAATGAGGGAAATTGCTCTACGTTCTCAATGGTGAAACCCGACGAGAAGACATTGTTCAAGAGAGTGGCCTTATCCAGATCAGAGCTGTGAACCATGCCTGCATCGTCTGTGAGGTCATCTACTCTGGTCTTGGTCTTCATTCTGGAGTGCACATGCTTCCAGAAAGGTTTCACACTTTGTTGAAGGCTGCCGATTATTTTAGCTTCATGGTCGAAGAGGGAGTTTCCGCGTCAAACCTCTCAGTCTGTTGCTGATGGTAGTGTATCGTGCGTAGTTTAGTTGGTGTTCGATTTCCCCTCCAGATTGTACGTACGTCTTCCAGGCTTTCTCCTTCTTTTTCTTCAAGCTGTATGCTTCTCGGGTCATGTAGATTTGGTTATATCTCGGGTTGGGTCTGTGGGATGGGATACAGCCCTCAACGAGGATTTCATAAATATCCATAAACCTATTGTAGGCGGTGTCAACATCAGGCCCGTGCAGAACAGTCCAGTCCGTGTTCTGAGCCAGCTGGCGTAGTTTGGCGTAGTCAGCACGCCGAAAAATTCAGCCTACTCTTCAGGGGCTGGACAGGGGGGGTGTAACAGCAGAATGAGAATTGTAGAATAAGGTGATCACTGGCACCTAGACTTGGTAGGTAGTCAAGATGGTTGATCATTTCAGATTCATTGGTCAGAATAAGATCTAGTGTGCTTGGGGTAACACCTGGTCTAATCCTTGTAGCTTGCAGAACATGTTGGAAAAGGAAAGTGTCCTGGACCAGTTCCAGGAAAGAGTGAGAAATGTGAGAGGAGGGAGCAGAGGAGGTAGAAGTCACCCAGTTGATATGTGGGAGGTTAAAGTCACCAACAATGAGTAGGTGGGAGGGGTTCAGGTTGCATACAGAATGAAACAGGCTAGACAGACTGGACATGGTTAGGTTGTCATTGCTGGAAGGACTCCTGTAAATGCACCCAGCCAGAAGCCTGTCACCACCCGCCAATCTGAGTTGTATCCATAAATGTTCAACATGGTTGCTTCCAGAGATTGCCAGTTCTGTAGCCTTCAGCCTGTCATTTATGTGGATGCACACTCCTCGCTTTCCAGACATCCCCAGACGAGGAACTGCAGGATCAAAATTCAGATAGACTGTGTAGCCAGGGATTGTGAGAAGAGCAGGGGAGATGGGTAGGAGCTGGGCTTTGGGTATAATCTCAGTCAGTAGGATGATATCGGGTTCCTTGCCTGCAATAACCAAGCACAGATCATCTCTTTTGTTGAGAAATTGGTCTGTATTAGTGTAGAGTATTTTCAAGCTGGATTTCTGAGACTCATGATCTTGGCGTCACTTACTGGGTTGATAGGGAGTTGTCTGCGGTCGTGCAGGACGGTCAGCCCTCAGCACATTTGCATTCCCTGTATTTGCAGCAGATGCCTCAGAGTAGTTTTCTCTATTCAGGATCCTGGTTGAAATTGAAGTTGGGAGAGTGCTGCTGGAGAGGGATGGTCCACTTGCTCCTTCCATAGGTGTGTCCTGAGGTTGCCCACTGGATGGCTGGTTGATCTGCGATGAGGCATTAGAGATGGTGAGGGATGGTTGAGCATCACTGTGGTCAGCTGCAGCAGATCCTGCATCTCGAGTGTGAATCATGGGACTTCCTCTTGTAATAATGCGTTTTCTATAGATGATGAGGTTGGTCTCCCCAGCTTCCTTGCGCCTTTTCAATTCATCTCGTAGTGCTTTGTTTTCAGTCCTCTCGCTCAGTGTTAGGTCTGGGCCTAAGTAGATGTGACTCCAATTATTAGAGCTTCTGAGCTGAGGGGCCATCCTCAAGAGATCGTGCTTAACTCTTTCGTCCTCCAGGGTCAGTATCAGGAGACGTGGCTTACCTTGAGTAGCTCTGCCGGCCCGGAATGATTTGTTAACCCTGACATTTGTGTGGAAGACTTCCCTGGTCATGGTCACAAACATCTCATTGTCTGCCAATGAGCGCTCACCTGGAGTGTTGCCAGTCTGCTCTGGAAGATGACATCACCAGAAACTCCACTGGACTCAATGCTGAGAGCCTTGCTGACTTTGAGAGAAAAGTGGTCAAAATGAAGGATTCCATGTGGGATAAGATCAACCAACTTGACCGTGCACTCCGTGAGCACACTGTCCTTGTGGCTCGCTCCATGAGGGAACAGGAGCGCCAGGCTCTTGACCAAGCCAGCATGGTCAAACGAGCTATCTGTGAGGGCAACAACCAAAAGAAATTATATTCTGAGGCAGTCAAAACTAGCTGTGACAAGATGGTCGCTGAGGTGAAAGAGAAGCTAGATGACCAGCTCAGAGGGGGTAGCACAGAACATGCTGTGCCAAGGAATGATGCACAGACTCTGTCTAAAGTGTTTGACAGCTTCTTGGACAGAAACAGACGCTCTCACAACCTGGTTGTTCATAACTTGCCGGAGCAGGATGGGGGTTCCACCTTAGAGAAATCCAAAGCTGACATGACACTATTCAGCTTTGGGGTTCTACATATGATTATAAGCTTAGAAAACTAGTCACTCTGCAAAAAAGAATCGTGAGAGTAATTGATGGAGCAGATCGGCTGGCCCACACAAACCCAATCTTCAAAAAATACGGTATTTTGAAACTCCATCACCTTGTCGAATTTACACAGCTCAAATTAATGCACAAATTTCTCTGCAATCAACTACCCCGGCCACTGGGCTCTCGTCTGTATAGAATTGAATTTGATCCCAACCAACGAAACGCCAGACAAATGCAACACTTTAGAGTACCATCTGTTCGTACAATGTATCGGAAATTTTCCCTCTTTGTATCTGCCCCAAGGATTTGGAATAGAACCGTGGCAACTAAAATCAGAAATATAGACGATGTACCTCTTTCGAAAACGTTTTTCAAGCTAGTTGTGAAGAAGCTATATATTGACGATTATTAATCGATTTATTCAGGATTTTCTCAACATTTATATTTTGTATCCTCTTCCGTTACATGTATTTGATATGGGCCCCGTTTCGTAGACGTTGCAGCGTGGGTTGTGATCCGCGCTGCTCTCCCTGGTGGTGCCATCGGCAACGCCAGTGGATGCGGTGTGGATTGCGCCGCATTCGGCAAGCTCATGCTGTTTGGTCTGTGGATGGGGGCCAAGGTTAGGTTAGGCTTAGGTTAAACTGTAGTCTGGTCGATTAGATTGTACACTCAGATATTAGGATCCGAGGTTTAGTTTGTAAATGACTCTGCTTAGTGATTTTCGAGACATGCACCACTCTCCAGGCTAAAATAAAAGAAATTATTATCGACTTACTAAATTACCTCGTGATTATGTGAGTTAGTTAAATGATTTCGACAGTATAGGGAGTCTAACAGGATCACCTCTGGCACCCTCATGTCTTATTCCAAATCATCCTCCCAAATTGCGCAACCCATCAAAACCAACCCTCTGCCCCTCTCTCTCTCTCAACTAGGTGCGCGACCAATGGCCGTCCTATTCCCACCTGACTGACATGTGTTTTCCCGGCAGTGTGGGGCGCCGCATACTGGGTATGACCGGCGGCTCCTCTGCCCGACCCCTGCTAGGGCTCCCCTGCCTGTGCGCCGTGGCTCACGCTGACCTCGGCTGCTGAAGCGGCGTACTGCGGGGGCTGCCTGGCGGGTCGGGTTGCCGCCGGTGCTGGCCCTGTTGGCGCTGCGGCTACCCGCTGAGCGCGGGTGGCGCCCTCTGAGGGGCGGAAGGTGGCTCCACCTGTCCTCTCGACCCTACCTGGCTGGAGCTGTGGAGGGCGCACCCCGCTGGTGCGCCTCTCGCCGGGGCTGAGCGCCCCCAGCGGCGAGTGGTGGTTTCGGCGTCCTGCTCGCGGCGAGGTCCTGTGGTGCGAGCTGTTTGTGGACGGGTCGGTGCTGCGGACCGCTGCTCGCGGCTGCGATGTGCGCCGGTCGGGCGGTGGCGCCACGTATGTTTTGTTTATGTGTCTTGTTTTTTTGCCTCATCCCTACATGAGCTGATTGTAACTCTGCTGAGGTATTGTTTATCACCAATGCATCACATCATTCATGGTATCAAATCTGCACTGATACAATCTTTATATATTGATATTGAGCTATCCTTGATGCTGTGTGCCTAAATAAATTGCCCTCTCCACTCTGTCCCCAAACACATGAATGCCCCTCAGAAATCCGGACTCGTGCGCCGTTAAGCAAAGCAGACTGACGTGTCATCCGCCCGCGGCGTCGCGCTCACTCCGCCGCTGTGCCGCGCTCCCTCCGCCGCTGCGTCACGCTCCCTCCGCCGCTGCGCCGCGCTCCCTCCGCCGCTGCGCCGCGCTCCCTCCGCCGCTGCATCGAGCTCCCTCTGCCGCTGCGTTGAGCCCCCTCCGCTACTGCGTCCCTCCGCCGCTGCGTCTGCTCCCCCCCACCGACGGGTTGGGCGCGCTCCGCTGCGCCCCTGGCCCCGTCGCCGCCGCGAATGCCCAAGCTCTGGTGCCCCCGTCCACCTCGTCCTCCCAAAGGAGTGTCTTTCAAATTTAACTCCAGCCACTTGTTTTTCCTATAACTGTTTTTGCAGCGTTTTTTTATTATTAACAATTGTGCTCTGTGTGACATGAATATATATGAACGGATTCACTCTTTGAGTCCATGATCAGGGACTCAATGAGCCTGAACGTCAAGGCCACAAAATCCTTCAGGGCTGGCAAACAAGTGTCCAATAAGAACAGACTCCTTATTGTGACACTTGATAATGAGGAGTCCAAACATGACATTCTGAGATGGGCCTCCCAGTTAAGGACCACGGAAAAGTGGAAGCGAGTCTTTGTGACTCCTGATCTGACCTACAAGGAGAGGCAGGAGCAAAGAAAGTTGAGGGAGGAGCTTTGGAGGCGCAGACAGGCTGGAGAGGTTAACCTCACCATCAAAAGAGGGAAGATCACCCAGCTGGAAACAGCAAGAATCCCCCCACCATCCAAAGTCAACAATAAGGGTGAAGTCAAACCAGTCCTAGCCAAGAAACCTAATGGGCCTGCGGCTCATAGAGTAGGAAACGGTCTGGTAGAGGAGGTGGCTCGACATGACGGAGGTGAACCTGCTGGCCAAAACAAGAAACCCCACACTGCTGGTGAAACCATTCCAACTGAGAGAAAGGAGCATCCAGTCACCGCCCAGGACAAGGTCACGAATAGGCAGGAAAGACCCAGGGCTATACAGGATCCACCTTCCTCTGCGGAGCTGGGTGAAACTGCACCAGAACAAGCAAACTGACTAAGCAGGGCCAGAGGAAACAGTGGGTTGAAGGTCATGTATACCAACACAGACCAGTTCTTGAACAAGCGTGATGAGCTATGTGTAGCCATAGTGGGTAATGAGCCTGACATAATTCTCCTCACCGAGATCATTCCTAAGGCACAGACTCTTCCCATACCCCGGCGTTACTCACAGTCCGTGGATATGTATCTTATATCAATTTTGATCCCTCACAGTCAGGCTTGGGTGTCTCAGGCATACGCGGAGTATGTATTTTTGTAAAGGATGACCTGGCTGCTTCAGAGTCCATAGTTGAGGGTTTTGTCTATGTAGAACATGTCTGGGTGGTACTAAGGTTGAAAAATAAAGACAGTGTATTGATAGGATGCATTTATCGTAGCCCATCGGCACCAGCACCACAGTCCCTTGATAGTCTCTGTGGCCTGTTCAGATATATATGCTCACGAAATCATACCCACATCTTGATCACTGGTGATTTCAATCTACCCCAAATAGACTGGAACTCTTGCTTGTCCACAGCCTCACCTTCTCACATCTCACACGGCTTCATTGAACTTTTGCAGGAAAACTTTTTGTTCCAGCATGTCCGGCACCCAACCAGGTACAGGGTTGGAGAGTCTTCCAACATCCTTGATCTGGTGATCAGCAATGAACCCCACATGGTCATAAATATGGAGTACTTGCCAGGCCTTGGAAACAGCGACCACTTAGTGTTGGGCTTCACTTTCATGTGCTACACTCCAGCACCAGTGATCAAACCGAATAAACTTAACTTCCATCGGGCTGATTTTGAGAGCCTCAAGCTCATGCTATTATCAACTGATTGGGTTAGACTGCAGACTCTGCATGTGGGCGAAGCATACTCCTTCTTTGTGAATGTTCTGGAGAGAGCAGTCTCTGCATGCATCCCCACCAGTAGTCCTGGTAAGCAACAGAAAAGTGTCTATACCACATGCGAGGTCATCAGGTTAAGGAAAAAGAAACGAGATGCCTGGAATATCTACCGACATGCACAGGATGAGACACAGCGCATGCTTGACCATGCCCGATATGCCATGCTCAGAAATCAGCTTCGTGCTCTAACCAGGAGATTACTAGTGGAGCATGAACACAAGATAATAAGCAGCATCAAACAGTCAGTCAAACCATTCTGGCGACATGTTAACTCCAGACTTAAAGCTAGATCTCGTGTCGCTGACTTAAAAGATGAGAAAGGGGTCCTTCAGTGCAGTGCTCATACAAAAGCAACCTTGCTAAACAGTTTCTTTTCTTCTGTTTTCACTAATGAGGACACTGCCACTGTTCCTACCTTCACAAACCGTTATGCTGGTGAATGTATTGTAGACATTACCATCACAACCGAAGGAGTCCACCAAAAGCTCTGTAGGCTCAAATCAAGCAGCTCTCCGGGCCCTGATGGCCTACATCCCCGAGTTTTGTATGAGGCAGCTGATGTGCTGGCAGCTCCACTGTCAACACTCTTTCGAAAAACTCTTGATGAGGGAGTGCTTCCGAAATCTTGGAAGAGAGGGTCGGTGGTGCCCATTTTTAAGAAGGGTGATCGCCAGAACGCAGGCAACTACCGGCCTATTAGTATCACGTGCATACCTTGTAGAGTGCTAGAGGCGCTAATCCGGGACCAGTTGATGCAGCATCTATTGCAGAATGATCTTCTCTCCGCCGCTCAGCACGGCTTTCGCCCTCGCCGCTCATGCGACTCACAGCTTTTGGAAGTTATTGATGATTGGAGTAGGGCTATCGAGGCAGGGCAGCCAGTAGATGCAGTCTACCTGGATTTTCAGAAGGCTTTTGATTCTGTGCCACATGAAAGACTCCTCTGTAAACTCCAAGGGTATGGTATTGGTGGTAAGTTGCTGGCTTGGATAGGGGGCTTCTTGCGAGGTAGAGAGCAGCGAGTTGTAGTGGATGGTTGTGAGTCTGACTGGGTGCCTGTGGTGAGTGGGGTGCCACAGGGCTCCGTGCTTGGCCCTTTGCTGTTTGTAGTGTATGTTAATGATCTGCCTGATGTCTTCCTCTCTGCTCCCAAAGTGTTTGCAGATGATACTAAGTTGTACGCCCCACTTAGCTCGACAGCCTCTTCACATATACTTCAGGCTGATTTAGAACGTGCAGGCAAGTGGGCTGAAATCTGGCAGTTGTCATTCAACAGGAGTAAATGCACTGTTCTTCATGTTGGAACCAACAACGAGCAGCACACATATGTTATGGGGGATACCATGCTTGCCCATTCCGTCCAGGAAAGAGACCTTGGAGTCCTTGTAGATGCAGACCTCAAATTTCGTGCTCAGGCTGCTTCTGCGGTGGCAAAGGGGTCGCAAATTCTGGCACTGATTCGGCGATCATTTAGTGTCATAAACCGAGTGTCGCTTCCAATACTGTTCAAGGCCCTCGTCAGACCTCACCTAGAGTACGGTAACTTAGTCTGGGGACCCTTCAGCAGGGCGGACCAGAGGAGGGTTGAAAGAGTCCAAAGGCGCGCTACCAGGCTGATCCCCGAGATACGGCACAAATCCTACAGCGAGAGGCTGCAGGACCTGCGTCTTCCCTCTCTGTACTACAGACGGCGCAGGGGTGACATGATCCGAGTCTTTCAGATATTCCACGGTGCCATTGATCTTGATCCAACATACTTCTTCCAGCGCGACGAGAACTCGCGGACGAGAGGACACGACTACAAGCTAATCAAACCGCGCGCTGAGTCTAGAATCCGTCGAAATGCATTTGGCATCCGTGTTGTCAATGACTGGAACGCTCTCCCCACGCAAGTAGTCTCCGCACCAAGTGTCAACTCCTTCAAGACCAGACTCGACAACCATTGGAAGGATATCATGTACTTAGTGCCAGACACCGACTAGGTTGCGACACCACTTGTACACGAGCGCGTTGAGACCGGACCCTTACAGGCCTAGAGCCTCCACACGTCCGTATGCTTCAACTTCAACTTCTATCTCTCCATCCATCTTGACTGGCTACATCCCTGAACAGTTTGGTGTCATCAGCAAAGAGACGGACATTGCATGACAATCCCTCTGGCAAATCGTTGATGAACATCACAAACAGGGTTGGGCCCAGCACAGATCCTTGAGGTACGCCACTGGTGACTGGTGCCCAATCGGAGAGTGCTCCATTTACCCTTACTCTCTGTCTTCTTCCAGTAAGAAATGCCTTAATCCAGTTCAGGACAGAGCCTCTCACGCCAAGGCCACACAGCTTCCTGATGAGTCGCTTGTGGGGCACAGAATCGAAGGCCTTTGCAAAATCAAGATAAGCCACATCAACAGGTTTCCCTTCCTCTAGGAGCTTGGTCCAGATTTCTAGGGAACTAAGCAACTGAGTGGTGCAGGACCTCTTAGGTACAAAACCGTGCTGTGTGTTGGTCATCAGGCCAGATTCTTCCATGTGGGCAAGTAAGGCATCCCTGATAATAGACTCCATGACCTTGGAGGGTACAGAGGTTAGGCTAATGGGTCGGTAGTTAGATGGGTCACACTTTCCTCCTTTCTTGAAAATCGGAACCACCTCCGCAACTTTCCAATCGTCCGGCAGATTGCAGGTCTCAAGGGATTTCCTGAACACAGAGCAAAGTGGAATGCAAAGGGTGGCCGCTGCCTCTTTTGAGCACCCGAGGAGGCACCCCATCAGGTCCAGCAGAGGACGAGCACTTAAGACGTTGTAGTTTGGACTCAACCATAGCTGGGGTAATGTTGATGTTTTCAAGAATGTTTCCATGTCCTTGTCCATCCATGCCAGGAGCCTCCTCGCTAGTGCCCTCGACAGTGAATACACTGGAGAAAAACGTGGAGAGGATCGCAGCCTTCTCTTCATCACTTGTAGCAGTTGTTCCATCTACTCTGTGTAGGTCCTGAATCTTTTCCCTGGTTTTGACCTGGCTACGAGTATAAGTCCAGAAGGCCTTTGGATTTTCCTTTACTTGACTGGCAACTTTTCTCTGGTGAAGTTTTTTTTCCAGACAAGTTGATCACTTGTCTGGCCATCTTGGTCACTGAGGGTGTATTGTGCGAGACGTTCCTTGTTAATTATGGTAAAGTCTTACTGTGCTTAAATCTGTCTTGGGTTTGGTGGATCTACCCCACTCTGGTTGATAGCTAGAAATCATTAGTAGGTGGATGGGATTGTCTTTCTGACCTCCTGAAATCACACCTAAACTTCCCAATTTTTGTACTGCAAGGGGTAACAAGATGAAGCCAGCTCAAACAATTAAATTTTTTGAAACTTCAGTAGAGAGTCTAAAGGAAGAGGTTGAAACTTACAAAACAGAACTTTCCAAGTTGAGGGAGGAAATTATTGAGGTGCGATCCGAGATGCTAGAGCTACAGTTTAAAGTATCTGAAAACATTGTTAGAAGGGGAGGCCGTGGAGAACAACATTGCCTCTGTTGAGAGCAGCTGTTCTGCCATTCTGACTGCCCAATCAAAAATATTGGAGAACCAAAACAACCTAGCTTTGGATCACAAAAGGCTGTCTGCCTCCATAGAGGAGCAGGCCCAGTACAGCAGGAAAACCACTCTGCTGCTTTCTGGCAAGGTGGTACCTCCCCCAACAGAGAACGAGAACACCCGTGCTCTAGCCTCTGACCTGATTAAAGATTATGTGGGGATCCCGGTTGCTCCAGGGGAGATAACTGCGTGTCACCGCCTTCGAAATAAGAAGGTCATCCTCTGCAGGTTTGCTTATCTAGAGCAGAGGATGGCTGTGTACAGCCGCAGAACCAGGCCCATCCGGCACGGCCCCATTATTCAAGAGAGCCTGACTGCAGAGCGCCTGCAGGTAGTCAGGGTCCTTCAGGAACTTCACAGCCCAAGGTCTAACTCCCCGTTTCAATCATATTACACCAACACTGGGCGAATCTTTGTCAGATTTCATAACAGCACCAAGCCTACTGAGATTATGGTTGGAACAACCAGGGGCGAGATCCTGGAGCTGTGTCGCAGGCAGACTGCCCCTGTGCAGGAGGCTGGGAGCCACGGGGCCCCCACTGTGTTGCAGGCTAGCCGGGGGTGCTGAGATCAGGGGAGGACCTGGAGCTGCTCCTACTGCCTCAGGCCATGTTTCCCCTGCAGACCCCACACCTGCTGCACGTTCCTCAACTGGGTCAACTGTTGGCCCTGATGTCAGTATGGACCCCTCTGCAGGTCATATTGTCCAGGCTGCCCCTTCTGGCTCTGGTGGCTCGGCTGTGGCGGGTACTCATCCACCAGTTGCAAGCAGCTCTGCTGTTGACTCACCTGCCCCTGCTGTGATGGGCGCTGCCAGTGGGGCTCCTACATCCCAGCCAAATTCTGCTGGGAAAGCTCGACATCGGGGTGAGCATGCTGGTTCCTCATCCGGGACTTCTGCTGCGGTGGGCTCCGGGTCCATGCTTGGCCGTGAGTCAGCTGTTGATACTGATGAGCAGGTTGCTACCAGAGTGAACAGCCAGAACTGTCCCCTGAACCCTGACATTGCTCGGCAGGGAAATGACTCCATGGACAGTGTCCAGCCTTCAAGACCCTCCTCGCCCATATCAGGGCAGCATCACCTGACGGGGGTTGGAGATAGACTCCGGCCCTCCTCCCCGCTGACGACAACTGGGTCAACATACCAGGTGTAGGTACACTGGGATCGACATTGCCTGCACTTTGTCGTACAGTGGTCCTCATGCAACACATTGCAGTTTTTCCGTGCAGTTTTTTCCCTTCCTCATTGCATCATTCATTGCAGTTTTTTCATTGTTCATTGCAGTTTTTTCCCTTCCTTAGGTGATCTGCTTGATATAATATTCTCTGGTTCCCCTGATAGACCAGCTTTGGTTTACTAGCTGGTCCTAGCTGTCGTGTGTTGCACAGGTCCAAAACCAGATAAGGCTAAATTTCAGTGTTTTTTATGTCAATGTCTGGGTTTGATCCACCTCCCCATGTTCAGTCAGCTTTGTAAAACAGTTCCTGTTTTTCTACTTACTTTTCTTTGCATTATTTATAACTTTAAAAGTAATTTTTCTTGTAGTTATATTCAGGAAGTCACTCAATGAAGGATCTCTCCCCAATGAATGGAAGCTTGCAAACATTGTCCCCATATTCAAGAAAGGTAACCGGCAGGAACCGAGCAACTACCGCCCAGTAAGCCTC
Organism: Lepas anatifera; assembly: GCA_034440635.1. Taxonomy (NCBI): domain Eukaryota; kingdom Metazoa; phylum Arthropoda; class Thecostraca; family Lepadidae; genus Lepas; species Lepas anatifera. Next base: position 324,898 of record JAOTON010001317.1, on the reverse strand, counting down.
ACATCAGTCATCTGTAAGGTACTGGAAACAATCGTGAAAGATGCTATACTACAGCACCTCAACGAGCACAACCTATTATCCAAACACCAGCATGGATTTAGGCCAAAGCGTTCTTGCGATTCGCACCTCCTTGAGGTTCTGGAGGAATGGACTCTGATGCTTGAGGACAACCAACCTGTTGACTCCATTTACATGGATTTCCAAAAGGCCTTTGATGCAGTTCCGCATGAGAGGTTGATCAGGAAAGTGGAGGGTTACGGAATTCGGGGCAAGCTTCTTCGCTGGATTAGAGCCTTTCTATCAGGACGATTCCAACGTGTCTCAGTGGCCGGCTCGATTTCCGGCTGGACTGATGTTACAAGTGGAGTTCCACAGGGGTCTGTTCTTGGACCCCTGTTGTTCCTGATTTTCATCAACGACATTCCCGACACTGTAAAATCAGGCATCAAAATATTTGCGGACGACACAAAAATTTACAACAGAGCTAACGATACCACATCAGTTCTCTCTCTCCAGGAAGACATTGAGAGTGTTCACCGATGGTCGTTGAAGTGGCAGCTACCTTTCAACATCGGAAAATGTGCAGTTCTTCACATCGGCAATAACAACATGCTTCACAACTACACAATGAGAGGCTCACTCTTGACAAAGACAGAGGCGGAGAAGGATCTAGGGGTGGTTATCGATCGTGAACTCAAGTTTAGAGAGCAGGCTTCTTCTGCTGTCTCCAGGGCTACTCGAGTCCTGGCTGTCATTAGGAGGTCATTTGCACACATTGACAAATTTACACTACCTCTTCTCTTTAAGTCATTGGTGCGCCCTCTTCTCGAATATGGTAATGCTTCCTGGGGACCATTCAACAGGGCTGATGAGAAGTCGTTGGAGAGGGTTCAGCGCCGAGCGACCCGCTTAGTTAGTAGCATTAAAGGCTTACCCTATTTAGACAGGCTACGAGCTCTCAAACTTCCATCACTATATTACCGGAGACGTAGAGGGGATATGATTAGGACTTTTCTGCTTCTCCACGGTGCCATTGACCAGGATCCGTATCAGTTCCTCCAGCTCGACACGTCCTCGCGCACCCGGGGGCACAGATGGAAATTGCTAAAACCGACAGCCATCACAAGAGCCCGTCGTGCTGCTTTTAGCATCCGCATTGTTAACGATTGGAACTCTCTTCCTTCACATGTAGTGGAAGCCCGTACGCTCAACCAATTCAAGGCAAGACTTGATACCAACTGGACCCACCTAATGTATGACTGTCCTGACTGACCTGTATTTGCTCATGGGTTGAGCTTCACAACCCATGGTCCTCCCACTCAGGCACCCGCCTGAGTAAGACCAAGCAAAGACTTACATTGAAACCGAGCTCGCCAGAGAACGGAGCCAGCAGGCCCTTGAGCCTCCGAAATTCCGACATCCTTAGGTAAGGTAGGTAAGGTAAGGTAAGGTAAGGTAGTTTTTGATAGCCCCTGCTAAAAATATTTCAACTCTGAGCAACCTCGATAATTTTGTAAGATATCAGCCTAACTTTTCCTGCCTTGAAGAAGATCAAGCTGTCTCAAGTAAAGTTAATGATGTATTAGAGCTATGCAGTTACTCATCTGTGCAGGATATATCTCAGCAAAACCCTAATAGTTTTTCCATTGTACATGTTAACATCAGGTCCCTTCCCAAAAACTTTGATTCACTTCATCAATTTATCTCCAGCCTTCAGCCTAAACCCAAAATCATTCTTGTTACAGAACTCTGGCTTGCCCCTGGATCATCCGGGTCGTACACCATCGACAACTTCAACTTGGAAACTTCCACTCCCTCAGAATTTAAAGGTAAAGGGGCTGGGATTTACATCTGCAAAACCTTACCATACAGCAGGAGAAGTGATCTGGAGTCCCAACGTATCTCACATCAATCAGTTTTCTTAGAATTGCATAAACCTTTTGAATTCAATCTCATTGTAGGATCCCTGTATCGCTCACCATCTTACCCATCAGCTATATTTGCAGACTACATTGAAGATGTATTGGACAGAATAGATAGGGAGAAAAGAATTTGTATCATGGGTGGCGATTACAATTTTGATATTCTTAAATCTGATTGTCATGAACCCACTAACTATTTCATTAATACTTTGGCAGCATCTGGGTACTTCCCCTGCATATCCGTTCCGACTAGAGTGACCTCCACATCTCAAACGCTTATTGATAATTTTTTCTGTAATGACACAACAATTGTCCAATCATCGTCCGTTCTAATTTCTGATGTAAGTGACCACCTCCCAATCTGGCTCAAACTTGCTTCAACTATAGACAGACCCAAAAAAGCCCCCTCCACTTATGACGTATTCGACTTTAGAAAAATTAATGTTTTAAAAGGTAATATTGCTGCTAAATTAGCCAATTTTTTCTCTCTAAGTGAACCAAATATTGCCGCTAACATGCTCCAACAAACAGTAACTTCTGAAATAAACAAACTTAGGATCAAAAAGCCATCCAGAAGAACTGTGCCACACCAACCCTGGATCTCTTACAATCTGCTACAATGTATTAACAAAAAGAATGACCTTTACAAGAAATTTATTAAATAAAAAACAAGACAGGATGAATTAGTATACAAAACATATCATAATACCTTAACCAGCATTCTTCGTACTGCGCAAAAAAACTACTACCAGCATAAACTTGAAGAAAATAAAGCTCACCCTAAAAAACTTTCGGACACCCTCCTCACAGTTGTGCGCAAAAACAAGCTTGAAAAAGATCTCCCCGAATATTTTTGCCACGAAGGTGAGCCCATATCGAACAAATCCCAAATTGCTAGTCACTTTAATCAATTCTTCTCTAAAATCGCTACCTCACTTGATACAGGTCTCCCGTCGCCCACTTCGGATCCTCTTCAATATCTTGGCGATGAAATATATCCACAATTCCAATTCTCACAAGTTTTGCCCTGCACAACTAAAAGAATTATCTCTTCTCTAGGAAATACCGGTGCAGGACATGACGGAATTAGCTCGAAAATTTTAAAATGCCTAAATGAAACAATTTCCCCACATCTAACGCATTTATTTAACATTTGTATCTCTACTGGCACATTCCCCGCTGAATTCAAAACTGCTGTAGTTGTGCCAATTTTCAAATCCGGAGACCCTTCAGCTTTCACCAATTACAGACCCATATCAATTCTCCCTGTCTTCTCTAAAGTCTTTGAAAAAATTATCTACGAGCAGGTTATGGAATTCTTAGTCCACAATAACATAATCTTTGATCGTCAATTTGGATTTCGCCCCCACCACAGTACATACATGCCTATTTCACTCCTCTATGACAAAATTACTTCTGCCCTTGTTTCGAAAAAAGTATGTGCTGCCCTCTATTTAGATTTTTCCAAGGCATTTGACACTGTCAATCATCAAATTCTTTTGTCCAAACTTGAGCTGTACGGTTTCCAAAATACTTCTCTGAAATTCTTCAAATCATACCTATCTAATCGCACCCAGTATGTCAAAATTAATAATACCATATCTCGTGATCCCGCCCACATGCCTCTCGGCGTGCCCCAGGGCAGTGTCCTGGGGCCCCTTTTATTCCTGATCTATGTTAATGACATCCACAAAAGCTCACCAAATCCCAATTTCTTCCTCTTCGCTGATGATACGGCCCTCCTCTTCACTGCTAACACACCCTCTGAATTACAGCGCAATGTTAATGAAAGTCTCCCCGATGTATCATCCTGGCTTGTTTCCAACAGACTAACCCTCAATGTTAAAAAGTCCGTCTATCAGCTCTTCCCTGCACAGATTGAAAATTTTCCGATACATCTCAATCATGTTAGGCTATCTCGCACCCCTTCCACAAATTACCTTGGAGTAAAAATTGATGAGGATCTGAAGTGGGCGTCCCATATAAAAGCCGTAGAAAATACCGTCGCGAGAAATATAGGTTTAATTAAACGAGCTCAACACATATTAAACCCAGATCAACTTCTCCTGCTGTACAACGCTCTAATTCTTCCCAGTCTCACGTACGGACTCCAAATTTGGGGAAACTGTTTCAAGTATAGATTGACAAAATTATTTTTACTACAGAAGAGAATTGTTAGAATCATTGACCACTCGGATAGGCTGGCACACTCTTCCCCAATTTTCAAAAAGCACAACATCCTCAAAATATATGACCTTGTTGGGTACGGAAACATCAACGTCTTGCACAAATTTCTCAATGGCCTACTTCCATCTACACTTCAAACCTCATTTAACCTCAGGAACCAAGAAAACAACCGTAGGCAAGGCCGCCAAATTAACCATTTCGTAATTCCGTTCGCACCAACAATTTACAAACAGTTTTCTCTCTTCATTGCAGCCCCACGAAATTGGAACCAAATAGTTGCTACAAAAATTAGAGACATTAATGATATCCCACGTAGTCATGTGTTTTTTAAAAAGGTGCTAAAGAAATTGTATATTGACAGTTATTAAACACCATTAGGCTTTTTTCCTTCGCTATATGTAGTTTGTTGGGGAGGGGGCGCAGTTCCTCCTGCTCGGGGGTGGGCTGCGCGGCTTTACTGTCATAGCATATCTGCTTCTGGCTGGGGGGGGTCTGGAGCAGCCCCTTTCTAGCGCGGGTTCCTTGCAATCTAAATTTCTAGGTACTAGTACTAACGCCCGTATTATAAAAGTTTTTTTTATCAAACTCATTCATAGCTGATTTGATCGCGGAGCCAGTTTTTTTTTACTTGGGTAGTTAACGGTCGTCCGTACAGGCTCGCCTCCGGCACCCTGCTGCCTGTCCCTGACTCTCCGTCAAAGTGCCGCGCCTCCTGGACTCTCTTTCTGCCTCTCAATTTAGCGTGGCGTGTTTTTTTGTGACCATGTCCTCTCTCCTTTAACTAATCTACCTTTGTTCCTCCCCGCAGGAGCGTATGCGGGGCGCTGTCGGTGGCTCCTCCCCCGGAGACCTGACGGCCCTCGGCCGCTCCGCGGTGCTGATGTGCGTCGGCCCGATGCACTGGCGGCTGTGCCCCGCTCAGGTGCTGCGGGCCGCGCGGGTCGGCCGCGGCCGCGGCTGGCTGGCGGCTCTGGGCGGCGGCGCGGCCCTGGTGCTGGGCGGCGGGCGGCGCTGTGTCCGCCGCTGATCGGCGGAGCGTGGTCCCTCTGGTGGCCTCGCTGGTGGTGGGTCGGGCGCTGGGGCTGCCCTCCGTGGTGGCGCCGCTCGGCCCCTCGTCCGCGGCCCTCTGGCGGGGCTCTGGTCCGACCGGCTGGAGAGTAGCGACTGACTCGTCTCGCGTGGGATCTCGGGGCCGGCCGTGGCGCCGGGTATGCGCGCCTCGGTCGTGAGCCGGGCGTGATGTCCCGAGCCTGGTTGCCGGATATGCGTTTGGCCCTGTGCGGCGTACGTGGTGTTGAGCGGTGCGTGGTGATGAGAGGTGCGTGGTGTAGAACGGTGCGTAGTGTTGAGCGGAGCGTAGTGTTGAGCGGAGCGTAGTGTCGAGCGGAGCGTAGTGTTGAAGCGGAGCGTGAAGGTCGGGTACCACTGCGTTGACTGGTGCGTTGGTGGTCGGAAGCGCCTGCGTGGCCCGATGCGCAATATCGAGCGTTGCATGGTGGTCTGGTGCGGCCGGGTGGCCATGGCGGGCACTAGGGTCCCGCGCGGTACAGATGTGGTTTTATCCGCCCCCGGCGCAGCTTAGGGGCCCCGCGCCGGGGGCACTCGTGTGATTTTTTACTCTTGCGTGTTTTTATTCTTTGTGTTTGTGTTAATATATGTGTATGGATCCAAATGTTACGCTGCTATATCTTGCGTAGCTTTTCAGGCGTGTTTTACATATTCAACGTACATGTTGTCTGCTATATGAAACAATATTGGCAATATTCTACGCTGAATTCCAGTACAGCGTAGTTTAGAGCAGCGTAACTTTGCAAGAAGTTGTATTTTACGCTGCATTTTTATGAAACAAGATTGTGGTGTATTATTCACCTACGCTGCATTATGCTACTTCTACGCTATGAGCATAAGTTACGCTTTTTATGAAACGGGGCCCTGGATGTGCATGATGCGTTCAAGTACTTTAGACAAGACAGGCAATATTGAAATGGGTCTATAATTAGTAAACTCACTAGTGTTGCCAGATTTGAACAATGGTTTCACAACTGCAATTCTTAGTATATCCGGGAAGGTATGAGCTTCTATGCATAAGTTTATTAAGTATGTTATTTCTGATATTAAGTGAGGAGCTAGCTTCTTTAAGAGTTTGGCGTTGATAAGATCTACTCCAGCTCCCGTATTGTTTAGGTTCTGAATGATCTGTAGTACATCATTAGGGGTGACACTCTGAAAAACAAGACAGTCATCGATGTCAACATCCTCCAGGTAGTCCAGATGGTTAGTTGTGGGGTGAGGGAGATTGCCTTCTAAGTGTTTCCCTATTGTTGAAAAGAAATGATTGAACTGTCTTGCAATTTCCTCTTGATCATTAATCAATTTTCCGTTGCAGTAAAATGAAGTAGGTAAATTTTCTCCTACATGTTTGTTCCTCTTAAGGATTTGATTGATGGTTTGCCATAACTTACGCGGATTGTGCTGATGTTCCTCAAGTTTATTTCTGTAATACATATTTTTAGCTTCTCTAATCACAGTATTTAGCCGATTTCTGTAGGCTGAGAATTGTAGTCTATTTGAGGTTGTCCTTTTAAGAAATTTCCTATGTAGACGATTTTTTGTGTTGATGCTTTGAAGCATGGCTGGTGTTATCCAGGGTTGCATAGGTTCTATCTTTCTATTCTTTTTTTAAGGCAGACATACTTTAATTTCATTCTGAATTGCATTAATGAGAAAGTTTGCATTGTCATTTGGGCTGGACCTTGGAGGAGATGCCCTTAGTTTGGTTTTTACACTCTGTGATAGAGTATCAGCTAGTGATATATCAAATTTTAAAGATTTTTGTTGATTTAGTACTTTTGGGGTGCAATGCTCAATGACTGCATAAATCGGAAGATGGTCGCTAGTATCATCAATTATAACTCCAGAGCTAATCAAATGATTTGGAAAATTCATAAATTATCGATGAGTGTTGCAGATGTTTCTGTTATTCTTGTGGGTATTGTTATTGTTGGCAAAAATCCTCCGACGGACAAACAAGTGAGAAAACTGTCTACAATTGAGGAATTGTTGAGTTGAAAAAGATCTAAATTAAAGTCACCAACCAAGATACACCTTTTACTGTTTTGAGAGTCGGGATCTGACAGCCGCCGGGAGCGGACGTCTCCGTTGACCTGTCCTGCCATATCATCATCGAGCTTGGTTCTATATTTGACCCTTTATCCTTACATATATATATATATATATATATATATATATATATATATATATATATATATATATTTTCCCAACATATTTAAGAACATTGTAGTTCAAAAGCTAGTTAGATTGACAAATCTACAAGCTTTTTTTTCATGTTATCAAACACCGCTAGGAGCGAAACATGTTTGCAAGAACACCACCCCCAACTCGTCGCAAAAAGCAAACAACGCGTGCATCTTCCCCCGAAGCTGAGCGCAATGTTTTGTCTCAACCAGCGGGCCGTCGGATGCGTGGTAATGAGACTTCAGTGAGGAACAGTGTTAGTGTTTCTTCCTCAACCGGGATTGAACCTAACCAAGGTAAGGAGGAGCAGGAAACCAATCTCCAGTCCCCTTCACCTTCTCACAATTCAATGAAGGAATCGGAACAAGTAGGGTCAAAAGAGAACACGGATTGCATGCCAACACAGGGACAGGACCCACAGTCACAGGTTTTGGGGGACACACTCAAAGTTGATATGGACTGCACTGCTCACGGAGAAACTGCGAGCGATCCAGCAAGCAAGCAAGTTGGTAGGCTTGATGTGAGTGTTTTCAGGCCCTTTGGCACTCCATCTCGCTCTTCCAGTGACGCCAGCAGTGATGGAAATGTCTGTCCTGGGGGACCCCGAAAGACCTGTGGTAACCCGGTGGCAGCTGACGAGAGGATGGTGTACGCTGTGACATTTGTGGTAGCTGGTACCATGCTAAGTGTCAGTCCCTGCAGGTACCGGCTCTCCGTGCTCTTGAGAAGCACAAGGGTCTATTTTGGATTTGCCTCAAATGCCAAGACTCTCTGCCAAATGCAGGAGCTCAAGCAATCTGTAAGGAGCTGGATCTAAAGATTGCAGAACTCCAGAATATGACCTCAAAACATGAGGAAACACTTCAGGCCATAGCTTTTGATCAGAAGCAGTATAGGGTTTCTTCCCATCAGAAGGAACTCACCCAAACACTAAAAGTCCATCTGTCAGCTGTGAGAACGACTACAGAAGGTCAAGAAGCAAATAAGCCATCTTTTGCAGACATAGTCAAGGGGTCATGCAATGAGGTGATATCCACCCTTAGCACCAAAATTCAGTCCATCCCTCAGGAGTCAGGTTCAGAAATACTGGAAAAGGAGAAGCGTAAGTGCAATATTGTTGTACATAACCTACCAGAATCTGACGGCACAAACCATCATGACTGTTCAGAAAAAGATGCAGCAACCCTGAGTAAAATCTTCAAAGAAGAAATGCATGTCCATGTAAGGGTAGTAAAATCATACCGAGCTGGCAAAAGGGGCGGAGATCATCCTCGTCTTCTTATTGCCACACTGGAATCAGAGGCAGCCAAGTGGGACATAATTAGGGGAGCTCCTGAACTGAGGCATAGCATTCTATGGAAGAATCTATATGTAAACCCAGACCTCACCAGAAGTGAGAGAGAGGAAGCTAAGCTGCTTCGTGACCAGCTCAGACAGAGGAGGGCTAGTGGAGAAAAGGACCTAGTCATCCGCAACAGGAAGATAGTCTCCATCCTGGGTGCTGATAGCCGGTACCACAACAGAAGACAAGGTAGACAAGAGCCATCATCTCAGCATATGAGGGCGGTTGGAACAGAACCTGGAGCTGGTGACATGGAACCCAGGGCATCAGCCCCCACTCAGGAGAGGCAGGTGGAGGAAGCTTCCAATGCAAGCAATCCTGCAACTGGGCCAGCCATTATCCAGCCAGCTGCCAGGCAGACAGCTCCTCCCCCTGCCTCCCAGGTCCAGTATTGACAGAATGGTGTTGGCGACTTGTTCGTACTGTACACAAATGCAGATCAGTTTATGAACAAGCGGGATGAGCTATCACTGCTGATTAGGGAAAAGGAACCTGATATAATACTCATCACTGAAGTGATCCCTAAGGCCCAAGTCCTGCCTATCAGTGTAACATGTCTAGCTCTACCTAACTATAATATGCATCTCGGTTTTGACCCCTCTCTGCCACGACTAGGAGCCAGTGGCATTCGTGGAGTGATGGTGTATAGCAAGGTAAGCTTGATCTGCCAGGAAGTATCTTTCCCCACTGAAGAATTTTCCGAGCAGATGTGGGTCAAGATTGAGACAGCTGGTAGGGGGGAACTACTGGTCGGTTGCATGTACAGGAGCCCAGCCAGCAATCTCGAGAACAACTATGCCCTCTTAAAACTTTTGGAGGCAGTCTCCCAGTCTAGACCGCATCACTTACTCATCATAGGCGACTTCAACCTTCCAGGCATTGACTGGGACATCTATCTGTCTTCTGATGCTCCAAATCATTTTTCCCAGGCATTCCTGGAGTCGGTAAAGGATTGCTTCCTTTACCAACATATTTTAAGGCCCACTAGACACCGTCCTGGAGAAACTCCTCACACCCTCGACCTGGCGTTCACACTGGATGAACAGATGGTAAAAAAATTAGACTTCCTCCCAGGCCTTGGATCAAGTGATCATATTTGCATTTCTATGGAGCTAGCCCTCCTCAAGAATTCCAGGGAATCTGTGTCCTGTCCAAAACTAGCTCTCAACAGAGGCAACTACGACAAGTTACGAGATCTGGCATCTGAAGTGGATTGGCAGACATACTATGGTTTGGACTTGGAACAAGAGTACAGCTTCTTTGTTTCCAAGGTGCACACTATGATTAGTGAATGCATTCCCATCAAGCCTCCTGGCCGAAAGAGAAGGAAGCTTTACATAAACAGGCAGGCCCTTCAGCAAATCAAGCGTAAACAGAAGGCTTGGCATAAATATGACAAGGCCAGTCCAAGTGCGGACAAGGATATCCACTGGGAACAGTTTAAAAGAGAGAGGAACAACCTCAGGAGGCTAACCCGGAAACTCAGGAAAGGATACCAAAGGAAGCTGGCTAGTGAGGTAAAAGAGAATCCCAAAGGCTTTTGGTCATACACTCGCTCCCAGACCAGAGTACATGAACAAGTTGCTGATCTGCAGAGAGGGGACGGAACTGTTGCTACCAACGATTTGGAAAAGGCAGCCATTCTCTCTTCGTTTTTCTCTAGTGTGTTCACCAGGGAACCGGACTCAGATGCAGTTCCCACCCTCCAGAGACCTGAGAATGAGCACATTCTGGACAACATTGACCTCACCCCGGCCATGGTGGAGAAAAAACTAAGAGCACTGAAACAGTCTTCATCTGCCGGACCTGACCGACTCCACCCGCGTGTTCTCAGGGAAGCTGCTGCCCCCTTAGTGTTCCACTGTGCTCAGTTTTCCGGAAGTCTCTGGCTCTTGGAATCCTACCAGCTGACTGGAAAGTTGCCGAGGTGATACCTATCTACAAAAGGGGAAAAGGAACAGCCCATCCAACTATAGGCCTGTTAGCCTTACTTCAGTTCCCTCCAATGTACTTGAGTCCATCATAAGGGAGGCCCTGCTGGCCCACCTGACTGACTCTGGATCCCTGAATGGTGCACAGCATGGCTTTCTCCCTAAGCGATCATGCTCCACACAACTTCTTAGCTGCATGGAGGCCTGGACCAGCATGTTGGAAGAAGGTCGTCCAGTCGATATCGCATACCTCGATTTTGCTAAGGCCTTTGATTCGGTGCCCCATAAACGCCTCATCGCAAAGCTGAGAGACCTGGGAGTGAGAGGAAACCTCCTCCTTTGGATTCAGGCCTTCCTCACCAACAGAAAACAAAAGGTGCGTGTAAATGGAGCCACCTCGGATTGGGCCCCTGTCACTAGTAGGATCCCACAGGGGTCAGTTTTAGGCCCAACCCTTTTCATCATCTTCATAAATGACCTTCCCGACAACTTGCAGTGCCAGGTCCGACTATTTGCAGATGATGCCAAGGTGTTTGCTGATGTGGGGGATCCTGAGGGTCAGAACAGACTGCAGGATGACCTTCACAAGCTGGAAGCCTGGTCGGAGAAATGGCTCCTGCCATTCAATGTGACCAAATGCAGCACCCTCCACCTGGGAACATCGAACACCCGCCAAACCTACTGTATGGGAGTAAACGAGCTGTTTCAGCCTGCGCATGAGAAGGACCTTGGCGTGCTTGTGGACGAGGATCTGAAGTTCCGAAGACACGCTGCCGCAGCAGTCCTAAAGGCCAACAGAATCCTTGGGACCATCAAAAGGTCTTTTCTCCACATGGACGATCAGGTGTTGAAGCTTTTGTACAAGGCTTTAGTAAGACCCCACCTCGAATATGCCAATGTAGTATGGGGACCATTCAATAAGGCCGATCAAGCTCTGGTCGAGAGAGTTCAGCGTAGGGCAACAAGACTAGTGCCATCTCTACGAGCCCTCGACTATGAACAACGCCTCCGCAGGCTGAACCTCCCATCCCTTTGGTATCGACGCAAAAGGGGGGACATGATCCTCATGTATAAGCTCATGCACGGACAGCTGGGGTTATCGAATTACGAGTTCTTCCAAGATCCTCCCGTCGGCACCACAAGAGGGCACCGATTTAAGGTGGGAAAGCCTCGGGCAATTTCAAGAGTAAGGAGAAACCACTTCGCCGTTCGCACAGTGTCCGAATGGAACAGCCTTCCCTCCTGGGTGGTCGAGTCAACATCTACTAACTGTTTCAAAAGCAACATCGATAAGCACTGGTGTGAACTCTTGTTCAGATTCCCGACATGATCCTAGTACTAGTACCTGTACCGAGCTCGATGAGAACGGGCAAGACAGGCGCTCCTCGGCGCCTTATAAAGACCCGATCAACTAAGGTAACTAAGGTAACTAAGGATATATTTTATCAATAGCCTGATCAAGATAGTCTAGGAATGGGGATGGATCAAATGAGGGAGACCTATACATTGTTCCAATAATGATTTTACGCAATTTTCCTGAGATGATTTCTATGAATACAGATTGGAATTCAGATTGATTGATTGCAAGATCTGCACGAGATATAAATTTTATACTTTTGCGTATGTATATTGAGACTCCTTTTCCTCTTGCTTGCAAATCTGGACATTGACTTACCAGAGAGTAGTCTGGGATTAGGCAACTACCCTTTGCATGGTCTTCGAGCCAGGTTTCTGATACACAAATTATATCAAATTTGAGACTGGACGAGGCCAAGAACATGGAAAGCTTTTGAAGATTTTTACGCAGTGATCTGGCATTGACGTGGATTATGGATAGATTTTCACCACATGTGGCCAGAGATTTGGCATGGTGGTAGCGGCATTGGTTAGATATTAAATCAAATTCATTTTCTTGGAAGTCAACATCAGCATCCAAATGTGACAGGTTTATTTGTAAACGCGAACAAGATGAAGCCCGGGCCCGGATTGCAGTAGCATGTAGTGTTTCTGGCATAAGAGGGGAGAAGGGACAACAAAAATAGGCGCTGGAAGCAGAGACCTAGTGTTTATAATCTTATGGCAGGAGGTCAAACCATGGCCATTATTTAGCAGCTGGAATTTAAGAAGGAAACAGTGTGAAAATGTCATTGTGCCTGAGACTGTACCACATTTAAATATATCAGAATTAAAGTACAGACTCCAAAGCAGATTTACACCATCTTTGGCACAGTCTCCGCACAACTATCAGGGTGGTGTGTAGGTTCATCAGGGCTCAAAAGAGTTGCACCTGAACCAGAGTCACTCTCAGAGTCGCTAGGCGCAAACATAGATGTTGTACCAGGTGGTAAATTTTTGCTCACCAAGATCCCCTGTGGGTGTTTTGATTTCCCATCTGTCATGGCATGGTTCTGAGTGTTACTGGAACATGGTGTGCCATTTGCAGCAGTAGAGGGAGTGCTACCCTCTGCTAAAGACTGGCGCATGTATGAGTTTTACCTTAAGCCCCAAGATGACACTGCTATTCAAAGATGGGATGTTTTTGCCCCAGCTGGTGATGGGCCGCAGGGTCGCGCTCAGAATCATCAATTTAGGGAGCTGTTTGATTTACAGGTTATGGCGAAAACTTTGGCACAAAACCGATACTTGCAACAGAAAAATGGCTGCACACCCGTCACAGGATTGTGTAATTCAGTAACCAAACGATATTATATAGCCATACAGATTAAGACACCGCATTTCACCATTCAGCGTGTCCGTTCCATTACAGACGGTCCGAGCAGATTTGAACAAACACCGATGCCTCTGTTGACATACCACAGGAGTCGCGGCTTAGGGTCTCGGTCAGGCCGGAGGACGTGAGGCGTGGGGGTGAAGGGAAGAGGGGAGGAGGAGCTGGGAGGGTTTGAGCCGCTGAGTGCAAGCCGAAATAATTTCAAAAGAATATTGCGGGCAAGTCATCCTCTCTGAACGGCGGGCAGGTCATTTAGCCTTTTACGATTAAGAGAAGTCCTAGCAAGAGTCTACACTTAACGCACGCCCCGGCAGGCCTCTGAGCCACCTTCGCCCTGGTGTGGGGGAGGGTGGGTGAAACCTCCCCTCCCTCGAACTCAGCTCCTATGCAGGATAGCGAAAAATGCCAAAACTGGTGGAAAACTCACAAAAATTCAAGAAGCAACTACATAAACCATTTTTGCCTCAGTTCAATATTTAGTTCATAACAGGCCAAAGAAGGTGACATGTTATTGAAGAGTTTATGGGCTCTGACGTCTGACAGAGTTGAGCTAGAATCAATTTTTAGGTACCATTCGCTTCCTCTCTGATCTATTCCACACTCTGTGGTTAGATACAAGATACTTCTTCGGAAAGAACAGTCTGTATTTGGCCGTAGCCACTGAAGCACAACCGCTCCGACACCGCGCCGCCGTACGACTCCGCGCGGCCTAGTCCGCGCGCCATCTACCAGCGTCTGAAACTAACTCGATCCGAAACTACGGTACACATCATTCCTCCCCCCTAGTGTGTGAGACACACGATTACGGAGAAAAAGAACCGAGCCAGAAACAACCGCAGTGCCCAGCAAAAAACTTAACCTGTCGGAACGGCTTACTTATGGCTTTTTATTAGGCGTTCTGTGCATAGCACCTTTGCCCGCCTCTAAAGGAGTGTGTGGGAGAATTTTAGAATTTAGTGTGAGGGCAAGCTACGTTAGTCTGTTAAAGCAATGGGAGTTATTTCAAGTAATGGGTTGCAAGATGTTTTAGCTTGCAAATGGACGGTCGTGGCAATGGCATAGCCATGCCAAGGGAGGTCTTTTAATAAGTTTAGACCCGCAGAGTGCGAAGGTTATTTCTGTGGTTGAAGACCTTATAAATTTAGAGTTTGAAATTTAGAATTTGAAATTTAGAATTTGGAATTTAGAATTTGGAATTTAGAATTTAGAATTTTGTGTGTCAGCTATTGATGTCCGCTTGTATACGTTACTCGAAAACCTCCGTTAACTCAATAATTTCGTATTTTAGAAAGTGCGCTAAACACCTGGCCAGGGTGCCGCGAATTTACCCTGCAACCCGGAGGTGAAGTTGCAGCTCCCCTCTCCGGCTGGGCAGCCGCCGCGCAGAGAAAGAAGTGTGAGAGGATAGTTAGATTGTTAGTAAGAGTATAGGTGTGGTTAGTATAGACCCGCAGTGAAAGGTATCACTGCGGTGAAGAAATCTAACCTATCTAACCTAACCTGATTTCAAAGTTAGCCTAACATAACCTATCCTTAGCCTACAATGAACCATTTAAAGGTTACAAAACTATTGCTTAAATTTCGCAGTGGATCATCTATGATTGGAAAATAGGCAAGTCCTACTTTGGGGGTGCACCATGCACCCTCCATCATATATACTGGGAGGGGTGATTTATAGAAACTTCTCTAGCCCAGAGTCCTTTAGGAATGTAAAGACTTTTTCGAGTAGCTCAGGATGGTCGTTCCCGAGCAGAGTTTTTAGGTCTACAGGGATGTTTTGGATTCGGCAGTAATCTAGCATGGGTTGCCGATGGGTATTGTGCTGGGGACAATCGATGAGAATGTGATAGGGATTCTCCATTGCGTCGCAGGTACCACAGGTACCCGCGTTCCAATAGGCATTTAATTTTGTGTGTCCATTTCTGAGTCTGGTTAGAATAACCTCGCGCCGGCGACTCTTTTGGTTGGAACTGGGCCAGTAACCGATGTTAGGCTTGATATAGAATAGGTGGGCGCTGTGGTTTGTAGTCCAGTCATTTTGAATTTGCTTCCGGATGGTGTCCTGGAGGAGAGCTTTGCTATCGTCTCCAGACCACGTTAAGGGTGCGATCTCTCTAAGTTCTAGGGACTTTTTTGCCTGCTCATCGGCCTTTTCATTTCCTTGAATTTTGCAGTGGCCCGGGATCCAAAGAAAAGAGACATCAGGGGTATCATCGATACCTTTCTGAATATCTGCTATAACGTGGTGGCTGGGGTTGACTACGTTACTGATGGCCTGCAGGACAGATTTAGAGTCTGAACAGATGACGGCTGAGTTGATATTTTGGGTTCTGATTATGGCTAATGCATTTAGGATGGCAACAGCCTCGGCTGTGAAGATAGAGCAGTTGTCCGGAAGTCTTTTCTGATGGCAAATATTTTGCCCCCAGATGCCGAGGCCTACTTTTTCGCCCATTTTGGAGCCGTCTGTAAATATAAAGGTCTTGTCCGCGTTACAAGTACGGAACTCTAGGAATTTCTGGGAGACTTCTTCCTCTGAGAAGTCCGTTTTACGGGAAGTGAAAAGAAATTCCACTTTGGGCTCTTTCCGAGTCCAGAAGCGGGAGAGTGGGGGTTTGCCTATTGTTGCTGGCAGTGCAAGATTGAGGCTTTCCAGGGTTTTCGCTACTCTGTGCTTAAATGGGGGCCACTTCTGTAGAGTGGCTTTATTTGCTCGTCTGGGATGGGCAAAACATTGTTTTGCCGGGTGGTTTTCGGTGGATTGGACCTTAATGTAGTAAGAAATAAGCTGGGCGTCACGTCTTGTCTGCAATGGGCACAGCCCGCTATCAGTTAGCAGGCTGGTGATGGGGGATTCTCTGAGCGCGCCTGTGGCTGCCCGGATACTGGCATTTTGGACTCGCTCTAGCTTTAATTTATTGGTCTTGTTCGTCGAGTCAAAAACGAACGAATTATATTCGAGAATGGACCGAATCAGGGACTTGTAGAGCATAAGCAGGGTCTTTCGATCCCCGCCATACTCTGTGCCGCCGAGCATGCGGAGAATGTTGACTCGCTTTTGACAGCTAGAGACGACTTTGGTGATGTGCTCATTGAAACTCAATCGGGAATCTAGGGTGACGCCCAAGAATTTGAAGCTATTGGTGCATTCAATAGGTTTACCCGAGATTTGGAGCCGTGGAGGGTCGTGTCTGGAATGCGCTCTGGCAAAGACAACGACTGATGATTTTTCCGCCGAGAGTGATAGACCCATTAAACTACACCAATTATCGATGTCGTTTAAGCTGTCCTGCAACTGCGTAGTTGCGTGTTGAAATTCTGGTTCATTATACCGCCTGGTATCGATTGCAGTGGCTTTCCAAATGGCGACATCGTCCGCAAAGAGGGAGTAATTTATTCCAGGCGGTAGCTTTTTGGCGAAGAGATCATTGATCATTACTAAAAAGAGGGTGGGGGACAGAACGCTACCCTGGGGTGTGCCTTGGTCCTGGGTTGCCAGGTAGGAGAATGTGGTGCCACAACGGACTTTAAATTTTCGGTCCTTGAGGAAGTTTTCGATGAATTTTGCAAGGTGGCCACGAATTCCTAGTTTGCTTAATTTAAACAACAGGGCGTCTTTTTGTACGCGATCGAACGCCGATTTAATGTCTAAGAATGCAGCTATTGTTACTTGCTTTTTGTAAAAGCCATTTTGGATGTCACTGACTAGTTTCACCAAATTGTCAGTGGTGGCTCGCCCGCGCCGGAAGCCTGATTGCATAGCATCAAGCTTCTTTTCGAGGATCTCGTGAAGTCTAACGTTTACCATGCGCTCGACAAGCTTGCTAGCACAGCTAGTAAGCGAAATTGGGCGATAACCTTTTGGGTCTGTTTTTTCTTTGCCAGGTTTTGGAAGGGGAATTATAATACTCTCTCGCCACGATGTGGGGAAAGAGTCGCTAAGAAACAT
Organism: Lepas anatifera; assembly: GCA_034440635.1. Classification (NCBI taxonomy): domain Eukaryota; kingdom Metazoa; phylum Arthropoda; class Thecostraca; family Lepadidae; genus Lepas; species Lepas anatifera. The sequence goes on along the minus strand of JAOTON010001317.1, from coordinate 307,581 downwards.
GTTGTTAATGGCCGAAAGCAGGTACTTTAGTGCTGTTTGGCTGAGGTGCCTGAAGAAAGAGTAGTGAATTTCGTCAGGGCCCACTGCAGTGTTTCCACACTTGCTAATGGCGTAATTTAGCTCGGTCATTGTAAATGGTACATTATAATACTCTTGATTACCATAATTGATGAATGTGTGCTTTTTGCACCATTCTGCCTGGTCTTTGGAGCGCTGGCTGTATGAGTTATTAGCTGCGACACTGGCGTAATGATCAGCAAATTTATCCATGACTTCCTTAGGTTCGGTGATGGGTTGGCCAGCTATTTTTAGTTGAGGGAAAGGTCCACGGGGTGGTCGCTTCGCAGAGAAAGCTCTAATGGTTTTCCAGACTTGGGTGGTGGGAGTGAAGCGGTTGAATTTGGAGGCAAAAGAGTTGAAACTGTCCTTTTGAACCCGCTTGCACGTGTTTCGAAAGTGTTCTTTTGCTGCCCGAAGTGCGGATCGAGTAGGGCTGTGTGCCCTCCTCTCATATGCCTTGCGGGCTCTAATCATTTGAGCTTTGGCGTGTGCCGTCTCTGCGTTCCACCATGGGGCTCCGTTTTTCTTTCGGGGTCCTCTGGTTTTTGGTATTGCTACTTGTGCTGCTGAGCTTATGGCTCTTAGTATTAATTCAATATCTGCCGAGTGTGGGTCACCTTCGGTGACCAGAGTGAGGTCGACCTCTGCCTCAAATTTTGTCCAGTCCGCTCGTTTTAGACTCCAGGAAGGGGTAAACAGATCAACGCGGTCGAGTGCTCCTTGGGGGACATTGATTTTGATTGGGAGGTGATCGCTCATGCCTGGGTTGTCTTCGACATCCCAGGTAAACAGTGACGCAATTCTAGGCGTGCAGCACGAAATATCAATGGCTGTGTCTAAATGTCCGCTTTGCGTTGCTTGGCGGGTTGGTGCGCCGTTATTTAGGATAACTAAATTTTGAGAACCTATTGCGTCATATATAATTTCACCTCTACGATTTGGCGTGGCGCTGCCCCAGGATGGGTGGTGACCATTCAAGTCTCCAAGTAATAACAAAGGCCCGTTTATTTGATTAAATAATTGTGCGAGGTCCTGATCCGTTGGATCAGGGTCGCAAGGGGATATGTATATTGAAACAACCGTCAATTGGACGTGTTGTATTTTCAAACTAATAGCTACACAGTCCAGTGATGTTACCAAAGGCACGTGACTGTGTGGGATGCTATTTTCTATTAGGATGGCTGTGCCTCCCTTACGGACAGCAGCGTTTACGTTATGGCGATACCAAGAGTAACCCGAGATTTTGTATTTATCGTTATCTTTATCAGAAAAGTGGGTCTCTTGTAATGCTGCTAGTGCCGGTTTTTTCTCAGCAAATATTGATGAAAAAAGCGGGAATTTCCCGATAAGGCCATTTGTATTCCATTGCAGAATTGAACCCATGGTGGTTTTTAACGTTTGTGATTAGGGGATCTACGCTTACGAAGGTTATACGAGCACCTGCTGCTGCTGCTATCGCTAGCAGGAGAAACTGGGGTGGAGTGTCTGGAAAAGCTAATTTTCCTTGCTACGGGTGAGCTGCCGGGGCTGGAGGAGCCGGGGCTGGGGGTTTCCAGGAGGGGAGCTCTGGAAGTGTTTATAACAGTTTTTGCAGAGCTCGTCTCTGAAGCACTGCTGGTGTCAGAGACGGTCTCTGTCCCGGACAGCTCGTTGTCAGACTGACTTTTGTCGTCTGACGTTTCAAAGTCACTTGAAAACTGAAACTGCATATAATGACCTATGAGGTCGGTTTGGGATCCGCAAGTGCGGGTGGTTGGTGCTGTTTGGAAAGAAGCATCGCTTCTTTCCAAGGAGAGAGGAGCAGTTTCAGTTTGGGTTGAAATGTTTACTTTTTGGATTTTGGTTTGAGTGGCAGCCGTTTTACCCTGAGGGGGTAGGCTGCCACTCGTTAAAGGCCTTCTCGGAGCCTGCCTTTGGCGGCGCCTGGGAAGGGGAGCACCGGTGAATTTAGAGTGCTTGGGGGCAGGTAGCGAGGGGAAATCAGACTTTTCAGTCACTCGTGCAGAGTGGCTTTGCCACCCTGCTGCTGGTGTCCAGGTCTTCCTGGTGATTTTAGGTGCCTGAGGGGCGGGAGGATTTTCGGTCGGAAGACCTGGCGGAGAACTAGTGCGGGTCGGGAGATCCTCCCAGCCCGCAGCGGGCGTCCACCTACGCCAAAAAGTGATTGCGCCACGTGGTGGGGGGAGGGGGACGGACGGCCTGATGGGCGCCAAGAAAAGGGGCTCCATTAGGGGGCGGATGTGGCGGCTTGTGTTTTTGGGTGGCTGAGGATGTTTGGAAATGGGGTGTTCCTGGCCGGCTGTGCTGGGGGCTGCTGTGGTAGCCTTGCTACCACAGCTTTTTGGGACTGTGCGGCTCTTTTCTTTTGCAGCACTTCTTTGCGGGCCAGGTCAAACGGGAGCTTTTTTTCCTCAGCCAAAACGTTAACTTCTTTTTCTCGGAGCCAGGTCGGGCACTTGGGATTATCTGCCCCATGAGCGCCGCCACAGGCAGCGCACTTGAGGCTTTTAGAGGTGCAATCTTTAGTGCGGTGCTTAGCACTGCACTTGCCGCATCGTGGGGTGGGGTTCTTGCAGTTGGTTTCTACGTGCCCGTACCTTTGACAAGTTTGGCAACGAATAGGGAGGGGGTAGTACGGCCTAACTGGGTAGACACAGTCGCCCAGTTTAATTTGGCCGCAGTCATCCCGACACTTTGTGTCGAAGGTGACAATGAATCTGTGGTCTCGTAGACGTGGGTCTTTTTGCGTAGAATTTTTGTTGGGGTTCAATTTTTCGAGGGCCAGCACATTTTGACCTTTAAAGTCAAACATGTGCTCAAGGTCCACATCAGAGAGATGGGACACTTCCGGGGCATTGATGATGCCCCGGTAGAAGTTAAGGGAGTGGTGGACAGAAAAGATGACTGGTTTCGACCCAAAAGTTTTTGTGGCCAGCAGGGCTCGGGTAGATTCCTGATTAGAGGTTTTGATCAGGATATCTTTTTGATGCTTGATAATCTCAAAACTACCTTTCACTTTTTGGCTGATGGCCTTATCCAAATTAAAGGTAGACTCTTTTGCCAAGTTTTGGTGCGCCGAAAGGTAGGTGCCAACCAGCCAAGCTCCGCTTGGCAGGTTGGCTTTGTTCAAACGGGGGCTGGAGGGGCGGAAGAGAGAGTTGGAAGCCATGGTACGTTTAAGTTTAAATGAGATACTTGGTATTAGCTTTGCTAACACCTTTTGGGTAGAGATGGCTAGAGAAGTTGAATTTAAGAAAGTGGTCCTAGTTTTACTAGCAAAGCTAATGGGAGTATTAACCTAGCTAGGGTTGGGTGTTGGAGTATTATCCTAACTGGGGAGTGCTTAGAGAAAGCACCTAGCCTTAGAAATGTGTGAGCAAAAGGCTGACTCAGCCACTAAGAGGGGGTTTAAGTCGGAGGGGAGGCAGGTGCCTCTTCGGGACCTAACAGGGGCCTAGGTGGCTGACTCAGCCTCTAAAAGGAGCCTGACTGGGGCCTATGCTTGTGAATCCCTAGGGGCAGGTACCGTGGTACCCTTGCACAGACGCAGCCCGGGTGGAGGGTTTGAGAGGGGACCCGCTTCTATTAAGCGGGGGTGAAAGTGAGATGGCCTTACGTATTAGGGATTTTAGCAATGGAGGACCGATAGGTCCAGCCAAAGCCACACGCCCAAGGACTGACGAGGTCCAACAAGCGTGCTCACCCCGGGACAAACGTCCCACCACTCGGGTTTCCGGCCGAAGAGTAAAAGAGATAGTAGAGAAAGAGTAGGGTTATGGGACTGAGAAGAAGAGGTACCAGGTGGCCGGAATCCAAGAAACCAAGACCACCTGGACCGATAGGGTAATTACCGAAAAGACCAGCTGACGTCCAACAGCACCACACCAACCAGCTGTAAAAACAGCGGCTGGTGAGGCCGGCTGGAGTCAAAGTACCGCACCGACCAGCTGTGAAAACAGCGGTCGGTGGGACAGACTGGTCGCAGCGAAGACTCGAGCCGGGAGCAGGTCTTGAAAAAGTCTTCTACTCCTTCTTCTTGTCTTCGCAGCAGGAAACGCAGCACGCAGCAACGACAGCAAGCAGCAACGACACCAGACCTGCCGGCAAACGCTCAAGCAGGGTGTCAGTCAGGCAAGCCCGTTGATCACCGTCCGCTGTCGGAACGGAACGCAGGACACAGCGAGTAACGGCACAGAGCTAATATGATGAACGCTCAGCTGGGTTTAACGAAAACGACGCGGTTTGACTATCACCCGACCAGAGCAACGAACTGCGGGTTCAGACAGGGACTGCCTTAAATCCTGAACTGACGGATCTGACGCAAATAGCTCAGATGGCGGTTGCACAACAGGTGACAATGCAGATTCACCAATCTCTGGAGCTGACGGCTCTGGAGGAAAACTCGCAGGTGGCGACGGAGCAACACATGACACCGGAGGCGGTGGAAGGTCACTCCCGTGGGCCTCCAGTCGAGAGACAGCACCATCACGAGCGCGCAGGTGATCACGATGACGGCGGAAAGTGCGACCGTCCGGCAACTGCACGACACATTGATGCACGTCGGCCGTGAGGACGACCGCAGGGGGCCAGCCACGGCCATCGATAGCCGTGACATACACAGAATCACCACGATGGAAAACACGAGGTGTCGCGTGCTGATTGTTTGCCTCAGTTTGACGCTCTTGCCTGTGACGAACACGGTCACGCAGAGCGGCATCAGGGTTGAGGCGAGACAGATGCGTAGCAAGCTGTCTGCCGTACAACAACTCAGCTGGGGTTACACCAGTTGTGGAATGCGATGTCGTACGATAGTGAAACAGCACGCGGCTGAGACGGGTTTGCAGTGTGCCACCACGCTGTTTCGCGAGACCACTTTTGATCACTTTAACACCAGCCTCTCCCTGTCCATTAGACTTCGGGTGTAAAGGAGGCGAGAACACATGCTGCACACCATTGGCCAGGAAAAACGCACGCATTTCCTCACCCGTAAATGCCGTGGCATTATCACTCACCACGGTACGGGGCACACCATGCTCCGCGAACGTTATGCGTAGTTTCTCAATGGTTACTGCCGCTCCCGTAGAACGGGTGATGTGTGCCGATATCCACTTGGAGTAGCTGTCTACGATGACGAGAATCATCTGACCTTCAACCGGGCCAGCGTAGTCGATGTGAAGGCGATCAAAGGGAGCGTCTGGGTACGGCCAGGGTCGCTCAGGCACGGCCGGTGCCTGCGGTCGTGTCAGCTGGCACTGCGGACAGCACCGCACTGCTGACTCGATGGCTTGGTCGAGGCCGCTCCACCAGACCTGAGAACGGCCTTGGACTTCATCGCTACAATGCCAGGGTGGCCCTGGTGCAACAGGTTGAGTAACTGCTCCTGGAGCGACGCCGGAACCACGATGCGGCAGCCCCACAGCAGAATACCGTCCAATGCGCTGAGCTCCAACCGCCGCTGATAGAACGGCTTCAGCGGGGCCGAGTCTGGCGCTGCAGGGTCAGGCCAGCTCCCACTCATCACGCAGTTAAAGACGCGCGCCAAGATCGGGTCTCGACGGGTCTGTTGCCGAATCTGATCCAGCTTCACCAGCCTGTCCACTGACTCAAGAAGCAGGACAGTGTCTCCCGGCACTGGAACGTGGACGGGGCAGTCCGGCAGTGGCAGCCGACTGAGTCCGTCACTGTTTGCCTGTCGGCTGGCAGGTGAGTATTCCAGCTTATACTGATAAGCCTGGAGGGCAAGTCGCCACCTCGCTACACGGGGCGACACTATTACTGGCAGAGGCTTGTCAGCACTCAGGAGCCCCAGTAACGGCTTATGGTCAGTTTTAATCACGAAGTTTCGACCACACACGAACTGATGAAATTTGCTGACACCGAACACAACGGCTAATCATTCCTTATCCAGCTGACTGTAGTTGGTCTCCGCTGACGATAAGGTGCGAGACGCGAACCCCACTGGCCTCTCAGTACCTGACGAATCGATGAGAGAAAGCACAGCGCCCAAGCCATATGGGCTCGCGTCCACAGACAGCACGAGAGGGGCCGTCACGTCATAGTGCGCCAGGCACGGTGCCTGCACCAGCAGCTGTTTAGTGGCAGCAAATGCTGCCTCCTGATCTGGTCCCCATTTCCACGGCTGGTCGGCCTTCAGCAGGAGGTAGAGCGGTCTGGCCACGGTGGCGAGATCGCTTAGGAACCGACTGTAGTACATCAGCAGCCCCAGGTAAGACTTCAGCTGCTTGACATCAGAGGGCTGTGGTGCGTCCAGCACTGCGCGCACCTTGTCCTTGTTGGTGTGGATTCCATCACAGTCGATGACGTAGCCTAGGTACTCTACCTTTGGCACCATCCACTCGCACTTAAGCGGTTTCAGTCTGAGTCCAGCCTCGGAGAGGCGCTGCAGAACGGCCTCCACGTTCTGCCGGTGCTCTGCATCCGTCCTGCCCGTGATGCATACGTCGTCAAGGAACACGGAGACGTGTGGCAGCCCAGCCAACAGGTTCTCCATCATCCTCTGGCAAGCAGCCGGTCCTGAGGAGATGCCGTACACGAGACGTGTGGCAGCAAAGAGCCCACGGTGTGTATTGATCACCGTGTACTGCTGACTTGCTTCATCCAACGGGACCAACAGGTAAGCCTCCCTGAGGTCCAGACGGGTGAACTTTTGTCCTCCGGCGAGCGTGGTCAGAAGCTGGTCGATGCGTGGCAGTGGGTATTGCTCCACGCGAGAAGCACGATTCACGGTTAGGTCGTAACTACCGCACAGACGAATGGACTTTTTGTCTGCCTTCAACACGGTCACAACGGGCGCAGCCCATTGTGATGTCTTCACAGGCCGCAGGATGCCTCGCTCGATTTGGCGGTCCAGCTCTGCATTCACCAGCGGCAGCAGAGGCAAGGGCACCGGGCGCGGCTTGTAGAAACGCGGCGGCACCGACGGGTCAATGTCCAGGCTGACCTATTCCTTGCAGCAGCCTGTATCATCCTCGAACAGTTCTCCATACTTCGTGCGCAGGTCAGCTAGCGGCGCACCTGACTGCAGCTGGAATAGCGATGGCCAGTTCAGACGTATCTGACTGAGCCAATCACGGCCGAGGAGGGACGGTCCCGTACCCTGGGCCACGATGAGGGGCAGTTCCCGAGTCTGCTTCTCGTACTGTACTTGTACCATCAACCGTCCTTGCACTGGCACTGGCTCACCAATGTAGGTATGCAACGTTTCTGTCACCGGGGACAGTGGTTTTCCACCTAAGAGGCGTTGCCATGTCTGCGTACTGACAATGGTTTGGCTGGGGCCTGTGTCGACCTCAAACTCGATAGTTTGGTCATTCACAAGGAGCGATTCCTTGATAGGCGGTGTCCGGGGTGTGCCACGAACATTATACATCATGTATCCGTTGTCGCTTGGGACGTCTGTGCCTTCCACTGGCTGAGCCGTCTTGACGGCAGCAGCGGTCTCATCATGGACGTGATGAACACTCATACAAACGTTCTTGAGGTGTCCAACCTTCTGGCACTTGTGGCACTTGTACAACTTGAATGGACAGTTTGGTGGGATGTGGTCAGACCTTCCACACCGCACACAGGGTTTATCTTCACCCTGCGCCGTCCCTGGCGGCGCCCGTGGCGTCAGCTGACGTGACAGCTGCGATCTACGCTGAGTCCCACGCTGATAATTTTCGCGCGCATGGCTGCCGTTCCCGCCACCACGTTGCCACTGCAGACGCGAACTTGGCGGACGATTATTTTGGCGATCCACGCGATGCAGGGCAGGCGCTCCAACAGCACCTGACGAAATCGTTTTGAAGTCTGCCAATGCGGTTTCCAATGCTTGTGCGATCTTGTACGCCGATTGTACGGGGTACGCCGATTGTAGGGGCCGATTGTACGGGTCAGGTTGTCACCTTCCTGTAGAAGCCGCCTCTGGATAGGACCAGCGAGCGAGCCAGAGACAAATCGGTCCCGCAGACGTTCGTCTAAATATTCACCGAAATTGCAGTCTGTTGCCAAACGTTTTAGCTCGGCGAGGAATGCACCAGCCGACTGGCCTTCCTGCTGGAACTCTCGCTCGAATTTAAACCTCGACACGATCACTGTCGGCTTCGGTGCATAATGTCTTTGGCGAGGGTGATCAGCTCCTCGAACGTTTTGTCCGCGGGAAGCACCGGCGCACACAGGCTTCGTAGCAGTTTGTACACATTTCCACCAGCCACGCTTAGAAAAACGGCTTTCCTCCTGGCAGCGGTGGTGATATTGTTTGCCAGAGCAAACTGCTCGAAACGCTCCACGTACTCACCAAAATCAGCACCGGGTGCAAACTCCCCTATTGTTCCCAGCAGGCCTGTCGCCATCTTGCAAAACTTGCACTCCAACTGAGCAAAAAAATAATGCAACCGAGAATTTGGGTAGACGGATCAATGCCCAAATCTCATCCTGAACGCCAGTGATCTATTCCACACTCTGTGGTTAGATACAAGATACTTCTTCGGAAAGAACAGTCTGTATTTGGCCGTAGCCACTGAAGCACAACCGCTCCGACACCGCGCCGCCGTACGACTCCGCGCGGCCTAGTCCGCGCGCCATCTACCAGCGTCTGAAACTAACTCGATCCGAAACTACGGTACACATCACTCTCGTTACAGCAAATCGAATAATGTATGATAGGAGTATACGAGATTAAAGCAAAAACGACCTGACCAAAAATCAGGTCAATGCCATCATTTGGCATAGCATAGTCAATATGCATATATCAATCGACTCGCAATTACAATACAAACGTTATCGTATCAAAATAAAAGATTTATCACATCATCTTACAAATATATTGACCCAAGTCTGAAAATCTGCTTTGGTAGCCTCAGATGACCTCTCAGAGGTCACAGGCCCAAAATTGCAGCATGAACCTGAGGAGGAGTCCGAGATATTACGATTTGAATAATATGAAGGTATTCTGAGCTGTGTCTACATAAAGTGAGTCATTTTTCGCCAAATTCCCGTTTCTCCCATACATTTTCAATGGAGAGGTCATGGTCTGTATCTGGCCCTAGGTCAGCGATATAAAATATCGGAATTTTGTTTGTGTAGCGCTCGGATGGCCCATAATTTGATATGAGTTTCAATCGGATATACTAATCTTGTTCTTGCTTATGATATCCCAAACTTTTTTGGGAGGTTAGGTCACTTGACCTTCACTGGTGAACTGACCTGAAATAAACTCGAACTTAATTTTTTGGGAAAATTTGCCCAATTGATCAAGGATAACGTGTGCCAAGTACGGCGGCGCTTCGCACCGCCTTTTTTGGTGCCGCCGGAAAAAAACCCAAGGTGATGTCTATTTATGGTTCTTGTTTTAGTGTGCTGATTCAACCAGTAAGTTATCACGATCCCAAAATGAATAAAAAGTTACATAGGCACTCTTTCCAGAGTGGTTCGGTAAGAGTATACAAAAGAGGAGATTAGAATAGGTACGCATAGATATCTGGCTCCCTGGGAACCGTTCCAACAGGGAAATATTTGGTGACGCTATATGACCCTGGAAGTTGTTGCGTCCATGAGCCCCAAAAAATTATTAATGCTGCAATGTTTAGCTTCCCAAATATGAATTATGCACTTTGTCCCGAGCAAAAATAAGTGCCTTTATCTCCTACGCGTGCCTACTCTTGCACGATGGTCTACTGCGTACTCTTACCGCACATGCACCTTTTGGAAGCAAGTCCTCATACAAATTTTGGCATGCATTTATCGTGGGCCCCAGTCCTGGGACACAGTTCTAGTTCAGCTGTCTTACTGATTACAGACCTTAGGGGAGGGTGGGGTGGGTTGTGTCAGTTTTTACTCCAGGTCCATTAATATCGTAACTACTTGGGATGGCCTCGTGATTTCAATACCATCCCGTAGCTGCAGCCTTTGGCTTCCTTTTGCCAATTAATTGTTTGCCTAATATTTACTGGTTTGCCTCCAACTGCCCGGCAAATGGACCTTTTCACTCGATACAACTTACCCCACCAGTTGGGTGAGTTGTATCACATGGTGAGTTAACACGCGTACCGCTGAGGGGGACGAAATTTGCCCCGCTTTTGGTTTTCCCCATATAGCTAAAAACAGAGACGCAGAGCGCCAAATGCGTTGCGGAGGGTGACCATGAAGCCTGGTCGCGCACATGTCCCATCTTCGTTTCGGAAAGAGAAAAGCTAAAGAAAAATCAAAGAAAGTAGCTCAGGAAAAACCCAAACCCTAAGGCAAACCAGCAAACCGTTCCACGAAGCTTCCCCATCCGGAGCCATCCACGACAGGTGGGGCAAGGGGACAGGACGTAAGCGTGACATAGCACATGGCTCTCCGAGGCTGAGCGTGAGAGATGGGTCGCTGGTCCGGTACTCCCCATTCCGCGACGCGCTTGTCGGGAGTTCAAGGCAAGCGAAGCCGTCAGTCACCCTTGACTCTACCATGCGGGATCTCATGCACCTGTCTGTCCGGGATTTCGTGGATCTGATCGGTGGTCAGATGCCACAGCCTGACAACCAACCCGACATGAGCGTTGAAACCCAATTCGACCCGGCACACAGGGTCACAACCGAAAGCGGTGTTCAAACGGACCCAACTGAGGACTCGGTCGCGTCGACAGCAGCACCGCAGTCCAACGGCCCGACTAGAGACACCATTGAAAAGGGTGCAGACGGACGTTACTGATAGGCGACAACCAGTGACGGAGACAAAGAAAGTCGCTGAACAGTCCCATGATCCTCCTGCACCGAAGCGTGCACGGTTCAGCGGAGGAGATGCTTCTGGCTCTCCAGGTACGGAGACAGTTCGTGCGGCCACACACAGCACAGGATCTACACCAAATAAAAAAAAGTGCATTACCCACACCTGCAACCGTAAAAAGTCCAGCATCACAGCCATCCGTAAAATCAAAAGGCAGAACACCATCAAACGTAGCAACCAAAAGGCTCGTTTCAGAGCGGTCCTCCTCAGCACCTCCTAAAAGTCGTAGCGTGCGCATAGAGCACGATGAAGCCATTCCATCCGCGGGCTGCGGGGATGCAGGGTTAATGCCGCCGCCATACCCTCCACCACCTCCGCCTCCACCAACACCACCTGCAAAAGCAAGAAACAGTGACTACCCGGGAACAGCTACACGCGACGGAAAGCGCAGGCTTTCACCCCAAACTTACGTTGTGGGGAAAAATCCCCCAATACGTGAGGAAGAGAAAGCAGATTTTGCATTTCGGGACTCGAAGGAAAGAGAATTTGGGTGCCGAGGGTCCAAAAAGAGCTTCTTCAGCCAAGGCTGCACTCTGGTTCCACCGAGAGCATCGGAAACGTGCAGCATGTTTGGCAGGATGGACCGCGACCCACTCCCGCTAGTGACGGGAGGCATCCCGGGCCAAGAGTCCGGGAAGCATACATGGATAAAGACACAACATTCTTGCGCCGCTCTCCGCCAAAGGGTCTTGGGTACCCGGAGAGAATGGACAGACCACCGCCGGAGTGGAACGCTCGCACAGCTTGGTGCGTCTCGGAAATGTTTGACGGTAGAAGCTGGGAGACGTAGTTAAGTATTTGATGGTATGAATATTATGTCGGGATTAACTATTCTGTTGGCACAGTAATGTTTCTATGCTTCGAACTCCCTACACCGGCATTTGTTTGTAACATAACCACAGTGGGGCGCAAATGACCATGCAGTTGAAGCGCCCTAAAACCCCAAACAACAACAACAACGAAACTTACAGTACCGTATTCCTAATTAATTTTACACATCTGACCAAATTTTTAAGTTAAGGTCATGGCAGGTCCAGGATCTATTCAAGGTCAAGTGACCCGACCTCAAAACCTAGAATCACGAGTTTGCAGCGGCGCCCAGGGAACATCAGCGAACCGATAAGTTTGAAACCTCTACAATATGATAAGGTCATTAGGGTCTACAAATCTGCTATCTCGGAATTTTGATATTGTTGACCTAAGGTGGGGTCAATTTTTGGTCACCCCATTAGAAGTCTATGGTTAAAAATATAATGGATTCGTTTTCAGTAAATACTAAATAGATAAAGCTGAAAATCCTCAAACCGTCTATTCTTACCACGATCTTTACCATAAAGTTGAGTTTCTGAGCATCTGACTTCTCAAAGGCCATGTCAAGTCACGGGAGCATAGAGTGATTGTTTTGCCAATAACTTCTCACTGAATTGAGAAAACATTTTGTTCGCATTGTGCTTATATTGTCACGGGGAGTCGATTGATCACTCGACCCGCCGCAATGAGAGGAATCCAATGATGCATAAAGATTTGCTCTATCTCCCCTGAGAGAAGATCTAGAGAGAAACATACTCTGCTCTGTTGTAGGCCAATGGAACCTTCTTTGACCTATTCTGACCTCCATATTGACCTGAAATAAAAAAATTATTCGTATTAAATATCTTCGTCTTGTCAAGAGCTTTCGAACGCCGCCCGTCTTTGGCTTTCGTGGGGAATTAGATACGGAGGGGGCGAAAAACGCCCCCCAGCGGGGCGTGTCATGACAGGGACCCCAGCGGGGCGCGTGTTAAGTGACACATCAGACGTTAAGTGACACCGAAACGTGACACATCAGTGTGTCACGTTTCGGAGACTGTGGCTGCTACCGATCATGGCCGTGAGAACAGCCTTCACTGAATTTAAAATATAATTATAAAATTACACAAAACTATGGTCAATGCAATACGAAATTCATGGCAACGAAAAACGCAAACAAAACATCAACCATCCAGGTGTAAAAGTGATCCGTTTGGAACAAAGAAGCCAACACAATGTGTCGAAACGGGTAAATTCTTGAATAGGTATCAGCACACTTTAGTCAGGGCTAAAGTCTGTTAAATCTGCAACTGTTCAATCTGAAAAGCCTTAACGTTTTAGTTATGGACTAAGTAATCCTCTCACAATAGATACGGGAAGGGTTGTATCAGGAATACGGTTGAATTGCATGGACATGGGAAGTAGGAGGCGGGGGGCGAGCAGGGGTGTCCCTCGGATTTGTGAAGCTCAGGCGGGGATGTGACCATAACTTCTCGGGACTTGTTAGACTTTAATTTTTGCTTTTGCTTTCATTCCATCAGCGCGGCCTGTCTTTCACTTATCGTGGCCCGCAATTTTTACAGTAAAACTATTTTACCTAATTTTTTGTCGTGGCTATATGTGATAATATAGTGGTTTGGAAAAAAGTGAGTGTGGCGACACTCCTAATGAGTTTTATAGGCAGCGTAGGCAGTGTGGGGTGCCTACAAATTTAAAAAGGTCCTAAATAAGCTCAGGGGCCTAAAACTAGCCCAGGGGGCCAGTCTTCAACTCAAGGGGACTAGACACGCTGCGGGGGCCCCAAGCAGCTCAGGAGGCCCACACAAACTAAGATGGCCAGACTAGCTGGGCGTCTCGACGAACTCATGGGGCCCAGATACGCAAAAACCGGCCCCAAACAAGCTGAAGGGGCCTATATCAGTTAAACGAACACGATACCAGCCCAGGGGACCCTTGTCAGCTCAAGGGACAGCCAGGGTCCCCTACGATCAAACCAGAGGCCTCTTATGTAAATCCTCTCACGGGACCTAGACCAGCTCATGGCTGCCACAATAATTTCAATTATAGGGTTATTTTTAGCTTCTGGGAGGGGGGGGCAAAACAGCGAAGGATCTAAGGCCAAGCCAGTAAGCTCCTGTACAATACTCTTTCATGGTACCAGAACAGCCCAGGGCGCCGAAAAGCTCAGAAGGCTCCAGTGGCGACACATTCAAGTTCAGTGTGAGGGCCTGGTTATCTAGAGCGGTCCCAGATCAGCTGAGGGGACTCAATATCAGCTCAGGGTAGCCACCAAAAACTCAGGGGCCCAGGCCCGTAGAGACTCTGCGGCCTCTGATGCTTAGGTTAGCGTCAATCGGGGATTTCAGAAGGGACCCAGCGTTAGTCAAGACAACTGCGATATGTGGAGGTGGTCGACACGACACCTTCGTTTTCGCCATGACTTAAGTTCACCAAAGTTCACTGTATTCATTGTTAATTGCGCTTAGTGCAGCGCCAATCAGGGTTTCTGTAGGGACTCAGCGTTAGCCAATACAACTATGATATGTGGATGTGGTCGATTCGACACCTCAGTTTCCTTCAAGACCGAAGTTAGCTGTATTCTTTGCTCATCGTGCTTCAGTTAGCATCAGTGGGGGCGTCCAGCATTTTCTACCAAGGTACCAGGCATTACGTTCTGGGCGAAACCTTGCCGGCCCGAAATATGCTTGATGGTAAACGTGAACATGTCTCACTGAAAGGTAGCTTCATGAAAATAAGCATTTACAAATTCGCTTTTAAACACGTTTTTTCTTCGACACTGGCCACCTATTGGATGGTAAATTGGTGCCCCTTAGATTCGGCGCCCGCCCAGGTTCGGCTCCCCTCTCCTGAGCCTGCCCCTAGCGGAATCCTAGATTCGTCACTGGACTTGTTAGACTTTAATTTTTTTCTTTTACTTTCATTCCATCAGCGCGGCCTGTCTTGCACTTATCCTGACCCGCACTAATTGCAGCAAAAATATGTTTACCTAATTTTTCGTTGTGGCTACACGTCATAAGAATATAGTGTTTTTGGCAAAAAAGAATCTGTGGCGGCACCCTTAATGAGCTGCATGTACACTTATGTACTTTGGGGTGAGTTGTATCACTGTTACAACATACCCCACCTGGCCCTGAAGTGTCGCCACCGGCAAAAAGTGGGGGGGGCAGCGAAGCTTCAACCTGATGCTGACAAAAACTTTCAATATCAGGACCAAAAACTGTTCGAATTTGGGCTCCTCGTTGCCTTCCGCAGCGGCTGGATATAAAAATGTCCGACTTTCTCTCATTTTGACTGAGATCAGGAAATCTTTGGCCAAAAAGTGGGGACCAGGCCCCCCTGCCCCCCTTTTTCCGACGCGTATGCCTGATACAACATATACCACCCTCCCATATTGGAAAAAAACGTCCTCATGCTGAAAAATCTGCGGCCAGCCGGGAAAATCCTTCTCATGCGCGAAACCTTAGAATCTACCCTTACCACTGCTACAGTGATCCTTCCGATTCGTCATCATCTGAATGATAAAAACACATTTTCTTACGACGAAATTTTACAGAATGACATCCCGAAAACACATTTTGTGTACTCACCGCGAAACTCGCCAAGCCAAGCAGACGGCAGTATGAGGAAAGCTGCCGGACCGCATGCCGCATCATCTGGTCGTGTCGGGACCTCAATCTCTTGGATAGTTTTGGAAAAAATCGCTCTCATACAACTTGTCCATGAAACAACTCTCTCCGCTCTCCCCTAAGCAGAAAGTCTTGATACTAGGAGCAGGGTATACAAGTTTGCCGGGTCTCTTGATATAATATCAAGGGTACCAAAGAGCCAAATTTGCTTTGTGCCCTCGCGGAAAGAACAAAGGCATCTCCAAATATTTTTTAGCAGCCGAGCCACTGGTTTCACTATCTTATACTTAGGCCTCCACCACCTCAGTGTTTGCTAAGTAACCAAAATATCTGCTTGCTCTCATCTCTTGCGTACCTACTCTTATTCGCCCTCGCTCTAGCCTTCTTTCATCATACATGCTGAACACTGTTGTAACGTAAATGGCGCCCCAGGTAAATTTGAAAAATTGGCTAACCACATATAGCCTCTGCAACTGCAGTGCTCTAAGACTCAAGAAAATTGGTTAACGAATAACATACTCCCCTTTGTTCCTCTGCCCACGATGTCCCCATAGGCGGATGCAGGATTTTTTTATCAGGATGGGCACTTGGTCGAGAAGTGCCATCCGAACCAGGGGGAGGAATGAGCACTTCTGGGTGGAAAAATTTATCAGATGGGTGCCAAATCATATCGCAGAGGCGCCGATACTCGCATCCTGGGGAAAGTGCAGTTTTAGGGGGCGTCATCGACATTTCACTGGGGCGCTGAGGATCGATCAGGAGAAAGTGTCCCCTTTGACCCTTGGATCTACCTATGGTATCAGCTACCTACCTACCATTCCAGCCTGGGTTGGGTGTAATCCGCGAATCAGGGGCGCGGGTTCTTGATAATGATTGGGGGTACTCCAATTTGAAAATATGTCAATGACTACCATAATAAAATGTGATAACATAATTCAAAGTGTGCTTTAGGTTTCTCACATGCCTGTTGATGAGCAAAAACCCATTCAAAATCATTGAAATGAAGAACACAAAAAATTAAGTACCTATATTTCAACACCACTTGAACGTTTCAATGGGGTTGTCCAACCACCCACAGATATATGAATCATTCCGCCAATCGTGTTTTCGACATCATGTTAAGAATAGATTCAGCTATTTTGCTCGGCAAACACTAATTTAAACAAGCTGGAAACGTATTTTCGTGACTCACACGAAGATTATATATAAATATATATATATATATATATATATATATATATATATATATATATATATATATATATATATATATGTGTGTGTGTGTGTGTGTGTGTGTGTGTGTGTGTGTGTGTGTGTGTGTGTGTGTGTGTGTGTGTGTGTGTGTGTGTGTGTGTGTGTGTGTGTGTGTGTGTGTGTGTGTGTGTGTGTGTGTGTGTGTGTGCGTGCGTGCGTGCGTGCGTGCGTGCGTGCGTGCGTGCGTGCGTGGATTTATAGAAAACAGCTAATCAAAATTATAAGTCACCAAATCTGGGGGGGTGCCCACTGCCCACATCCACCCATTGACGACCAGATACAGTGTTCATCCAGCAACAATGCGTTCACCATATAATCGGATGGGCACGAAATAGTCATCGCAATGAACGCGTGAAAACCCCCAAGAACGAAGTCACACAGCTTTTGCCATTGACAACCACAATTTCGATTTCATGAAGGATTTTTTCTAAGAGAGGAGTTCATAGGTAACTTTCCAGCGGTTAAGCAATTTGGGTAATCGTTGGGGTGTACCAAAATAGCTGAGGTCAAGCGACGTACCCAGGTCATCCCTCGCCTTTTGGCAGGGTTTTGGGATCAGACTGCGAGCTTTCATGTAATTCTCTATGTCCAACACACATTGACTCTCTAAGTCATATTTAAAATTTCCTTGGGGTGAGATATCAGGGAACACAGACAAGGCATTCTAATCACATATTGTCCGGCCGTGCTGCAAAACAGCGCTCGACCTCAGACTATTCGTTTTAGATGTTTAATTTTGCAGCAATAAGCAGTACCTTAAGCTGGTGCCGCCCGATCTTCTGAAAACCAGCAAGAAATTTTCAAAATGGACGGCCGCCCCGGTAGCTCAGTTGGTAGAGCGTTGGGCTCCCCCTCAGGGGACCGATCTTCATTTGCCGGATTCGTCCGGCAAGTAAAGATTGGAGCAACGGGGTGTGACGCGCCCGGGGCCCCAGTCAGCCCTGGGAGGCACTTTGTCGCATCGCCGCGGATACATCTTTTCTAGCCCTCCGACGGCCGCCGCCTCTTCCGACTTCCTTCGGTTAGAGTCGGCGTCTGTCGTCGGTGGCTCTGGTGATGAGGTCCGCGGCGATGCTGATGATTGCCTTACGGGCCCTTTGTTACCTGGTCGGTAACCGTTTTGGATCGGGTCAGATCTGTCCTGCACCTCCCAGTATGTAGCTCCTGTTTGTTTTTGTTTTCTTATTTTGTTGATTATTTTTAGTTCCTTTCCTCTTTTTATGCTTCAGTTATTGGTCCCACAGTTATTTGCCCTCTTCGGCATTTTATGGGTGTAAGGCACCCACTCGAGGCCTATCTCGAGCCCCGGCGACGAGGTTGACGGGATCCTGGGGGGTTGAGGTCCCCCTCGGGCAGGTCAGTCCCGAGGGCTCCAACACGCCCCCTTTGGCCCAGATATCTCGATCCAACCGGGGGTAAGCCGTCCGTAGGCTGCCGCGGGCGGCCTAGCTACGCGGCAGTGTCTACGGGCACTGTTGCTCGGTCCAGCTGAGCAGGGGGGATTATGTTTCGGGCGTGCGGCGCGGCGCCCTTCGCGGTAAGGACTGTGATAGCTCTTGCCGGACGCGACGCGGGCCGGGGTTTCGGAAACCGTCGATTTGCGAGACTCCGGCTTGTTGCGCGCGCCTGGTAGACCGCAGTCTCCGCTGCGTGAGGGCTGCCGCGTTTTGCTTCGTCTCGACTCATGGCCCTGCCGGCACACTGGGCTGATGGCGTCAAGGGGGTGGGTGCGTTCTGATCGGAGGGGTTGTGTGAGTACCTCTCGCCCCTCTGAGACGGGCGCACCTGCCCCTGTAGGCACTGTACCAGCCCCCGGGTCCAGCTATTGACAGCTGGCAACCCGGGGGGCCGAAGGTAAGTGAAATCACTATGGCGTCTCAAAATAGCACAACCTCCAACACTCCCGTCCAACCGACGGGTTTTTCCTCCCCTGCGGGGGACAGAACTTCTCCTAGAGTTCTGATGGTGACTGTTGAGGGCAGTCACAAGATGAACCCCTTCCAGGTTAATCAGGCTGTGTCGAAATTCGGGACTGCAACCCATGTTTATCGACACTCGGAAACAAACCTTGAAGTTGTCATGTCGTCGGACAAGGAAACGTGTGATCTCTTGGCGGCAAAGCAGCTCAGCTTTGTAGGGAAAGATAAATCTTTGGTGTTGGTACCGGTTTCTGTAGCTTTACACCCGACGAAGAACAACGCCTTGGGCGTTGTTACCTGCCGCGAGCTCGAGGGCGCAGCGGAGGAGGATGTTTTGTTTGGTCTGGAGGAGCAAGGGGTGATCAAGGTGCGTAGGATGAACAGGAGGCAGGACGGCGAGCTAGTTGCCACTAACACTTATGTCCTTACATTCAACAGCAAGGAGCTGCCTCGAGCAGTGCGTATTGGTTGGATTTCAGTGCGTGTATGTCGGTACGTTCCGGATCCAATACGGTGTTACCGGTGTCAAGGGTACGGCCACGTCGCAAAATCATGCAAGGGAAAAGAGCGATGCGCAAGGTGCTCGGAGGAAGGTCACACCTCCACCGCGTGCACTGCGAACAAAGCAAAATGCACTGCATGTAAAGGGGACCACGAGGCATGGTCACGCTCGTGCTCCAGGTTTCTCTCCGAGAGAGAGAAGCTGAAGGCTAAGGTTCTGGGTACGGCTTCCGGAGAAGTTGGAGTGCGAGTAGACAATCACCGCAGGTCTCCTGGTTCATCCGAACCAGCTGTTGAAGTTTGGACCACAAAGAGCTCCACTTTCCGCGACGCTCTCGTGGGTGAGTCGGGACGACGATTGCAGTCATCACTCAGTGTAGACTCGACCATGCGAGACATTATGCACCTATCTCTCCGCGATTTCATGGGTCTATTCGGTGGTCTGACCCCACAGACTATTACCCCCACCTGCACACCCGATGACGCCCAGTCTGACGTGCCAAACAGGCTCAGAGCTGAAAAGAGCACCCAAACATGCTTCACAGAGAACGTGTCATTGCCAGTGACATGTTCGAAGCCAGAGGATCTGAGCAACCACACAGCCGAAAGGGGTACTCAGACATCCACAGCCAAGGAACCCCTAACGGTAGCGCACGTCACACTACAACAAAAACGGTTAGGTTCTTCCAAGGACAATGCAGGAGCTGACAGAAGTAGGGAACAGCCAGTGACTGAGACTAAGAAAGCCGCAAAACAGTGGGAAGATCATCCTGCAGCAAAACGCGCACGAGTCAATCAAACAGATACTAGTTCTTCAGGCACAGAGGTACATCCTGCTGCGGCTCGCAGCTTAGGATCCACACACAAACAACCAGAAACTACAGTATCCACCCCTGTCACCGACAAATCTTCAACACCACAGACACCCATACAATCGAACACAACAGCACCCCCAGACGTGTTTACCAAGCGGTATGGGTCAGAGCGGTCCTCGTCGGCGCCTCCAAAGGGTCGTATGCGCAAGGAGCGTGGTGAAGCCGTTTCATCTCCAGGTCGCGGGGACACGGGGCTAATGCCGCCGCCGTACCCTCCACCACCCCCGCCTCCACCAACACCTCCCGCTAAAGCAACAGGCAGGGACCACCTGAGCACAGGCACCCGTGAAGGAAAGCGCAGGCTCTCCTCTCCAAACCTACGTTTCGAGGAAAGAAAATCCCAAGACAGAGAAGAGGAAACAGATTTGGTGTTTCGGGATTCAAAGGGAAAGCGAATTGCGGTACCGAGGGTACAAAAAGAGGTTCTTCAACCAAGGCTGCACTCGGGCTCCACCGAGAGTATCGGAAACGTCCAGCACGTCTGGCAGGATGTGCCGCGCCCATCCCCGCTAGTGATGGTAGGCATCCGGGGCCGAGAGTCAGAGAGGCCTACATGGATAGGGACACTACTTTCGTGCGTCGCTCTCCGCCTAAGGGTCTCGGATACCCGGAACGAATGGCCAGACCACCAGCAGAGTGGAACACGCGTACAGCCTGGTGTGTATCTGAAATGTTCGACGGCAGGAGCTGGGAGACCTAGTCAGTGTTGGGTAATTGGTTCGTCACATTAGAAGTTGTTGGCTGATCCACTTAGTTTTCATTCTCGATATGTTTTGAATGGTTACTGCTGACTACCACTAATTTTTGTTTTTTTACACAAAGATGGGCGCAAAATGACCTAGTAGTCGAGGCGCCCTAAAACCCCAAACAACAACAACAAAAGCGTTGGGCTCCGGCCCGCTGCTCAGAAACATGCAGTGGCAGTGCATGTCCAGGCTTGGGATCGGTTCCCCTTAGACGCTCCGGCGCTCAATAGTTTACCCGACGTACAGGTCGGCTAGCAACTGACTGATGAGAGGGTGACCTGAGTGGGGCGGCCGTCCCTGTGCTTTGTGGGACGTTAAACTTTGGCTTCTAAATTAACCCTCCATTGAGGGAGTTGCTCGTTCGGGTGGTGGGGTCGGGGTCTCCGTGACAAGTCCCTTGATGACTTTAGTGAGACTCCGACTCCAGCAGCCTTACCAGGAACAACTTGAACAACATTTATATTAAAGAAAACACTTGCCTGGGTGAATTTTGTACCAATGTACCATAAAAAACTTCTCAAAACATAAACTTTCTTAAGGTTAAGCACATATATAGTGCTTACGTTGAAGTGGCACGTTGATGAAAATACCAATTGCTCCATTAAATCACCAATAAAAAGACATCAGTAAGGTCATCCAAGTAATCACCAATAAAGCCATTCATAAAAAATTCAATCTGTCAAGAATTGTCTTAAGGGATGATAGACTTATAACACGCGCATTGACGGGGGTCTGAGCCACCTTCGCATTGACGGGGGGCGGGTACCCGCCCCCCTAAGATCTCGAGAACCACGGTAGGTAGCGAAAAACGGTAAACGGCGTTAGGCTGCCCATCTACTTCTCCATCGAAAACATTTGAACCATTTTTTTGTCAGGTCACATTTAAGATCACGAGAGGTCAAAACATGCCCGTCATAGGGATAACATGTAAATTCAGTTTTTCGGCCATTACATCTGAACAAGTAAAGATAGAGCAAAACGACTTGAACTATATGAATCCTCTTAGCAAGCCAAATCGAATGATATATAATTTGACCTCGATAGGTCAAATCAAGGATTTGACCTGACCTGAGGTCAGGTCAGGGTCAAATTATATAAAATGCATATCATTAGAACTGCAAAGCCTAGGCGAGTCTAATGCAGCTAAAATATCTGCTCTATCACCATCCGTTACTGAGTTATTCCGTAAAAACCATTTTTCCCATGTATTTCCAATGGAGAGGTCATGCCTCGTACCTGACCTTAGGTCATCGATATCAAAAATACCGGAACATATTTTAGAGAACTCGGTGGGGCCATTATGTGATATGAGTTTCAATCGGATAAGTTCACCCTCCTCCGACTTATGCTATCTTAAACTTTTTTTTGAGGTCGGGTCACTTGACCTGTACTGGTGACCTGACCTGAGATGACCTAACCTTAAAATTTTCACAGAAGTTGTAAAAATGATGAGGGAAAAGGTATACCAAGTACGGCGGCGCTACGCGCCGCCGTTTTTCTACTATCTCCGAAAAACCCGAGGGGGGCGGGTACCCGCCCCCCGTCAATGCGCGTGATAACCCTCTTCCCTCTCTAGATTCACGATGGCGAATCCTCCTTATATCCTCTTGCAGCGCCGAAGGGGGCCCGACGAACATACAATCATACTGTTATATAACCTAAGGAGATTTGTGCGCATATTCTCATGCAATCATTCTCAAATTCATTGACCGCGAGTGTTTCGGTCAAATAGAATTACTAAGAATGACACATTTTATGCAATGACTTCATAGTCAAGGATACCCAATGTCAAAGTCAAGGTCACATGTCAAGTTCAAAATGTTCTTTTTCAAGTTCAAAACCTCATTTTTCGGCCAAGGGTTGGTAAACTGCTTGTAGTATTGTACATTGTAGCAGGGGCGTAGGAACCTGTTGAAAAGTGGGGGGGCCAACCCCAAAGGGGGCCCAGCTCAAGGGGCCCATAATTATGAGCAGTTTTAAAACTGTTCATTTGGTGTCGATAATACACGCATACACACCGGCCTACACTAGGTATTTCCATACATTACGTGTTATTTACGTCTTTTCCAACAGTTCCCTCGCATCGAATAGCTCTGTGGTGATATTTTTCACTTCGTAGTGGAAGACGGCCTGTAGACGGCTCTTCACGCCCGTTGATGACCGAGGGACGGCTGCTGCTCGGCTTGTGGTGCGGGTTGCGTGTCCGAATTAGCGCTCTGTGTTGGGAGCGGTCTGGGCCAGAATTTGATTGGGTCCAGTTTTCGGGGTCCATCTGGGAGCATTCGGATAGTAGGTGCCTTGGCCTTTTTCATGAAGCGCTTTCGGTCCAGGGGTTTGCAGAGGGCATACGCCAAAACTGGACTTTCCCAGACAAGCTGTCGTGCCCGCACGGGTTTTTTCGTTGTATATTGCAGTTGCTGATATTTGCATATGCGTTGCAGCGGTCCACCACAGAACAGTGGAGGGCCAGTGGCTCCCCTGGCCCGCCACTCTCCCGTTTCCTATGCCTATGCCGCTCAGAAGCCGCCAAGTCATCATAGAGGCCCCCAGTGCCCAAACCATGGCTCAGGAACCAAATTAGTCAGCTCTGGGGGCCCCAAATCTGCTAATGGGCTAAGGGACCAGCTCATGGGACCACCTTATTAAGGGACCCCACATAAGCACAGGGCCCTAAAAGCTCCGAACAGGGCGTTCCAGATTGTCTCAGGAAGCCAGGCTAGCTTAGGGGCCCGGCTCAGCTCAGGGCCCCCCAGGTTGGCTTATATAGGGTCTCAGAACAGCTCAAGGGACTCGTTTAAGCCTACGGATCCCAGCTCAATGACCCTAGCAGAGTCCAAGGGGCTAGACCAGCTGGGAACCCCAGTTCAGCACAGGGGCCACATATTAGCTGTGGGAGACAAGCTCAGCTCAGGGGCCCAGGTCGGCTAATATAGGGTATCAAACCAGCTCAATGGGCCATTCAAGGTATCGGCCCCCAGCTTAGCTCAGGGACGCTAGAACTCTGCAGGGGCTCCAGACCAACTCAGAGGCCTCATATAAGCACAGGGGGCCCCAGCTTAGCTTAGGGCTCGAATTATCTGTGGGGCCCAGCACAGCTCAGGGGCCCCCAAGTTGGCTGATATAGGGTCTCAGAACAGCTCAATGGACCAACTCCAGAACAGTGGAGGGCCAGTGGCTCCCCTGGCCCGCCACTCTCCCGTTTCCTATGCCTATGCCGCTCAGAAGCCGCCAAGTCATCATAGAGGCCCCCAGTGCCCAAACCATGGCTCAGGAACCAAATTAGTCAGCTCTGGGGGCCCCAAATCTGCTCATGGGCTAAGGGACCGGCTCATGGGACCACCTTATTAAGGGACCCCACATAAGCACAGGGCCCTAAAAGCTGCGAACAGGGCGTTCCAGATTGTCTCAGGAAGCCAGGCTAGCTTAGGGGCCCGGCTCAGCTCAGGGCCCCCAGGTTGGCTTATATAGGGTCTCAGAACAGCTCAAGGGACCCGTTTAAGCCTACGGATCCCAGCTCAATGACCCTAGCAGAGTCCAAGGGGGCTAGACCAGCTGGGGACCCCAGTTCAGCACAGGGGCCACATATTAGCTGTGGGAGACAAGCTCAGCTCAGGGGCCCAGGTCGGCTGATATAGGGTATCAAACCAGCTCAATGGGCCATTCAAGGCATCGGCCCCCAGCTTAGCTCAGGGACGCTAGAACTGTGCAGGGGCTCCAGACCAACTCAGAGGCCTCATATAAGCACAGGGGCCCCCAGCTTAGCTTAGGGCTCGAATTATCTGTGGGGCCCAGCACAGCTCAGGGGCCCCAAGTTGGCTGATATAGGGTCTCAGAACAGCTCAATGGACCAACTCCAGAACAGTGGAGGGCCAGTGGCTCCCCTGGCCCGCCACTCTCCCGTTTCCTATGCCTATGCCGCTCAGAAGCCGCCAAGTCATCATAGAGGCCCCCAGTGCCCAAACCATGGCTCAGGAACCAAATTAGTCAGCTCTGGGGGCCCCAAATCTGCTCATGGGCTAAGGGACCGGCTCATGGGACCACTTTATTAAGGGACCCCACATAAGCACAGGGCCCTAAAAGCTGCGAACAGGGCGTTCCAGATTGTCTCAGGAAGCCAGGCTAGCTTAGGGGCCCGGCTCATCTCAGGGCCCCCCAGGTTGGCTTATATAGGGTCTCAGAACAGCTCAAGGGACCCGTTTAAGCCTACGGATCCCAGCTCAATGACCCTAGCAGAGTCCAAGGGGGCTAGACCAGCTGGGGACCCCAGTTCAGCACAGGGGCCACATATTAGCTGTGGGAGACAAGCTCAGCTCAGGGGCCCAGGTCGGCTGATATAGGGTATCAAACCAGCTCAATGGGCCATTCAAGGCATCGGCCACCAGCTTAGCTCAGGGACGCTAGAACTGTGCAGGGGCTCCAGACCAACTCAGAGGCCTCATATAAGCACAGGGGGCCCCAGCTTAGCTTAGGGCTCGAATTAGCTGTGGGGCCCAGCACAGCTCAGGGGCCCCCAAGTTGGCTGATATAGGGTCTCAGAACAGCTCAATGGACCAACTTAAGCTCATGGCCCCCAGCTTAGCTCAGCGGGTCCTATAATTGGGCATGGGGCGCCAGACTAGCTCAGGGGCTGCTCAGTTCAGCAGAGGGGCCTCATATTAATTTAGAGCCCAAAACTAGCTTTGGCGGCCTAGTTCAGCTCAGGGACCCCAGGTCGGCTGGTGTAGAGCTCAAAAAAGCTCAAGAGGCCCATTCAAGCTCATCGCCCTTAGCTCAGCTCAGCGGACTTAATAACAGCGCAGGTGCCCCAGACCAGCTCAGGGGCTGTTCAGTTCATCACAGGGCGCCTGAGATTAGCTAAGGGCCCAAATTAGCTTTTAGGGGTCTAGATAAGCTCAGGGTCCCAAGTCGGCTGATGTACTGTCTCAGAATAGCTCAACGGTTCCAGCTCAGTGACTCTAAAAGTATTCAGGGATCCCAGACCATCTCGGGGTCCCCAGTTCAGCACAGCGGGCCCCAGATTAGCTCAGATGACCAGATCAGCTTAGGAGCCCGTTTCAGCTAAGGGGCCCCAGGTCGGTCTATATAGCGTCTCAGAACAGCTTAAGAAGGCCACTTTAAGCTCATGGCCCCCAGCTCAGCTCAGGGGCCGTATAAGTGAGCCCCAGCCAGATAAGCTCAGGATTCCCAGTTTAGCTCTGGGGCCCTCCTAAGACCAACACTTAGCGGCACTCGCGACGCTAATTTTTGGCCCCTCCCCGATTAGCTGTCAGGGGCCCCTGGGCCTTATTACCGGGGACCCTTAGACCAAAACTGAGGGGGCCCTGAGTATAGCTCGGAGCTCCTAAGACAAATTCTCGGCAGCACCTCTGAGACTACCTACCGGACCCCCCAGACTTGCTCTCGGGTGGCCCCAGACATAGAGTCTCGGGGGCATCCAGGTCAGATCTTGGGGTCCCCTAAGACTGACTTTCGTGGGACCCTGGGACTGACTCCCGATAGCAATCTGAGACTAACACTGGGGCACCCCCTGAGACTAACACTCAGGGGGTGTCCCTGAGACTGAGCAATTGGTGCTTCTGAGACCTACTCTAGGAGGCCCCAGATTAGCCCTCAGGGGTCTTAGGCCAACTTGGAGCCCGTGAGACCAAAACTCGGGAGAACTTCTTGTGATTACTCTCAGAGCCCCAAAATTAGCTCTCGGATGCCCCTGAGACTGACTTCGGGGGAGGGGCCTCTGAGACTAGCTTTTGAGCGCTCCCCGAGGCTGATTCTTGGGGCCCCTTAAGCAAAAACTTGGGGGGACAACCTGAGGCCAATTCTCGAGGGCATCCAAGATCACCTCTCCGCGGCCCTCTGAGACCGTCACTCTGCTGCACAAATGAGACTAACTCTCAGGACTCCAGATGATCACTCAGGGACCCCTGAAAGTAAATATTGTCTCCTGAGAGAGGCACCCTTGAGACTATGAGGGGCCCCTGAGACCAGCACTTGGCGGCACTCATGACACTAATTCTCGGGCCCCATATTAGCTTTCGGGGCCCTTGAGAGAAAGCCCCCTTAGACCAACACTGGTGGGGTATCTGATAATAACTTATCCCGAGATTAGTTCCCGGGGACCCCTGAGACCGACTCCCAGGGGCCCCTGAGAAAGACTCTCGAGGGACCCCTTAGACCGATTCTCAGGGGGGCGGGGCTTCTGAGGCTGACTCTCGGGGGCCCTGAGACTGACTCTCGGGGCCCCTGAGATCAACTCTTGGGATCCTCTGAGACTGACTCAGGGGCCCTTGAAACCGACTTCTGGGGGGCCCTGAGATAGACTTTTGGCCCTGAGACTAACTCTCGGGCCCCCTGAGACTATATGTCGTGGCCCCTGAGCTCGACTCTCGGAGGCCCCCTGAGACCGACTCTTGGGGGTCCCCTGAAACTGACTTCCAGGAGCCCCCCGAAACCGACTTTGGGGGTCTGAGACTTAATCTCGGGGGTGGGAGGCTGAGACCGACTCTCGGACCCTCTGAGACAAACTTTCGGGGGTCCCTTGCGACCAACTCTCAGGGGCCCTGAAAACCAACTTTCAGGGGGCCCCTGAGACCACCTCTCGGGGCCCCCAAGACCAAGTCTTGGGCCCCTTAATGCTAACTATCGGGGCGGAGGGCCCTGAGACCGACTCAGGGGCCCCTATGAACCAATCTTGGGGCCCTTGAGACTGACTGGGGGCCCCCTGATCAGAGAATCCTTTAGAGTGCTTACGATCGGCCCAAGGGCGGGGGAGGGGGTCTGCGAACCCCTTGGACTCTCCTTGGCTACTCTACTGGTCCCAGTCCATCTAAGGGGGGAGGGGGAGGTGGAGGGGGCAGTTCTGCACAGTGGGTCATAGATTAGCTCAGATGACCAGATCAGCTTAGGAGCCCGGCTCAGCTCAGGGGTCCCAGATCGGCTTATGTAGCGTCTCAGAACAGCTCAAGGAGGCCACTTCAAACTCAGCTCAGGGGCCCTATAACTCTGGGTGAGCCCCAGATAAGCTCAGGAGCCCCAGTTTAGCACAGGGGGCATCATATTAGCTTTGGGGGCTCAGCTCAGCTCAGGGGCCCCCAGATCGGCTTTTATAGGGTCTTTGACTAGCTCAAGGGGCCCATTCAGGCTGATGGCTCCCAGTTCAGCTTAGGGACCATGCAACAGTTCAGAGGGGCATAAACCAGCTCGAGGGACCTTAGATTATCCCAAGGAGCCCCAAGTTAGCTCATAGGACATCAGAGGTTAATTCAGGGGCCCCTGAACAGCTCAGGGGCCCCAGGCCGACTCATAAGACCTCAGATCAGCTCAGGAGTTCAGGCCAGCTTTATAAGAGGTTTTCCGAGCAAGCTATACGGTCCGTTTGGGTTTCTTGTTTTATGTTACAGTTGCTGGTATTTTCATATCAATACCACTTTTCTGTGGGGGCCCCCACAGAAAAGTGGGAACCAGTGGCCCCCTGGCCCCCGGTTCCTACGCCTATGCATTGTAGTATTGTACATTGTAGTATTGTAGTAATGTTCATTGTAGTATTGTACATTATCGGGAATATGTCACATGGTTACGTCATCGGTCAGTGACCCCGAATGACCTTTGACCTCAAAGTGCAGAGAATATTGTTTTGAACTTTCTATCTATGAATTTAGTTCGCTTTCAGTGTATTTCTACTCACATTCCGTTATTGTATGTATGCACATACATCTACCGGCCTTTGAGCCATTCCCGAGTTAACATAAAACCCGCAGGAGATTTCCTAGGCCATCCAAGTGAATGCGACAGTTAATAACAAATCATTGGATAGGGACAGAGTTTTCATTTCGATGTCATTAGCCTGTGGGAGCATGTGTTGAAGCACTGAGCATGGTGAAACACGCATTTATACAAGCTGTGGGATACGAAAAACACGGCTGGGTATCATTCGACCCTTTTACAAAAGAGGGAGGCCTCAGACTGTCAAATCCTTGACTGACGACACTATTTTGGCGACTCGCTTTCAGTTGACTACAATGGCCGCGCACCTGCACCTGTGCGTGGGTTCGATCCCACCCAGACAACCCCACAGGGGATCGCGGCAGGAGCGGCGAGACGACGGGGACGAGCTTGTTTTCTTCCCGCCACGACTTTTAAGTCACCCTGACACTTCTCGGAATCAGGAGTGGTAGACATAACGCCTTACATAGTTCAATCAAATAGGCTAAGCTGATTTGTTCAGGACCAAGTGGTACAAAACAAAGTGTGGCGATAGACTGGCAAACTCAGGTGCACATCCAGGGGTCGAGCCTGGCTATACGCTAACAACAACAACGTTTATTTCGTTATCCGAGTATTTCAAACGTCAAACAAACGTCTCGATCGATGAAAAAGCGCATCAACGCTCTTAACTATCTAGCCCCTCACGAATTTTTGTACCATTAATATCCGTCAATATACCGCCGCCTCAAACCCATGGCCACCCACTACGGATGAGACCACTGTCCAGCCGCTGCGAAGATGTACAACTTCGTTTTGATTTATTATAAATGAACGTTTATTTAGTTCAAATATCTTGCTATTGATTATGAATTCAATGTTTTTGCGTGCTATACTGCATGACCCTCCTCATCACTTGGTGAATCCGTAAAATAGGATATTTACGGGGCTCTTGTCTATTTTTCAGGGCTGTAAAACGTGTGCCGATAATTTGACCAATGCTATGTTCTACTAAACTTCGATGATTTGCTTTTCTTGGGCAGCACAACAATTAGTATTTGGTCTCTTCGTTGTTATAGCCACAAATGCAGAAAGACGATGCAAATATTTGAACTTGATTTGCCTGGGTGTTCAGTTTTGACATGCCGTCTCGTAAATCTCAATGACATCAAAAGGGAGCTTAGAATTTTGAGCCATGTTCATAATACTTGGGTGGTTGCCTACTTCGCAAATGTTCCCCACTTGTTTGTTCGAAGGGTTGATTTGGTGCACTTATCCTGATTTGTTCTGGTAGTTCTTTGAAAATTTTAGTTGTGACTGGCAGAAAATATATTTTGGAGTTTGTTGTTCCTTGCATTAATTCAGTTCTTTGGTGCGCGTTTCGGAGTGATCTGTCCGTATTGTTCTGCCTCCAATTATGTAAAACGCTTTGGATATAGTTGCGCAAATGTCTACGGATGAGGTTGTGGAAGAACTGCAGTTTGTGGATTTCGCGTCTTGTCTTGAGTGATGTCCAGTCGAGATCACCCTAGCCGAGTCCCCTCCCCTCCTTTCTCGCCAACAGCCAGATCGTATCCACCCTGTCTGATTTTGGTCGTTTCTAAAAAGAAAATCACGATTCTACCCAGATAGTCTCCCCAACTTTTTGATTAGAACCGTTACTGGGCAAGTGAACGTTGGATCCTCGGCAGTTCATCATGAATTCAGTTTTTACACTTTGTCAGAGTTAAACCTCCTGAGTCCCGACGTATAGGTATCTATACGCAGGTTTGAATGGCTCTACCACCTCTTACCAATGTCGTAGCCTTTTAAAGCTATTATGTATACAAAGCTGGAAATTGTAGCTTTCGTCTGGTGTCAAAATCATAAACTAAACCCAAGGGTAAGTGAGTTCAAATTTTCTTTGTTTGACAGTAGACGCGGGCGCCGGACGGTTTCGCGGCTGCTCCGAGTGAGGTCGCTAGTTCAAAAAATGTTACTGACAGAACCTAGTTTTGATAAGTGATGGTCTGAGCATAGTTATGTTCTCAAAATTCTTTTCTTCTATTGGATTTTTGCTTTTGGACATCATTAACTCGAGTCTTGTCACTGGCCAAATTCCCTCCGAATGGAAACGTGCGCTGATAACCCCCATTCCAAAAGTTAAAGCTCCAGCTGGACCGGCTGACACGAGACCAATTACTATATTGCCACCACCGATGAAACTGGTAGAAAAAGTCGTTCAAAATCAATTAGTCAATTACCTCGAAAACAACCAACTATTTTCGGATACTCAGCATGGTTATAGACAAAATTTTTCTACTGAATCCGCCCTAAACGTCATTACCGACCACGTTTTCAGGGCGATGGATTCTGGCGAAATTACAATTCTAATTCTTTTGGATTTATCCAAGATGTTCGATGTCATTCCACACCAAATATTACTCCAAAAACTAGACCTCTGTGGCATTGATACACTTTGGTTCGAAAACTACCTGAGAGGTCATACCCAACAAGTTCAGCTCAAATCTTCCGTCACTGGTGCAGTAATAAGATCTGGCTAAAAAAACAATAGCATGGGAATTTTTCAAGGTGGGAGCCTCTCTTGCGTGCTATGCCTCCTCTTCACCAACGACCTCTCTCTCCACGTCGAAGACGACGTGGTCATCACACAGTTCGCAGATGACACATCAATTTTAATAACTGGTAAAAAGCAAGACTTGCAAAATCTTATTCGGCGAGCGGAAATTGCACTCGATTCTCTTCTTCAATGGTTCTGTGCCAACGGAATGAAAGTGAACACCGCAAAAACTCAGATGATGATTCTAGGAACAAAAGCGATGCTACGAAATTTTCCCCCCGTTACTCTTAAATTCGGAAACTCGACTATCAACGACTCAAAAGTAGTGAAAAGTCTCGGAGTATTGCTTGGTCGTCATCTAAATTTTGAACAACACGTAAACTCGGTCCAAAACAAATGTAACGGCCTTCTAATCGCATTGACTCACGTTCGTCATGTTGTGCCGGCTCAGCTGATGCCCCAAATCGTCCAATCTCTAGTTTTGTCTGTTGTTCGTTACTGTCTGTGCGTTTACGGCTCATGTAACCCTACTCAGATTCGCAAAATTAAAAAAATCATCAACTTCTGCGCCCGGGTTATCAGCGGACGTCGGAAACACGACCACATTTCCGATGTTGTTGAGAGGCTGAAGTGGCTGGACGCCAACAGCCTCATTCACTATCACACACTTTCCTCACTTCACAAAACCATTCGCACTGGCACTCCACCATACATAGCTAACACCATAGGCCCACCACGCAACACCATTCACAACCACGCGACACGCCGGTCAGCGGAGCTGTCCCTCCCGCGGATCCGGACTGAAGCCGGGCGGCGTAGGCTGGCATACCGGGGGGCAGCTCTGCTGAACGAGCTGGATATAGGAGAAGACGTGCCTTTCAAGGCAACTCTACGATGTATGCTGCTGGAGAGACAGATGAGAGAGCTGCAGTGATCGTATTTGTTTTATGTATGATTTTATGTGTGACTTTACTCTGTATGCATGATTTTTTTCGTCTTTTATCCCAAGTTTTTATCTTTTCTTAAGTGTTGCCTTCTTTTAACGACTGACGTGGAAACACGAAAAGCCACCCCATTGTTTTTAACTCGTGTGGATTGTTTCTTAATATACTGAACTGAACTGAACAGGAAGCTTAAATTATTGGAAATATATCAGTTTTCGTCCGGTGTTTTTAGCATTTTTGGTTGCTGAACAATCTCCTTCGAGGATGCTATGTATAAGATTTTATAAGCTCAGTAAATTATATTTAAAAATCTTGGAATTCCGATTTTTGTTCATTATTGGGTCCCTTGTGTCCAAAACACCACAAATCAAAAAGGTTTTGCACTTGCATCAAATACTTTGGGCTCGGGTCTCCAGAGGAGCTATGTTTTATCCTAACAATGCACTCTGTTTAAGACTTGTGAATGAAAAAACGTAATTGTTTTGCTAATCATCTTTAAGATGATGACATTCACTACACTGATTCGTAATTTAAGCAAACTATTTTGACAATATTCTAAGACCGGCGACTACACTGCCTTCTGCTAGAACCAGTCGGAAGATCGATGGTACTACGTTAACGATACCTCGCTCAAGGAAGTGCCAGCAATAGAAGCGAGAGAGGCATCAGCATATGTACATGCTCTGTTACACCACAAAAAGTTGTTCATAATCGTGAATAATTGTGAAGTGATAGTATTCATGGAAAAAGTGCCATATTGTTATTGGATATATTATCACGGAATTGTTCAACCATGCAGGCTGGCATGCAATAAAAAGGACGTTAATATAACAAAAAACAAAGCGCATACCTTTGATGACTAAATGCGATGACACTTATTTTAATACGGACCAAAACCATGATGTCTATTCCCATGCACCATCCGCATCCTTTATTTGATTGCTTTCTTATATTTGTATATCAATGCATTCGGTTAAAATACACCATTGGGGGTAAACCGGTTCAGCACGCGCCATGACTTAGGATATGTTTCTCCAAGGCAGCCTGGGTATAATACCTGCCAAACAGTCTGTAAAATGCTTGCATACATGCATTCTGAGAGCATGGATTTGCAGAATTATATGTTTTAGGGTACCGGGCAGCCACCCCCCCCTAAAGGGAATGTGACTCCTTTATAACGTAATTTTAAATGAGATAGCCAAGTTATAAAGCATGCCGGAAAACCCGTGTACTCAATATATCACATGTATTGTAACTAAAAATTTCCGCAGAGAAAAGCTAAAAACCTACTTGAAATGTACCCAAGCGGTCGGCCCAAGGCCTTTAAATGTTAAATGGGCCGGACAGAGTTCCCAGTTGTTGGCATGACGACATTATGACGTCACGGTGAGTAGTCAGCCAATTAAAACCCTTGAAGCCTTATTGAATATGGCGGACGTTGCTCGATCATAACGTCATCCACAGGCAGAGGTTTTTTCCTCTTCAGGAGCAGGTTAGAAAATAACGATATTGAGTTTGTTGTACATTTTTGAAAGAAATCTTGGACGTTTTCATGATTTTTTACTAAAAATACCTCTAATTACACTAAATTCCGGGCTTCGCCCAAGGTGTCACATTCCCTTTAATGAAACGTCAAAACAGTGTTAAACTGTCCTTAAAAGGAATGTGGCATCTTGGTCAAAACCTGGAAATTTGTGTAATTAGCGTACTTTGGGCCAAAAATAATGAAACCACTCATTATTTTCTGGAAAAAATGTACAATAACATCGAGATTTTGATTTTCAAAATGCTCCTCTAGGAAAAGAAATAAATATCCGCCTGTGGATGATGTCATGATCTGGTAACCACTACCATACTCGAAACACTTCAAGGGCTTCGATTGGCTGATGCTCATCGTGACGTCAGCATATGTTGTCACACCAGCAGCTCACAACAATGGCCGCCTGGCGAGAAATACATGAGAGGTACATTTCGGGTAGGTTTTAGCTTTTTCTACGGAAATATCGAGTTCCAAGACAAATGATATATACAGTACCGGGTTTTCTGACTTGCTTTACGACTTGGCTATCTCAGTTAAAATCAGGTTATAAAGGTGCCAAATTCCCTTTATTATCAGAGCTGCATTACGAAACCCATGGAGCGAAGCGGATTGAGATTTCTCAAGCGGCTCCATACTGGCCGCTCGGCGAGTCTCGTCGTGGTCAGAAGCCGGTGACGAACGAAGTGAGAAACGGCTTCTATTCTAATAGTTTTTCCGGTCTCGTCTCGTCGTCTTCGTTGTTGTCAGAAGCCGATGACGAACGTAGTCAGAAACGGCTTCTATTTTAACAGTTTTTCCGGTCTCATCGTCGTCTGTTGTTGTTGCCGGAAGCCGGTAACGAACGAAGAGAGAAATGGCTTCTATACTAAAATGGGGGGGATGCGGGTCAAATGTAATTGGAATGTGAATAGACTGCTCGAAGAAAGCTGGTAAGAACAAAAGTAGCTACACTATACTCCCAATGCCTTGCACAGAATGCCCTATAAAAAGCCCGTAACTAACTAACCTTTGTTTTATACGATAAGTTGCTATAGGCGTGCTCAGGTTTTGTGATTAAGGGAGTTTCGCGGTTATGCCAACGTATTTTGATATACTAAGTACAATGCATGGGGAAAGCATCTAAGACCGAACAGAGAAAAACATCATTCATAGGAAGATCAAAGTGAAAATATTCAGTCCCCCGGCTTGTTTAAGGTTGGACAATATCACAAGTATGAATAGCCCTTTTAGACATTGGAAATATACTTTCTATGATATATAAGTGATTACTTTCCAGAATTCTGTCAGGTTTTCTACGCCCGCTGTATCCCTAAAGTGGGGAATACAGCATCATGACACATTTCCAGGTCGGTACATGGCGCCTGCTAATGAATTGGCTGCTATAGAAATGCTATATTGTTGTTCAACTTCAGTGGTTGAAAAATAACGGGAATAATAATTATCCGTATAAATTATTTACCCCAGTGCGGACTCCAAAATCCAGTTAGACGAGGAGCAGTATCATAAAACATATTCAATTTTGTTCATGCCTTCTGAATAAGTGCATTGTGGCTCTGAAACCTGTTTGCCAGCAGCCCCGGCCCACACGACACCGTCCGCCGTTAAAAATAGTCGCCGAGCCGGCGGTCCCGCTCGGGGAACTGTGAACAAACACCTATGCGACCCGCGCGAGATGGAATGCGCACCCACCCTTTCATGACAATAGATATCCGCAGTGCCCTCCCGGAATTACGCAGCTGAGTCTGCCAGTGTCATAAGTCAACACTGTTGGACATCTAGTGAGCGTTTTTGAAGCTGGGGAGATGACTAGTCCCGCACACGATTTCTCACTCTGCGGGACTTAAAGTCTCTCAGCGCGACTAAAACATTTGCTGGCGTTCAGCAGGATTCCACGCAATGAGGTAGTTTTAAGCATTTTACGAGCTAAAGAGAGGAGGCTAAGCGCAGCATATGCATAATTTTTTCGAGTAATGCATGATGCAGCGTGTAAAATGTCACGCCAAAATTAAACCACTTCAAGTGACCACGAAGACGGCCGCAAAACTAGCCTGATTTCAGCTTAAAAAGGCGGCTGCCAGAAATAAATAATGGTGAACATGTACTCAAAATGTTTTAGTCTCACAATCTGGTAAGAAAAAGGTGCCGCTATATATTACACCATCCGAATGATTTTGCTGAATTCCCACGGAGAAGCAAATGGGGACACTAAATACCGCTTCAGGCCCATGTTAAAAGGAGTCTGCAATGTCTCACAGGAATCCAATCGACGGGTAGTTCGGCTAACATAACATAATAAAACGGAATCTTTCTAAATAACGATGAACTGTTTCTTATAACATGCTAGCTGGATATACCCGAAATTTTGCCATTTTCTCATCATGATGATCTTTCCCCAAAAATCGACCGTTTTCCCTATGACGGGGCGTCCTCAGCGCCGCTGCGCGCCGTCCCCGCTACTGCCGCAAATGGCACACCATGGCAGGCAGAGGTCGAGCCACTGAATCAACAGCTGAAGGTGGGTTATCTCTCCTGGATACAGGGGGAGCATCTGATCTGTGCTGGTTGTTCTTTTTTCTACCAAGTTTTCCACCCATGTCCCATTCCATCCCTCCTCTGATGTGGCCTTGGGCTAGCCTGGGCTTCATGGATCTCTATACGTTCCCCCTACAGAGTCTGATAATCTGCTCCCGGGATGTCCCCACGTGGACCTGAAAGGGCCTGTCCCCCTCCCTGACCTTGACGAAAATATCTCCATTGGAAGTATAGAATGACTTAAACGGACAGTCACCACCATGCCTCATGTCATTGAGCATCTGCACAACTGCCAGCCCATCCTTCGTGAGGGACTCAAAGACTAGCAGGCCGTGCCGAGTTGGTTTTGTCCTTCTGTGGTAGACTCTCATTCTGTCACTAAGATCTCTGAATCTTACCAGAATGGAGCCCTTTTTTGAAGCCTATGGCAGGCAGTGATGTCATCATTGCCAAGAATGATACCTAAATAGTCCTGGAGAAGCCTCAAAGTTACCTGCCTGATGTTTTCATTTTCGGTTGGTGTAGGAACTGCTCTGCCAGATAGCACGAGACTAAATTTCCTCCCATACTGGTCAAGAGATTCAAGTCTCTTAGCAGTGGCATGCTCTTTCTCGATCAATTTTTCATGATCAGAGAGAACAGATTCAAGGAGCTTCTCCACCTGAACCTGGTCAGCTAGCGCTTCCTGATGAAGAAGATGGGCTGACCTTAGCTCAACTTTCAGTTCAGACATTTCCTTTTGTAGTTCTGAGACTTTACTTTCTAGGTCTGTATTTTTTGTTTCAAGAGCAGCATACTTTAGTTGAAGATCGTCAATATTCTCTTTAAAGTTGTTTTTAGGCGGCATTTTTGCAGGGCCAGGAACCACCTTTCCCAAATTGTGTGTTGGAAGGGCCTCCTGGTCTCAGGTGGGAGACAAAACAGGAGCAAGTATCTAGTTACCACCAGGGTTGGAGGCCAGAGTTACCTACAAATGTCTGGTTCAACTGACCTGATGACGGTGTTATACAACAGCTGGGATGATTGTCACTGAAATTAGTTCAGCTGAAAGAAGCCATGGATTTTCCTCCTTGATTAAAGAGCAACAGTCATTACAGCGGACCCCCCTTGGGCTAATTTGAGCCACTGCAAATGATTCTCTGATCACTGTGCCCCCAGAGTCAGTCTCAGGGGACCCTGAAGATTCGCTCTCAGGGCGTCTCGAGTCGGCTTTAGGGCCCCCGCCCTGAGAGTCGGTCTCAAGACCCCCAAAAGTAGATTTCAGGGGGCCCCTGAGAGTTGGTCTCAGGGGCCCGAGTGTCAGTCTCAGTGGGCCCTGAGAGTCGGTCTCAGTGGGGGCCGAGCTAGTCCCAGAGGCCCCAGAGAATGGTTCTTAGGGCCCGCGAAAGTCTATTTCAGCGAGTCCCCTGAGAGTCAGTCTCTGAGAACTTCAAGAGTCGGTCAAGAGGACCCCGAGAGTCAGTTTTAGGGGACTTCTGAGATTTGGTCTCAGGGGTCCCTCCCCACGAGTGTCGGTCTCAGGGGGGCCCATAGTCTCACGGGCGTCTCTCTCAGGAGTAAATATTTACTTTCAGGTGGCCCCGAGATTAATCTGAGGGTCCGAGAGATAGTCTCGCTTGATGCACAGAGTGCTGGTCTCAGGGGGCCCCCAGGGACAATACTGGGAGCCCTTGAGACTTATCCTCAGGCTGTGCCCCCATTTTTGTATAAGGGGCCCCGAGAGCAAATCTCAGGGAGCACCCAAAAGTTAGTCTCAGATTGCTTCCGAGACACAGTCTCAGCGACATCCGTGTTGTGCCGTGGTTATTCTTGTATATCAATGTGTATTGCCTAATTGCTAATTTACTACCAGGCTCAGTGCAGCTGTTGTTGCTGGCTCACGCCGGCGATGACTGACTGAAAAGCCGAATAGCCACACGTCTGGTGGCAGCGGCTGGTACAATGGTACGCTTGTACCACGTCACTACACCATCCCCCCCACCAATTTAAGCGAAAAGCAAACGTTCCATTCTGGGCTAGGCGCCACCATGCACTTAGGTGGCGTAACGCACTGGAACCTTTACGGTGCGCTGGGATCTCCTCAGCACACCACCACATACACCAGCCCCGTCATCATCACGGCCACCAGCGTCACTGACGTCGGTATCATCATGACCGCCGACGCCACTGGCGTCATCACCACGACCGGGGCCGGCACCACTGTCTTCAGCTGGAGCACTCTCACCAGTACTGCTCTCGAGACCATCCCTACGGCCACCAAATGGAGCACGCTCACCACTACCGCTCTCGAGACCATCCCTACGGCCACCAGACGGAGCACGCTCACCGCTACCGCTCTCGAGACCTTTCCCACGGCCACCGACGCTCGGCCTAGTGCCGATGTTAACACTCACACCCGCACGGCTGTCGGTGATCGCCCGATCACCACCACCAGTGAGCCACTGTCCCATCACACTGGTATCTGGAGCGGGCGGGCGCACGTTGTGGTCTCGCTGACTGTCCGGGGCACGCACAGAAGCTTCTGCCAGCAACTGCTGATCCATATGCCTGGACCAAACACCACGCCTCGTGTCCACCTCGTAGGAGACCGGCCCGGTCTGGGCCACGACCGTGCCTCGGATCCACTGCTCCGGGCCCGAGTAACAGCGAGCCCAGACTGACGTGCCAGGCTGGAACGGAGTCTGATGCCGACCTCCAGCACTCTCCACCATCCGTTGACGTTGATCCGCCATATGTTGATTGAGGTTCGGCTCCAGCAGATCCAGCCTGGTGCGCACTCGCCGACCGAGCATCAGGTCAGCAGGAGATCGCCCGGTTGTAGCATGAGGGGCCGCCCTGTACGCCAAGAGGAAGCGCTGCAGGCGTTGGTCCAGGGAGCCACCGTCATGGAGCGCAGCCTTCAGTCCGGCTTTAACGGTCCGTACCGCCCGCTCTGCGGCACCGTTGGAGCTCGGGTGGTATGACGCCACCCTGATGTGTCGAACCCCATTGCTGCTAAGAAACCCAGCAAACTGGGCCGATGCAAACTGCGGCCCGTTGTCTGAGACGACCTGGCGCGGCAGCCCGAACCTCGCGAATATAGTCCTCAGTTCACGGATGGTGCTCGCCGTCGTTGTTTCCCGCATCGGAATCGCCTCCACCCACTTCGTGTAACTATCATACACAATCAGGAAGTAGGAGCCCTGGCATAATCCAGCAAAATCGATGTGAATGCGTTCCCACGCTCCACTGGTCGGCTCCCACGGATGCAACTGGTTGCGAGGCGGTGCGCCTTTCTTCTCAGCACACGCAGTGCAGTCACGCGCTATACCTTCCAGTTCAGCATCGAGACCTGGCCACCACACATACCGTCGTGCCAGAGCCTTCATCTTGGAGCTGCCGAGGTGAGCCTGATTCAACTCGGCCAGGACACCGGAGCGCAGCTTAAACGGAATCACTGTGCGGCCTCCCCACAGGAGACAGTCATTCTCCGTCGTTAGCTCGTCCTGGCGGCTTTTGAACGCAGATAGGTCTGGTTCGACACGCTGAGGCCACCCACACAGCAAGTACGTCAGCACCTTTGATAGAGTTGGGTCCCGCCGGGTGGCGACGACCACTTCCTGCGTCGTCAGCGCTGGTGAAGCGCCATCCAGGAACAGCAGGTGACTCTCAGGGACCACACCACGCGCCAACTCCTCCTTCTCAGCAGGGGAGCACGGTAAGGAGAGCCGAGATAACGCATCAGCCACGTGCATCTCGTCGGTGCGTCTCAGCTCCACCGTGTAAGAGTACGCAGCCAGCTGGAGAGCATACCGCTGCAGACGCGCAGCAGCGAGAGTGGGCAGGCTCCGGTCCGGGCTGAGTATCCGCGACAACGCACGGTTGTCGACTGCCAGAATGAACTGACGGCCATATAGGTACAGATGAAAGCGCTTCACCACATAAGAAACCGCTGCGGCCTCAACCTCCACCATAGGATATTTCCGTTCCGTGGGCGTTAGCGTCCGAGACGCATACATGATGGGTCGCTCAGACTTGTCTGGCATGACGTGCAGGAGCGCAGCTGCCACGCCAGTTCCAGACGCGTCGGTGATAAGCTTAAGTGGCAGTGCCGGATCGTACGGCACTAACACTCTCGGGCTGGTAAGCATGGCCTTCACCTTCTGCACTGCCGCCCTGCACGCTTCAGTCCACTCCCACGGCACACCCTTTTTCATCAGCCGGTACAAGGGCGTGAGCACTGTTGCCAGGCCTGGGAGCAGGCGGGCGAAGTAGTTGATGCTGCCTAACAGCGATCGCAGCTGCGTCACATCACGCGGCTCCGGTGCCTGCAGCACCGCTGCTGTACCATCCTGAGTAGGACTGATGCCGTCTGCACTCACCGTCCAACCCAAATAATTCATTGAAGGCTTCATGAACTCACACTTGGAGGCTGCCAGCCGGAATCCATGCCGCTGCAGACGCTCCAACACTGCGTCCAGCCTGTCCAGCGTCTCTGCCTCATCGCGTCCATATATCAGCAGATCATCAAGAAACCATTTGCAACCGTCCATGCCTTCCATCACCCTGTCCATGGCTTCCTGGAACAGTGCCACAGCCACGGAGATGCCCTGAGGGAGTCTGAGCATTTGGTACGTGCCTTTGTGGGTAGTAACTTGGGTGATCGGTTGCGCTTCCACGCTGAGCGGCATTTGTTGATACGCGTTTTTCAGATCCAGTTTACAGAAGTATTTTCCGTTGACACCGGAAAACACTCCTTCTGGCGAAGGCAGCGGGTACTGTTTCGTCACAAGTTGCGGGTTCACTGTGAGGTTGTAGCTTGCACACAAGCGGACCTCACCAGACGGCTTCTGCACTGGCACCAGCGGGGTGCCCCAACCAGAACTTTCCTCACCTGGTTCCATCTTCCTGGCGATACCTTCTCGCTCCCATCGCTCCAGCTCTGCACTGACACGAGGTAGCAGAGCGTACGGTACGGGTCGAGCAGCTAAGTAACGCGGGCTGGCATCTGGCTTCAGGGTCAGCTGCGCCGTCAGGGTCATCTTACCTAGGCCCTCTGCAAATAATGGGGCATGCTTCTCCAAGAACTGTCTGTAGCGTCTTGCCACCAGTAACATGGCACACTGCCGACCAATCCAAACGCAGATGTTTCAGCCAATCCCGGCCGAGCAGCGGTACATGTCCCCACCGCTCACTCACGATCAGCCTCAGTGGTTTCTCTTGGTTGTTGTGAGTGACCCTAACCACGGCTTCACCTCGGATCGGAATCCGCTGACCCGTGAATGAGGTCAGCCGTAATAGTGATGGTTTTACTTGTAACCCAGGGATCTTGGCGTCCGCACTAACTATCGACACTGGGGAGCCCGTGTCGATCAGCATTTCAGTGCTCTTGCCATTTAGCCGAACAGTCACCAACGACAGCCGGTTGACGTTGCCGTCCATCAACAGAATCTCTTCCGACACCGCCCCCATCACACGCTCGGGACATGAGCGGCGGAGATGCCCGACGCCGTTGCAATTGTAACAGCGGCGCGTCTCCCTGTTCTGGGGCTGGGTTCCGGCTGGTCCCTCTCTCGCGCTCCGCTGAGGCTGCGTCCGCTCTGATGGCTTCGACGGCCTGCTTTTCTGTGGGCAGTCACGTTTCCAGTGGCCATCCTTGCCGCACTGGAAACACGATCCTCTGGGCTGGGACCGTTATTGTCCAGGTCTCGGAGCCGCCCGGACAACATTGACTGCAACAGGGTCTCCCCCACTGCCTGCAGCAGGATCTGTAGCAGAGACACCCGCGAACTGAGCCGAGAGATGTTGCACATCCCGCTGAACACGAGCTGCTGACCTGATGTCAGCCAGGGTAAGTGCATCACCCTTTGTCGCAGCCTTGTGCAGCAGCTTCTCCTGTAGACCCCGGGAGCAGCCAGCCACTGAGCGGTCCCGCAGCTCACGGGTCTCTTCTTCCGGATTGTAGCCACAGCGGCGTATCTGAGCCCTTAATCTGGCTAAGAAGACTTCGAAGTCCTCCAACTCTGCCTGCACCATCGTATGAAACTTGGACCGTTCCGCAATCACATTTTGGCCTGGTGCCAGGTACAAACGCAACTTCGCTTTGCACACCTCGAACGTATCGCCAACCACCTCTGATTCCGGGGCAGGCAGGGTGGCATATATGTCAGCTACCTCCTCCCTAACAGGTGTAATAGCACTGCTTCCTTCCGCTCTGGCCCTGCAATATCCATGGCCAGCAAATACCTTTCGACCCCACTCAGCCACCTGTCGAAATTTTCACCATGTTCGTATGCCTTCACTGGCGGTAAAAACAAGCCAGCCTGCATGGTGTGGCACCAACGAGTTTAACCCGAGCAGGAACAGTCACTGCAGACGTGCCGAGCCGCCCTGAAACTGTAGCGCCTAATCCACAGTTAGCGCCACGGCCTGGGAGCAGTAGTTCCCACACTACTTCAAAGATGGCGCGCGCGGCGCGCCCGCCTTTGCAGCAAAGCCGCCGTCAACCAAGATACCGGCCGTCAACAGCGTCCGAACGTCAGCCGACTCGGCGGCCGGCAGCCAATCACAGGCGGAAGGGTCTTAGCGCGCCAAAACGTGATGACGTCACCCACTACGCGCCAACCCGCGGCCAATCGGCGGTCGAGGGGTCCTGCGTCTGACGTCACAGTCGACGATCTCGGTGCGTCGCCATATTGATGCAAAGCCTTGCCAAAACACGTGGCAATGCAAAAATAAATTAAAACTGCACACCGTGCCACTGAATATCACAACCGAGCAGCGCACTCCTTTCCCCGGTCGAACAGACTGCAACCAGGAGCCGCTCACTCGCTACCGTGCATACCACAACCGAGCAGCGCACTCCTTTCCTTGGTCGAACAGACTGCAACCAGGAGCCGCTCACTCGCCCCCGTGCTAGGAGCCACTTCGCGCGCGCGAGCCGATACTAAGCAACTAAGCCAAACTAAGCCACGAATCCTGCACAGCCACCACGAGAGAACTTGACGCTACCGCTGACGCCGGGCAAGCACCGCCCGAACCACGCAGCGACGGACATCCACGTCAACTGTAAATCCCGACTTTGGCCGTATGGAGATCGAAAACTGGTCGCCAAATGTTGTGCCGTGGTTATTCTTGTATATCAATGTGTATTGCCTAATTGCTAATTTACTACCAGGCTCAGTGCAGCTCTTGTTGCTGGCTCACGCCGGCGATGACTGACTGAAAAGCCGAATAGCCACACGTCTGGTGGCAGCGGCTGGTACAATGGTACGCTTGTACCACGTCACTACAATCCGGAAGTTAGTCTTGGGGTTCAGGAACCCCTGAGACCAGGCCCGTGGAGCCCCCTGAGACCAAACTCGGGGGCTCGAGACCAAGCTCGGGGAACCCCTGATACCAAAAAGCCCGTGGGACCAAGATCAAAAGTGCCCGGGGCACCAACATTAAAACCCCTGAGGCCAAGCTCAGGGGCCCCTGAGACCAAGCTCAGGGGCTCCCGATATCAATGTTCGATAATCCGAAGACCTTGATACCGATGATTGAGGTGCCCCTGAGACCATGCTCGTGGAGCACACTGAGACCAAGCTCAGGCCACTGAGACCAAGCTTGGGGATCCTCTGAGACCAAGCTCACGGGCCAGGCCTTTCGATCCTGGCCCGTGAGACCAGGATCGAAAGGCCCGTGGGACCAAGATCAAAAGGCCCCTGGGACCAAGTTTGGGGCCCTGAGACCAAGCTCGGGCCCCTGAGACCAACCGGGGCCCCTGAGACCAAGCTCAGGGGCCCCTGAGACCAAGCTCGAAAGGGGCCCTGAGACCAAGCTCTGGACCCCCCTGAGACCAAGCTCAGGAGCCCATGAGACCAAGACAAAAGGCCCGTGAGACCAAGATCGAAAGACCCACGGGACCAAGATCAAAAGGCCCATGGGACCAATTTTGGGGCCACTGGGACCAAGTTCGGGCCCTTGAGACCAACTCAGGACCCCTGAGACCAAGGTCAGGGCCCCCGAGATCAATGTTCGATAATCCGGAGCCCTTGATATCGATGATCAAGGGCCCTGAGACCATGCTCGTGGAGCACACTGAGACCAAGCTTGGGGATCCTCTGAGACCAAGCTTGGGGCCCCCTGAGACCAAGACAAAAGGCCCGTGAGACCAAGATCGAAAGACCCACGGGACCAAGATCAAAAGGCCCATGGGACCAAGTTTGGGGCCCTGAGACCAAGCTCGGACCCCTGAGAACAACTCGGGGCCCCTGAGACCAAGCTCGGGAGCCCATGAGACCCAGATCGAAAGGCCCGTGAGACCAAGATCGAAAGGCCCGTGGGACCAATCTTGGGGCCCCTGAGACCAAGCTCGGGTTCCTGAGACTAAATCGGAGCGCCTGAGACCAAGCTCAGGGGCCCCCGATATCAATGTTCGATAATCCGGAGCCCTTGATACCGATGATCTAAGGGACCCTGAGACCAAGCTTGTGGAGCCCCCTGAGACCAAGCTCAGGCCACTGAGGGCAAGCTTGTGGAGCCCCCTGAGACCAAGCTCGTGGAGCCCACTGTGATCAAGCTCAGGCCACTAAGACCAAGCTTGGGGGTCCTCTGAGACTAAGTTTGGGGGTCCTCTGAGACCAAACTCAGGGGTTCCCTGCAACTAAGTTCGGGGTCCCCTCACACCAAGCTTTGGGGGCCCTGAGACCAAGCTCGGGGGCTCCCTGAGACCAAGACCGAAAGACCGTGAGACCAAGATCAAAAGACCCGTGGGACCAATCTTAAGATTGGTCCCACGGGCCTTCTTAAGATCTTAAGACTAAGATCCCAGGGGCCCCAATTTGGGCCCCTGGGACCAAGTTCAGAACCCTGAGACCAACTCAGAGCCCCTGAGACCAAGCTAAGGTGCCCCCGATATCAATGTTTGATAATCCGGAGCCCTCGATAGCGATGATCGAGGGACCCCTGACACCAAGCTCGGGGAGCCCCTGAGGCCAAGTTCGGGCCATTGAAACCAAGCTCGGTGGTCCCCTGGGACCAAGTTCGGGGGTTTCCTGAAACAAAGCCGGGGGGGCACCT
Source organism: Lepas anatifera (assembly GCA_034440635.1). Classification (NCBI taxonomy): domain Eukaryota; kingdom Metazoa; phylum Arthropoda; class Thecostraca; family Lepadidae; genus Lepas; species Lepas anatifera. Next base: position 262,707 of record JAOTON010001317.1, on the reverse strand, counting down.
CAGACCAAGCTTGGGGCCCCTGAGACCAAGCTCGGGGACCCCTGACCCCACGCTCGTGGCCCCTGAGACCCAGATCGAAATGCCCGTGAGACCAAGATCGAAAGGCTGGTGGGACAAAGAAGAAAAGGTCCGTGGAACCAAGCTTGGGGCCCCAGAGACCAAGCTCGGGGTCCCTGAGACCAACTCAGGGCCCCCTGAGACCAAGCTCGTGGAGCACACTGAGATCAAGCTCAGGCCATTAAGACCAAGCTTGGGGGTCCTCTGAGACTAAGTTTGGGGATCCTCTGAGACCAAGCTCGGGGGTCCCCTGCAACTAAGTTCGGGGTCCCCTGACACCAAGCTTGGGGGCCCTGAGACCATGCTCGGAGGCTCCTTGAGACCAAAACCGAAAGACTGTGAGACCAAGATCAAAAGTCCTGTTGGACCAATCTTAAGATTGGTCCCACGGACCTTCTTAACCTTCGCCCGGGTGGGGGTCTTTTTAGACCCCCCTCGGGTTTTTCCGAAGTGACCAAAAAATGGCGGCGCGCAGCGCCGCCAAACTTGGTCTACCTGTTCCTTCATCATTTTTACATCTTTCCTGAAAATTTTGACTCAAGGTCATATCAGGTCAGGTCACCAGGCCAGGTGAATTGACCTCACCTCAAAAAATACTTAGGACCGCATAACTAAAAGAAGGGTTAATCGATCAAGGTGAAACTCATACCACATATTGGGCCCACCAGGACCTACAACATTTGTTCCGGTATTTTTGATATTGGTGACCTAAGGTCATGTGCAGAGCATGGCCTCCCCATTGTCAATACATGGGAAAATCACGAAATGAGCTTTTCTCAGTAAGTATGGATGGAATCAATTTTGAATAAAATAAGATAGAGCTTTTATTTTGTCACCAAAGTGTTTGTATAGTCACTGGAAGTCAAATGATATACATCATGGCTATACCAGGTCAAGTTGGGTCAGACCGTTGACCTGGGTCAGGTCAAATTCTTAAATTTGACCTGGCATAGCAATATCATATATCATTCGATTTGTATTGACGAGAGGATTGCAATTGTGCATAAACTATGGCTGTATCTTGTTTGGTTTGGAAGTTATAAGCGAAAAAGTAAACGGCCTTATGCATGGGTGGCTATGGACATTCCCAAGAATATGCCCAATATTTAGTGACCTGTAGCTCCCTAGGCTTTGACCTGACACGAAAATGAATGACACTGTAATGAAAGCGCATCTCAAGAGCTTTCGAATGGTGTTAGAAAATGTTTCTAGCTATCATAGTTTCTGAGATATATGAGGTTTTCTTAGTACACCTCATATTAGCGATTTTGACCTATTTTGACCTCTGGTGACCTTGATATTGACCTGACAAGAAAAATGACCGAAGTATTTTCGATAGAATTTTCGAAGAGCTTTCGATTGCCGTTTTGCGCTTTTTTCTAGCTCTCTTAGTTTTTGAGATCATGGGGGTCTTTTTTAGCCCCCCACCAGGGCGAAGGTGGCTCGTACCCGCCACCGGGGCAAGGGTGGCGATCTTAAGGGCAAGGGTGGCGATCTCCCCTGGGATCTTAAGACTAAGATCCCAGGGGGCCCAATTGGGGCCCCTGGGACCATGTTCAGGCGCCTAAGACCCACTCAGGGCCCCTGAGACCACGCTCAGGTGCCCCCGATATCAATGTTCGATAATCCGGAGCCCTTGATACCGATGATCGAGGTGCCCCTGAGACCACGCTCGTGGAGCCCACTGAGACCAAGCTCAGGCCACTAACACCAAGCTTGGGGGTCCTCTGAGACTAAGTTTTGGAGGTCCACTGAGACCAAGCTCGGGGGTTTCCTGAAACAAAGCTCGGGGGCACCTGAGACCAACTCGAGGCCCCCCTGAGACCAAGCTCAGTTGGCCCGAAGGTCAATGTTCGATACTTGGGAGCCCTCGATACCGGAGTACCCCTGAGACCAGGCTCGGGGAACTCCCCCGAGACCAACCAAGGACCACTGAGACCAAGCTCGGGGTCCCCGAGATCAAGTTTGGAGGGCAACCTGACAATAAGCTCGGGGTCCCCGAGATTGAGCTCGGAGGCCAGTCGTACACTAAGCTCCAGGGCCCCTGAGATTAAGACCCTGGGCCCTGGGCCCTGATCGGCATCTAAGAATATTCTTAGGTTTAGATGCCTCATAATCGACGTCATGAACAGTGACGTCATCGGTGTAACGCCAGTCTTAGCACCAGGTGGCAGGGAAGTCGATTTGTTGGTTCATATTCTTAGCACTAGAGGGCAGTTGGCACGCCCTTGTAGTGTTTGCGCGTTCTTCTACCTTTAGACGGTGGGTAAAAGGTACATACATCGTTATCCACGACTGAGAACCACTCACACCAGATTGGTGCACCGCAAAACGCAACTTGCTCTAATCATCCCATGTGCGCCAGATATGCCGATATTTCAGTCTGCGCGCAGTCACTATTTTCTGTCTCAGCTGACAAGTAAGACAGTCTTAGTGCATGCAGAAGCTAACGCCAGTCTTACCGCTAGGTGGCTAGCCGGGTGGCGTGAGACCTTGCGCATGCTCTGTCTTAGCTAAGACAGTCTTAGCTAAGAATCTTAGTTGCCGATCAGGGTGAGATTAGGGTGATTAGGGTGAGTGCGTAGTGCAGAATTTATTTCTAAGCTAAATTGTTCACAGAATTGTTACTAATAATAGCCATGTACTGGTGCAGGAACAAACTGCTTCTCAAAATCTCATATGTTAGAATATTTATTCCTGTCTTTTGCATTTGAAATGTTGCTTCTTCAATTGACATATTTTTGAATCCATACATATGTTGACACTTAGCAATAAAGATTACACACACTCTTAGTCTAGGTAAAATAGCTCACAGTGCCAAAATGCATAGCCTCATTGGAAAGAAAAAGAAAAAACTTCAAATATATAAGGTGGTCCAGACCGCAGCACCAATACCAGCATTTTTGTCAGAGTGCACACTATTGAAGGAAATGTGCAGTTAATCAATAGTTAATGCCATGAATAAATGTACTCAAATTTGTGTGTTATTGAAGGAAAAGTGTATTTTGTGTGTGCATACTTTGCCATCATTCTGAGTCACAGTAAACTCCAACCCAATGCTTATTTGAGTCATCGTAAGGCCAGTCTGCAGAAAGTGGCAGATTTCGACAAGATCTCTTTGGGGCAGCCTCAGGGTAGACCTACTGATTTGGGGCAGCTTTTGGTCAAGTTTTGGGGCAGAGGGGGCTCTTGGGGCACAAACTAGTACTTGGCCAGTCTGCAGAACGTGGCAGGCGACTCGACGAGGCGCTTGGGGCAGCTCCAAAGCCTGCCCCAATTGGGGCAGAAATTTGGATGCTGGGGCAGACTCCTCCAACGGGGGGGGTATTTTTACCGATATATGTTTATCTACTCCATTTTAAACGAAACACCCAGAAATGAAAGAAAACCGTTCATCCAACTCGACGATTGCAACGCACTCACGACCCTCCACGCACAGCAGCAGCTATCTTGCATTCATGATACACGACTTCAAGAATACTTTTATTCAAAGGTATATTTACAAGCGAAGTATTTTCCCTTAAAGACGTCATTTGCCACTGCTTTCACGTCGTATAATCAATAGTATAAAAAATATTTCAATTGATAACTAAATTCGATAAAGAATAATTTTTTCCACAGCTAAAGCATTTTCCCCCTTCCATTTCCTCACATTTGCATGAAAGCATGACAAAATTTGGAATATTTTCACCCCTAGTTTTCACAAGACCCAAGTGAAGAAAGATTCCCGAACGCTTTTGTGACGTCACATCACTGACTAGCATTTGTTCTTAGGGGGAGGGGGCTGGCATGATTTTCTTTTGAACGGTGGACCCTTTGAACAGTGGACCTTTTGACATAGACCCGATTTGCCGGCCGCATATTTTTTTCCTACAGTGAATTTTACATACACGGAGTAGAATAGTGACGATTTCTGACACATTTGGAACCTTCGATGGTTGTGTATCCTAAAAAGCCTATATCTGCCGTTTTGAATTAAGTTGTAACAATTGAATTTTTTTAATTTTCTCGAAACATAGTTTCAAGACAATTTTTAAGGAAATATTGCGTTTTTTTTAATATCCAGAGAAGTTCAGTTTCTTCGATCCAATATTTTCATCTCTTTTACGATTCATAAGCGGTGCAGCTGAAACATTTTCGGCGCATGCTTGATGTTCTGTAAAAAAAGAAGGCTAGGCAGCGGAAGGAAATTGATTTATTGGTTGCTGATATATGTGGCGGTGGGTGCTGCCTTTTTTCATAATTGTGATCGAAATGCGTATGTTTTTCTTTTCGGGATATACGTGTTATCATTCTCTTTTGTACAGGACAGAGCCGTGGAAATTGTGTATCCGAATTTTGGCATTATGGTCGTATTTTTAAGAGCTTTCACAGAATTGCATAGTAATTGCAGGTAAAAATCTTCTTCCTTATGTTATACCCTGCAAATATATTTAGGGAATAAAATGTTTAGATTTCCATACATTGACACAGAATGTGAAAGTCACACAGGCTTCAGTAGTTCTTATAAATATGGTTGAAACGTGCCATATGTTCCATACTAGTACTTCCACCTGCAAATGTAAATTGAAATAAGGAATTCCAAACCAATAATTTTTCTGGAATGCTGACATAACAAAATTAGAACCAAACCCTCAGCACTGTGTTGATTGACCTATGTATTAATCTCTCTTAATTCACACTTTGCAGGGATAGTTTGTTTATTATTTTGGGGCTGGTGCTCATTATTCTGGCTTTAGAACTATACAGAGCTTTCATGGTCTAGTCAGAATTTTGATCAACTTTGTAATTTGCTGCTCTGCCATGCAAAGGAAAAAGGGTAGTACCAATGTATTAGCAATGAGAATTGCCCTTTCACAACAGCACTGGAGCATATACTTATCTTCCTACTTTGAAATTTGTATACATTTAGTAGAATAGTGATGGCCTCTGACTCATTCAGAACCTTGAATAGTTGTCGGTCTTAAATAAGCATGTATTTGCTGTTGTAAATTAATCAACAGAATTATTTTACCTTTGTTCATTTTGAAACATGGTCGGAAGACAAGCTTGTGCTAAATTTTGCATTCAGTCTACATATATATATATATATATATATATATATATATATATATATATATATAATATAATATAATCTACCTTATGTGGGCCCCTAACTTTGACCTTCTCATTAAAGTCTACTTCCTCTTAAAGTCTTTACTTAGTTAACTTAAACTAATAAACTACATACTTAATACTAGGCTAAAAAAGTGTCACTGCCTTCTTTCATATCTAGGTGTATTTCAATGCATGCTTATGTTCTCTCCATATTTTTGCCTGTATTTTCTGTTTTGACCACCATTTTATTCGTCTGTTCACTTAAAGGGAGAAACGCGAAATTTTTTAATGGCTAGATCAAAAGGTCATTAAAATTTATTTCAGTAGTCCTTTTCTCATTTTCGTGAATTTGGCCTGCAAACGCCTTAAATCACTCTCAAAGTCAACGTTTCTAGACGACTTTACTGGTACACCTCTTATCTGCTTAAATTATGTACCCCTGGGTAAGGCTATCAATTTCTCTAAAAACCGGTCCTATTTATCGTAAGCAGTAACTATCTCCCTTTAAGTTGGGTGCTGCCAATACCAACTGCATTGATGTCTTATTTCATTGTTAATTTTGGATTTGATCTGTTCATTTGTCTTTTGTTTTATGTCTTCCCTTGATTTTGTTGTTTGTTTTCCTTTACTGCTCACTGCTCTCTCTCTCTCTCTCTCTCTCTCTCTCTCTCTCTCTCTCTCTCTCTCTCTCTCTCTCTCTCTCTCTCTTTCTCTCTTTCTCTCTTTCTCTCTTTCTCTCTTTCTCTCTTTCTCTCTTTCTCTCTCTCTCTCTCTCTCTCTCTCTCTCACGCACGCACGCACGCACGCACGCACGCACGCACGCACGCACGCACGCACGCACGCACGCACGCACGCACGCACGCACACACACACACACACACACACACACACACACACACACACACACACACACACACACACACACACACACACACACACACACACACAGAAATCCTATAAGTAAACATGCTTGCGACCGATTTTCCAAATTCTTTCATCAACTGACACGGTGTTGAATTCTTCCAAATGAGACCGAATATCGTTTTCTTGGCTACGAATGGTTCTCCGGTCATCTCGGAAAATAGGTGGGGAGGGCTCTGAGCCCCTCCCCCATCCAGTGCGCCTGTTATCTGTCACTTTACGAATATCTGTGTAGGTTAAATAAAGTATATGCAAAATTATCCTAATCGAATACATTTCTGAACTGAATATATGAACCCAGCTTCAACAAGATCAGGCCTAGTCAATTTAATTATAAGTCAAAACATTTCCAAAATGCACTCCTTAGCTATTCAGAACTCGTATGATAGGATTAAGAGGCAGATCAAATTCGACACCACTGCTCCAGTCTTCTCCTTTCTGACTTTTCTTTCTCCCACCAGGTGTGAGGCTGTGGAGTAAGATCGAGGTACCGGGGTACGTGCGAGTCTTGAGCCGACACGAAGCTCGATAACTATGATTTCTTTTCTCAACTGTGGCCATAAACAGCAGATTGCTAAGAATACGGAAGAACTCCGCCTTCGAATTACAAAACTGCCGAGTGGCTGGGCACAAGACCACATTCGGACGGCTGTGCTCCCGCCACCGCGCCGAGATGTTCTCCCTTTGGTCAGCTTTGGAAAACTCCGGACATGAAACGGACGGTATCACCGTCTGCGTAGACTCCCAAGTCTGTGACCGCAGCTTCGTGCCGCACCGTCTGATAGCGATAGTATTCCAGTACTGGTTCTTTTTACAATGAGCTTTCTCCCGCTGCAATATTGTGAGTAACGCGTGATCCGACTTTCTGGATGGGGGACTCGCCTGCACTCCCGTAGTGCCGTCCTGGCCAACGCTCACACTTTTGTCCGAATGGCAACACCGATAGCTGAGTTAATGAGTGCGTAGTACCGGGTTGGTGCCGTTATCATCGAGGCGATGCTGTTTGCCTTTATCCTCAGTGTATTGACTGAAACTAAATATTATGAAGTATGTTCTGTCGAGAGTAGGAAACATCTCGTTCGATCGGCAAGAAAAAGTGGGAGCTGTGACAAGGAAATTACTCCCACCTTCATCGCCGACTGATGACAACGTCTATGCCTGCTCAATAGGGTGTATCGCTTATCACGGTGCAAGGTGTTTATATGATTTTATCATGCCCCAGCCACCCTGAATCAATACTGTACCAATTGTTTTGTCCAACTTCAAATCCCCATCCTGCCCCAAGCAAGCGAAAGTTACCCCATCTCATACCATTGTTTACACTAGCGCCGCCCTGCGGTGATCTGATAAAACACCATCTGTTCTATTTTTCGCCCTCTTCCAACGAGCCTGCCAGCGATAAATTTATGCAGAAAGACAAAGGCGGATCTATATATATATATATATATATATATATATATATATATATATATATATATGAGAAGGGGGTAAATGGGGTTTAGGGGCAAGTTAAAAAATATCCGGTTTAGAGAAACCCGTCGGACTTCGACGGCTTACGAGTCACTAGTTTGTCACTAGCGTTTAAAACCGACTTTCCTTAATACAAGTTGCTTCGTTTGTGTTGTACCTACACGGCGAAATGTATACATTTTGCCCTTTATTTGTTGGTGCTTTGCGGGGGCATGGCCCAGTTACCCCCCCCCTGGATCCGTCCTTGCAGAAAGTGGACACTGTGCCTAAAAAACTGCCATAGGTATAATGAGGGAAGTAACAAATAATTATTCTTGCTTACCTACAAGTCACATCCCGTCCGTGTTCAGTACCCGATCTTGGCGTACTCAATTACACTGACCTTGATCCATCTTTGTTTACTTTGCCTGAGTGACCAGGACGTACGCGTTGGTAATTTTCTCATTATAGGCGCCTAAATACTTCGATTTCATTGGAGTTAAATTGCTTGAACAGCCGCCGGTGATTTTATTATGGTCTTTACCATGCATCTCCTGTTTCGATAAGCATGTACTGTAGGGTCGGTTCATGCTTTGTTTTGATTACTTGTGCCAAATTAAGCTCTGAAAATGAGGGACCTCTCGCGGACCGAAGCAGCCGGCGCGTCAAACCCGGGTCGTTCAATAGGGTTGAATAATTGCGGAGCTTGTCTAAGCTAAACCACATGTCTGGATCCAACAAGGGTAAATTTTCCACCTCTCGATGTGATCTTGATTTCCCATTCCGCCAAAGCAGTTACATTCCTGACCCTGTGATCCCACCTCCTTAGCAGGTTTTGCATTTTGATCCTCAGTGAAGATACCGCTCCGCAGTAATTCCAATCACTTCTACCTAGGAGCACCAAACCAACTTCCCTCAAACCAACTTTCTACCAACAAAGATGTTGTAAACTACATCCGGGTCCTCCATGACAGGCGTGTGAAAGCACGTGGTGAGCCGTTAAAAGGAAATTTCAAAAATGTCGCTGAGAAAATAATAGCTGTATGGGAAAGCGAAGGAATCCCGGTCATACGGCCCAATAACGTATTCTTGAAGGTTGTCGCGTGCTACAAGAAATTCCAGAGTATGAACAAAGTCGTGACGAAAAACCGGAACCAGAAGAACGCGAGGCTACAGAAAGGGGAAAATTTCTTCAACAAGCTGTTCGACATCGCCGTCTGCAAGTGCAGGAACCTGACCCACTGCAGCTGTCCCCGTGACAACCGAGTGCCGACGGCTGAGGTGAAGTTCATCATGGATCAACGAGGGCCGAGGAAAATGTTCCTCGGAGGCATCGATCTCCAAGAGAGCAGCTGGTGGCAGACAGCGGGTCTGCGTAGGTGGAGGCTGTCCGAGAGAGAGGAGAGGGAACCGCCGACGGCCGGAGGCCCACCAGGCAGCGAAGCCGGTCCATCTGGTGCAGCCGGGCCACCCAGCACCGAACCCAGACCGTCCGGCTTGCAGAGCCATGGAACTAGCACCGCGACAGACACTGCAGGTGACACCGAGTCCTCTGAAACAGACGACCGTCCCTCTGATGTCGACTGGGAGCCTGGAGGTGCCGACGACCATGATGCCGCTGCGTGGAATACGGACAGGCTGGTGAATACGGCTCTGGCTGCCGATCGCTACGGATTCTCCAACCGCGGAACGGCGGCCGTAATAAATGGGTTACAAATGGACATCGGTCGTATTTCGGAAGAGAACACGGCTCTGATAGTGGAGCCAATGAAACTATGGCGCGATATCAGCACAAAGGTCGCCCTCCATGCATAAGGTTTTGGTAATGGTCATGATAGTTCTACCCGGACGCCTCGTACCTAGCAAAGGTAGAAAAGCAAGACACATCTTGATACCGTATCAATGCTGTGGTGTTCATGATTCCCTCAGCGCAGTGTGTATGTGTTTGTGAGCATTTTCAAAACATCTGCGTTCATTAATATACCCGAGTGTGGTAGTTCCCAGGTTTGCCGCTATGGCGCTAGCATCGCTCCTATGCTGGGAGATAGGCAAAACTTTGATCGCCAGGGGCAGGATGGGGATTTGAATTTGATGGGAATGGAGCACGCCAATTTGTTTCCACAGATACAGGGCATGATAAAATCATATAAAAACCATGAACTGTTAAAATAACCCCTCTAGTGATACACCTTACTGCTCAATACCCTGGGCATCCTAAAACTGTGGTAAAGCTTCTCCAAGCCCTCAGCACCCTATCTGGTAAAGAAATTGCCGTGCTCCAGCAACCTCCCTTCTCATCCGATCTGGCTTTGTGTTTTTTGTTCTCCTCAAAAGGAGTAAGATCCTTCAAAACCCGGACGAAACGAAAATGACCGTGGCGGCCGAGCGTCCGCGAAAAATAACTCAGGATGTACACAGCAGGACGAAAAATGTCGGGAAGATTGAGCTAAGCTCAAAAGGATGATGCAAAGCGTTAGTAGTGTGTTTATTTAAAGTGTGTTTGTTTAAAGTGTCATTTTTTCCTGTGGTCTGTATGAAAAAAATAAGTAGGCGCGTCTAATACTAGTTTCTGCCATCTATGGTGCAGTGTTGTGGATTGGTACCTTTGGGGTATCTCTAGTTAAACCTCGAAGCGATCTTAAAATGTTCAAGTTTGTGCTTTTTATTTTAAGATTTTTTAACTGGTCTAGGCGGTGCAATAGATCTGTGGGAATTCCAAAACAAGCTTCATTCTATACTATCAGTTTTAATATAGTGGTGAAAACATGGTTGGAATTTCCCTCAATCTTTCTAAAACTACATGCCCCTGCTGTGACATACATTATATCTGATATACCATCAGAAGGAGCTGGTTATGTCGTTTCCATTGTTTATGAATATTTTCCAATATAGTTAAGTCAACGATATGACTGTTTAATGCGAGTTTCTCCACGCTGAAGCGGTATTGAACGAAGATAACAAAACGAAGTTGCGTATCACAATGCAGGCCGATAATGAGGCGAGATAGTGGATGCTGTGGACGTCGGTGCCGAATGGAGGGGATTGGGACACCGGTGCACTTTGTCTCTTTGATATATCTCATAACGATAGCTCGCATGAAACGGCCAGATGAAACGATAACAATAAGAGTCAATATATATATTCCAACCAACAATTCTTGCTCGGCACAACAAACGGACAATATTCCACGGGGAATATTGCTCAATGTACTTATCGTAATCGAAGTCGCTGTCCGCAGGAAAGGTTATCGAGTTATCGAAGTCGGGGCGTAATAATCGAGTGCTCATCATTGACAGAAACAAACAATAAGCTTCGCATCAATCACATCATCAGGCTCTCAAGCAAATGCCGGGAACACAAACGGAAGGTCGTTCAGTGAAAATATAGCTGCGAGCGGTACAAGGTTACATCCACTTCTGAATAATTTGCCAAACAACTAAAATGTGGTCAATGATGAAGCAAAGAATGCAAACCAAATCGTACTGGAAGAAAATGTCGCAAATGGCCAGATATGAGACCGGGATTCTGCGGGTGAAAACCGTATGGTAGGTGAAGCCAGCTAGACAGCTCAAAACGCAATGAGTAATGGAAATGTCAAGCGAGGCCATGTCAAAACTAAGCCGTGCTGGGCACTGTGCTGGCCAGGTTGTAAAGGAAGTCGGTAAACGCCGTACTCAATGTATCATTTGTCTTGGAACTCAAGATTTCCGTAGAAAAAAGCTAAAACCTACCTGAAATGTACCCCTCATGTACCCTTAGCAGCAGGCTACAGTTGTCATAGCTTTTGGTGTGACATATGCTGACATCACTGTGAGTATCAGCCAATCGAAGCCCATGAAACGTATTTAATATGGTAGTGTTTGCCAGATCATGACATCCACAGGCAGATACTTTTGTTTCCCTAGAGGAGCATTTAAAAAATCAAAATATTGAACTTATTGTGCGTTTTCAGAGAAATCATGGTCGCTTCTATGATTTTCAGGTAAAAGTACCCCTAATTGCACTAAATTCCAGGATTCCATCAAGGTGTCACATTCCCTCTAACTCTGACGTCATGACAAAATATGCATCAGACTGGATGACACATCTGACCAGAACCACTTGAGTCAATGGCATTGAAAATACTGTTAGGTCCTTGACCTGTGACCTTTAGCACCATGTGAGGAGGCCCTGGCATATCATCCCAACCATATGGCGTTATCAGGTCACTAATCAGGTTGCAATGCGGGTGCAAGGGTGAGCGCACGATTGTGGCGATCTCAGAAGGTATGATTAAAAATCAATTCACTTTGTCGAACCTTATCTTCGCCTTTATCACCGTTGCACCGCCGTAGCACTCCTTATCTTCGTCTTTATCACCACTGTACCGCCTTATCACGGCGGCAGAACTGTCGATGCACTGATGGTATTGATGGCCGCGGTTTGCTTCTCGAAGTCGCTCCGGCGGACTTCGATGGCTCAACCAGCTACTGTCAACGGACACGGCGTGAGACGGCCAACCCTGTCGGAGAACACAAGCCCCGAGTCAGGTAAGCAAACCTTAGGTCTTCAGCCCCTAACCCCCTTGTATCCACCACCTGGGACCGAGTCCCTTATGTCGGATTTTGGTTGCTATCACCATACTACCGACACATGCAGTGCCCTAAAATCCTAAAATTTTAGACGGAGAACGTACCATTTAATATTTTTTCGGCCTCACCAGCACTTCATTTTGGCCTGAATTGAAAATTAAATTGAGGAATACGCCTTTTTTATTTTATGAAGAGAAATGACACGCCCCGGAGAAACTGAAGTACACATGAAGTGCTAAACATTTGCCTGAAAAAATGCATGACTACACATTTGGGCATTAAAAGATTCGAGCCAATTGCTACCTGATTTGGGAGTTAGGTCTCACCCTCCACTTTCTGTGAAAACAATTTCACGACTGTGTACATATTTGAACTTCAAAAAGTTTTGCCTACATTTCTAGGGAAAAACTTAAATACCACACCATAATTGAACCAGTTCAATTATATTTCTAGGATAATCTGCAAATATTATCGATATTTTTGAGCGCAGCTCCACCTATATCGATATACCTTGGCCATATCGAAACATCAAAATCAGAGGAGTGCTGAAAAATAATTTAGACAGTGGCAGATCTAGCAGGTAGGTTTGGGGGCAAGCCCAAACAGAAGAGTCACACAGTGAAACACTTTGCCACAATCTAACTGGATGGTAGGTTCTCGAGGTAAACCCAAAATTTGATGAGAAAAATACTACTAATTTCTTTAAAAATGTCTCAGAGTGAAAGATGTGGGCACAAGAGGCTTCTTTTTGCTCTCCAAGACCAAATTTTATGCTTTCTCCAAGACCAAATTTTATGCTTAAGTATAGTGGTTCTGTTTGAAGTTAAGTTTAGAAGCACCAAAACCTTGCTTTTAAACTAAAAATGGGTTGGGGCAAAAGAGGTCAACAGCTTTGGGGGCAGGGGAAAACAGTTTTTCCCCAAGCTTTTCTATTTAGGGGTTGCAAATGCCTTTGTTGCCCCCCCTGGATCAGCCACTGATTTGAGAAACTCTCATTGTGCCATTTATGAGTCATACAAGAGATAGACATCTCATCATGGTAATAGAGCTCCCCAAATCTTAAAAAATAATATTTTGGACAATTATGTTGTCATGCTACCTTACATACATAGAAATACAATTTTGTTTTATTTATTGGAGCCAAAATAGCAAATCAGAACTTTTCAGGGAAAAACAGCACCAAGCATTCCATATGCATCCAAAACTTTACCTTATAATGATAGCAAGTAGCAAAATTATTTTGTTTTCATTATTGGAATCAAAATGGTGAATTTGTGATTTTGAGGGAAAAAAGTGCCAAACGTCCTAAACGTATTGGAAACTATCGCTAATCTACACACTATTTACAAAAATTTTGTAGAGAATAAGCATGCATATTGATCAAGCATGCATACACAAATATAATATATTATCATTCAGCATTCAAGTAGTGATAATATATAACAAAACAATCAATTGAAAAAAATTCAGACACTCCAGCTGCCCAATCAAAAAGTCAACTACAATTGTGACTAGAGCATGACAGCTATGTATAGTTCTAAAACCAGAATAATGAGCACCAGTCACAAAATAATAAACAATCCCTTCCAGCCAAGTGTAAATGGAAGTAGATTATTACATGTGTCAATCAACACAATGCTCAGGGTTTGGTTCTAAGTTGTAGTTATTTGGGCTTAGGGGGTGCACTAGCCTGGCAAGCCCATAGAGCGCCCTGGGTTTGGTTCTAATTTTTTGTGTCTGCACTCCAGAAAACTTCTTGGTTTGGAATTCATTATTTCAATTTACATTTGCAGGTGGAACTAGTGTGGAAAATGTTGCAAGTTTCCACCCTACTCATAAGAACTGGTGAAGCCTGTTTGACTTTCTCATTCCATGTCAATGTATGGAAATCTTAACATTTTATTCCCTAAATATATTGGCAGGGTATAAAATAAGGAAGAAGATTTTTGCCTGCACTTACTATGCAATTCTGTGAAAGCTCTTAAAAAATATGACCATAACGCCAAAATTCGGATACACAATTTCCACGGCTTTGTCCTGTACAAAAGAGAATGATAACACATATATCCCGAAAAGAAAAACATACGCATATCGATCACAATTATGAAAAATGGGCAGCAACCACGCCACATATATCAACAACCAATAAATAATCAATTTCATTCCACTGCCCTTCCTTCTTTTTTACAGAACATCAACCATGCGCCGAAAATGCTTCAGCTGCACCGCTTATGAATCATAAAAGAGATGAAAATGTTGGATCGAAGAAACTGAATTTCTCTGGATATAAAAAAACGCAATATTTCCTTAAAAATTATCTTAAAACTATGTTTCTAGAAAATTAAAAATATTTGATTGGTACAATTTGATTCAAAACGGCAGATATAGGCTTTTTAGGATACACAACCATCGAAGGTTCCAAATGTGTCAGAAATCGTCACTATTCTACTCCGTGTATGTAGAGTTCATTGTATGAAAAAAATATGCTTGCCGGCCTTTGGCGATCAAAACATAGCAGAGGAAATGCAAAAAACTACATACAGGGAAATTTTATTTCGAGTTCTAGGATTGTTTTTTGTAACTAAAACTAGGTTTAGATTACAAATTTAGGAAATAAATTTAAACTTAGCTTTAGAAAGGCGCCTGTTGCCTGATTTTTATTCACTTCCAGGAACTTTGACTTTACATCTATTAAAAATTTCCTTTGTTTGGTATCTTTTTAACCATATTTCTCTAGACGACAAACATGACGCTTTTGAGACAATTCAGCTTTTACGGCGCAACTTTAACTAATGATTGTCGTTCCTTTTCATTGTTTTCTTCTTCCCTCGGTGATTACCCGTACCGACCGCTGCCCCAAGTACTAGTTCCTGCCCCAAGAGCCCCCATCTGCCCCAAGATCGACCAAAAGCTGCCCCAAATCGGTAGGTCTGCCCCGAGGCTGCCCCAACGAGATCTCGTCGAAATCTGCCACGTTCTGCAGACTGGGTACTTGGGGCTGCAATGAGTCGGGGTAATGACCAAGGGAAGAAGAAAAATAATTAAAACAAATGACAATCAATAGTTAAAGGGAGATACACGAAAAATTTTATTGGCTATATCAAAAGGTTACAAAAAGTTGTTTCAGAAGTCCTAATCTTATTTTTGCGAATTCGGCCTGCAAATGCCTTAAAATTGCTCTCAAAGTCAACATTTCTAGACGGCTTTACCGGTACACCTCATATCGGTGTATATGACGCGTACACATGGCTAAGGCTATCAATTTCTCTAAGAATTAGGTCATATCTATCCCAAACAGTGATGTTGAACTTTGGACTACTACAGAAAAAATTACTTTAGAAAAACAACATTCCAAAACTCTTTTGAAACAGAAATATAGGGTTTAAAAGAAATCACAATTAACCAATCAGAAGTCTAGGAATTCTCAAACCGGGGTCACGTGACCTATCTGACGCAAAGTTTTGTCAACCTGGGGCCGAAGCAGAAAATGACTCAAGACCCGAGGTACGAAACCGCTGAAGACTTGAGCAATTATGTTTTTTTCTGTTTCTAGGGCAAACTAATTCATTTTGTAGTTTTTAAAAACTTTTTTAAAATTAATTCAAATACAAATACAGGAGAACAGAGATTTGTATTATAAAAACATTACTTTTCAACTTTAAATAGTTTTCGAAAAGTAAGTGATGGGTATGGGCATGGGTAAGTGATGGGCGTTTTATCGAAACTGTTAACCTTTTTCGATAATAAGTAAGTGGCCTCCCAAATGTTTGCTGAAGATGCAAAAATAATTGATAGTTTAGTTATCAGGATTTTTCAAATAGCAAGAAACCACAATAATAATTTTTTCGTGTATCTCCCTTTAAACTTGCGCCTGAAAAGCTAATTTGTCTCAAAGGCGTCATATTTATCATCGAGCAAATTATGGCTTAAAAGATACCAGATCAGGAATTTTCTATCTGACGTAAAATTCCTGGAAATGAATAAGAAAATCAGGCAATGGGTGCCTTTCAAAAGCTAAATTTACAATTATTTTCTAAACTTGTAATCCAAGCTTAATTTTAGCCAGATAAAGCAATCTTAGGACTTGAAATGAAATTTCCCTCTATGTAGTTTTTTGTGTTTCCTCTGCTATTTTTATCTCCAAAGGCCGGCAAATCATGCCAGACCCCTCTCAAGAATTAATGCTGGTCCGTGATGTGACATCATACTGGCATATGGGGATCTTTCTTCGCTTGGGTCTTGTGAAAATATTCCAAATTTTGTGATGCTTTCATGCAAATGTGAGGAAATAAAAGGGAACGAAATGCTTCAGCTGTGGGAAAACTATTCTATTCGAATATAGTTGTCAAATGAAATATTGTTTAAACTATTGATTGATTCGGCTTGAAAGCAGGGATACATGACGTCACTAGGGGAAAGACTTTGCTCGTAAACATACCTTTGAATAAAGGTATCCTCAAAATTGTGCATCATGAATGCAAGACAGCTGAAAGAACGGAACCCACAGGCCATAGCCAGCCTTAAGATTCTGACAGTCTCATGGCAAAGTTGAAGGTGGAAAATATATCCCAAGGTGAGATAAGTTGGCATGTTCCTGTGGCATATGCCTCACCAACACTTTGACTCATTCTGGAGTCCATATGCAAGAGTGGGATTTTTTGCTTAATTCATAGTGAATTTAGTATTACCTGCCCTTTGTTTTGGCTATGCCACTGAGCTGTTTAATAGTCAAGAAAAGTGATAGAAATAATAGGAATAATACTGATAGAAATTGTTTTGAGTTGACTCCTTACCTTACAAATAGTCGGGATTTTGAAGCCACTGTGGCCTGCAGGTCCCATTCAGCTCCAGGTGAATGTTTGCTTATCTCAGTCATTCTCAGGGATCAGGTACCTGAGATGGTTCCAGTGAGTGTCTAAGTTGGCCTTGAACTGAGACAATGTCTGTGAAGAGACTACAGACTCGGGCAGAGAGTTCCAGTCTGAGACGGCTCGGACCCCACGCACACATCGGCGGACCCTGGTCTGAGCTGTGGGTTTCGTCGGTTTCAGTGGGTGTCCTCTGGTCCGGGTGTTTGTGTTCAGTCCTACGAAGTCTGAGTAGTCCAGATCGACACTCCCATGCAGCAAAAGGAACATTTTCACCATATCTCCCCTTCGCCTTCGGTAATACAATGACGGGAGATCTAGACTTCGGAGCTTTTCCATATAAAGTAAATGACGTAGTGATATGATCATAAGAGTTGCACGCCTCTGTACCTGCTCCACCAGTTGCTGGTCAGCCCCATTAACCCTTGCCCCGGTGGCGAGTACGAGCCACCTTCGCCCTGGTGAAGTGTAAAAAAAGACCCCCATGATCTAAAAAAACTAAGAGAGCTAGAAAAAGCACACAACAGTAATCGAAAGCTCTTCAAAAATGATTTCGAAAATACTTCAGTCATTTTTCTCGTCAGGTCAATATCAAGGTCACCAGAGGTCAAAATAGGTCAAAATCGCTAACATGAGGTGTACTAAGAAAACCTCATTTATCTCAGAAACTATGATAGCTAGAAACATTTGTGAACACCACTCAAAAGCTCTTGAGTTGCTCTTTCATTATAGTCGCAATGATTGTTGGTTCAGGACAAAGCCTAGGGAGCTGCAGGTCACTGAACATTGAGAATGTTCTTGGGAATGTCCATAGCCACCCAAGCATAAAGGTGTTTCCTTTTTCACTAACAACTTTCAAACCAAGCAAGATACAGCCAAAGTTGATGCACAGCCAAAAAGTTACAATTCTCTTGTCAATACGAATCGAATGACATATAATGTTGCTATGCCAAGTCCAATTCAAAATTTGACCTGACCCAGGTGAACGGCTTGACTCAACTTGACCTGGTAGAGTCATGATGTATATCTTTTGACTTGCAGTGACCATACAAACACTTCAGTGACAAAATAGAACTTATATCTTTGTTTATTCAAGATTGTATACAGTGAAACAAGATTCCGTTCTTGGAGGGCTTGTGATCCTCATGCCCCTTAGTCTCGGACAGGTGCAAAGTACCTGATGTGATACCAGTGTGTGTCCAATATACTCCCAAACACTTTCAGGGATTGTGCACCAACAACTCAAGCAGGAAGCCAATTCCAGTCATTTATAGCCAGGTACTCAAAAGCATTGCAACAGACCCTCTAAACACAGTCAAGTTTAACAAGTTTCAAAGCATGACCTTGTGTGTGAGTTCGAGTCAAGATGTCTGGGACCCGGTCTATACCACGATGCTGTAGTTGAAATATTTTCAAACATATTTTATTGTTTTCCATTTAAACGCAAAGAGAGCACAGAACATCTCACACAAACGCCAGCATCAGTTTGTTCAGCGCCAATCATGCCTTATATGTTTGGAAGAGAAGTGTTCATGTTTTAGGCTTCCCTTGCTTTAACTTTAGTGGTCATTTTTGTCATATTTTTATCTTTGTTTTTAAATAAAGGTAACTGGAGGGCAGTCATCTACTTTTCCAGGACCACATGAAATTGTATCATTGTTGAAATATCCCGGACATTAAATATATTGCCAGTTTAAGATCCCAGTCTCAAGGTTTATCGCACCATGCCGGTCTCCTTGACATGATGAACTGCCCATCATCCCCATCAGGGCCAGTCCGCAAATGTACAGCACTTTCGACAACATCTCATTGCCGGCGCCCGTGGCTCGATTCGTAACTGTTGTGGGGTCGTAGTTGTGGAGCCTGGGATGGCACAGCCCAAATCGATACTCCAAGTCGCCCAGAATCATCAAAAGAAACACGAATAGAACAAATTGTGCATATTTTGTATGCCGTCGCTTCTCACAGATTAATGCACTCACCCTACACGGGGTGGTAACCCGCCTTGCCAGGGCACGCAAACAGTGCTCGATAGATGTCACTTTGGCATTCAGTAGAACCCGGGGCGGCATTTTCATACTGGAACCGTCATCGGCCAACCCAATGTATCGGGAGACATCGCTTGCATATCTCAGTAATAGTGGCAGTGGTTCCAAAATAATTAGCTCTCCTGTTACCAAAAGCCGGTGTTAATAGGGCATTTTTTCTGTTTTTATTATAGGACAGATGGTTCTGGGAAACTGGCAACAACAATTTTTTTGATATAGTAAATTCCAGAATTTGTAGAAACCATGGTAAAAGTTACATAATCAACCAAAATAGTGGAGTGCTTTTCTTAGCTGTGTTCATTCAAAACGGAAGAAAGAAAAGTTCCGTACATTGACCCCATTTCCATACCCACAAATTATCATCAGATTTTCTCCCATGCTGTAGGATTTCTGTTTTGTTCTCCTCTCCGCCTCTCTAAGTCTACTTTAATTTGATCTGAAATAAATGAAGTGTAATTTATCCAGCCATTCGTTTCACCATTCAGGTGCCTCTGTAGTGGAGGTTAACCCCGCGGCGGCTACCTGCAGGGCTCCGCCATGCTTCTGCTGCTGGGGCGCGTCTGGGGCCTGCTGTGCTGGTACCTCCGGCCACTGGTCAAATGGCTGCTGCACAAGACGACGCGGCTGTGTGAGCTGCAGCGTGTCTGCTACGGATGCGTGCCGGGTGCACCGCGCACCATCGCTGTGGGTGAGTCCCATGTAGAGCAGTCTACCGCTCCGCCTGGGGATCACACCGAGACAGTGCTTTGGTAGATACTCAGATGGGATTCTGTTTTATTATATTTGTTTACATTCTGGTTCCGACTCTCCTTGTGACCATGTTGGTATATAAATGAGTAGTATCTGCTTGAATATTGCTTTTTGTTGAAGAGGGGTCTTACTGGTGGTATTGTGTACGAAATTTCATGTTTTGACAGTTTGATTTTATGTTAAAGGGAATTTGCCACTTTAATGTTCGGCTTAGAACTGAGATAAGTTTGAAACAGCGCGTCGGAAAATTAGTACTGGCATATTTCATTTCACCCAAAGCTTCCTGTGTTGGGATTTCTGAAGAATGTTTTATTCAAGATCAAGATTACCAGAGGACCGTCTGCTATTTACATAACGCATATTTGTCTTGAGAAAATATTTAAAAAAAGGTACTGGAAACGATATTGATGCATTCTTGACCTTTTGGGTTCACAATTTCAAACGAAAAATTACAATTGTTAATGGAATGTTGAAAATTGAAAATA
This sequence comes from Lepas anatifera, assembly GCA_034440635.1. NCBI lineage: Eukaryota > Metazoa > Arthropoda > Thecostraca > Lepadidae > Lepas > Lepas anatifera. The sequence continues at coordinate 242,461 of JAOTON010001317.1, read as the reverse complement.
TGGAAAAAATTAGAATTGTATATGAAATTATGAAATTGGAAATATGATAATTATGACATTGTAAATGTAGAAAGTTTTCAATTTTATATTGATTTTAAAATTGGAAATATGCAAAGATCTTTGTATATGGAATAATAAAATTGGAAATATGGAAAAGTTATTACGGTATTTTGAATCATGAAATTGGAAATACGGAAAAAATATGGATAAATTATAATTGTATGTGGAATTATAAAATTTGAATTGGGGAAAATATATAATTGTATATGGAATATTGGCGGTGTGCAGTATTGGGATCCAAGTCAGATCGAGTCTGTATTGTACGTGTGATCGAGGCTATTGTTGTGCAGACACTGAAAACTGTTGTTTGGTTGACGTCTGAACTTGTAAGAAAACGGGAATATTTTGTTCCGAGGGGTTTGAGATGGAAACAAAATGTGTTTTCATTATTATCAGACTTTTGCCAATAAACAGTCTTTTTTAGCATTCCGAAACAGTTACCACATTACCTTTAACGTAGAGCAATGGAGCTGATGCTGTATGCTCTTCAGTGACCAATTGGCCACTGGTCCAATTTAAGTGCGTTTACTCAACTCCCGATGCGTACCTGCTCGTAATGTGCGTCGGAAATAGAACAAATTACAATTAATTTGAGAATGTTTGCACCCCATATAACTCTCGTAAAGTAAAAGAACCCCCATGTGTGTTCTACGGCAGTGTGAATTGATAATGTGCCCGTGCCGGAATGAGCCACAACAGTGCTGTATCCTTTTTTGCAGAAAAATCGATGATGCTCTCACGGACGAAGACATTAAAGGATCTCGTTGCTTATTTGGACCAGAAAGCTCAAGAGAAGCAGTTTCTTGGGCCGGGCTGTGATCAAATAGTAGACTACTCTGTGTTTGCCATAATCAAAGTCAAACGAATTAAGCCTGAAGTACACGCTCAGTAAGTATGGACGAAACATCCCATCGCTGCGACATCTCACCCTTCCTATGTCCATATTTTTCGGATTCCATGACTCTTATTTTTATTTTGCTCGTTATGTGTTTCTCTCCCTCTTTGATCCCTCTTTGGATCATTCTATTCTCTTTTTAGAAGAAATTAGTTTCTACCAATTCCATGTCGTCGCGAGGGCTTTTCGAATATCAGCAAACATTGCCTAGAAAGGTGAAGTGCTGACTTTGATGAAGGGCACAGGCTTTTAAACTTTTTTTGCCGTTTTTAATCCTTATTCTCGAATTATTCGCTGTTATAAGGTATTAGAATCGTCCCAAACTGTCTTTTGTATGTTGTGCCTCTGCAATGCCACTTTGCAATTGCACCATCAAATTTTATTTCATTGAGGATAAGTATGATTTAATGTTTTAAGAACCTAAATCTGAACCATGCTGTTGAAATGGTCGTAATATCAACTTCGGTGCCTACGTCTCAAGCTGTCCGTTACCCGTCATTTTTCAGTATGTGTAACTCACGCTTCAGACCCCGTCCAGGATCAGACGCGCTTGAATGTGACACTGACACCGGGACACTGTGTGTGGCAGGTTCGTCACCTCGATGTCAGTTTGTTTGGAGCAGATCTGGGGCTATAGACAGCTGGCGGCCCAGCTAGAGGCTCACCGGCGCGTCCACTATGACGACGCCCTGCCGGAGCACGAGCACAAGCTCGCCAGACTCTGGACTATGCTGCTGCCGGAGGTCAGTAACGGCGCCGAATGGGGTGCGAGTCAGCTATGCCGTGGCGGGTGAACATAGGCGGATCCAGGGGGCAAAGGGGCAGGTGATTCCCGTGGTCGACCCTCGGCGTCCTTGAATGGTCACGACACCTCCTTGAAAGGTCGATAGTGCCTCTGAAATGCCACTTCCCGCTATCCCCCTCCGATGCGAAAATCGGCGTCCACCGATAGAATTCTGGGCCCACCTGATAGGCTTTGCCGGATAAAAGTGACATCCCTTGGTCCGGATGGCTTCACCAGTCGCGCCCAGTCGTGAATGTAATGAAACTCGGGCTTGATAGTTCTGTTTGATTTGGAGACATTATAATTTTGATATGACGACACGAGGTGGGTTAATTTCGTTCGTTCCTATATATGAGTAATGACCATCAGCCGCTGAAAATTTAACATCAGTCCTCCAGATGGTAACGGACGTGGATGTGATGTTTGTTCGCTTTTAATGATGTGAAAGGGAGTACCTTTTGACTTCCATGCATTGTGCTGTAAAAAGTGCTAGAAAGCAAATATTACATGCTTGCCGTGCTTACACGTTGTCCCGCCATATAGATGTCGCCACCGTGAAACCGTGGTTCAGGCGGTGCGTCATTCCTGTGCCTGCGCGAATACTTGTGGGCGACGGGAAGCAAATGCAATTTTTAGTTGTATTTTATTTCCTGTCCATATCTCAATTACAGTACGTTAATTCTAAGTTTGAAAGCGTAAGATTTGACACACAGAGCAGTTACATGTTTGAAATGTCTTATATGCAGCAGAAACTTTTGAATAGTAAAAAAACTCCTGTTTTCCTAGAAAAAGCATAGTTGTTCGGCGTTGAAGCCTATCCCCGCTTCGGCTCGGAAACCTCGCGCCGTCGCTCTGACGCGATGCCGGGGTGTTTTTTTCAGACGGAGCTGCTCGCGCCGTCGCTCTGACGCGGTGCCGGGGTGTGTTTTTTCAGACGGAGCTGCTCGCGCCGTCGCTCTGATGCGGTGCCGGGGTGTTTTCTCAGACGGAGCTGCTCGCGCCGTCGCTCTGACGCGGTGCCGGGGTGTGTTTTCTCAGACAGAGCTGCTTCTTCTTCTTCTTCTTTGTCCCGCGGATCCGGCAGGTCGCCGATCACCGGGCCTCCCGGAGGAGACCGAATGCCCGAACGAAGCGCATGGTTGACTCGGGGTCCTCGTGGATTATGCTAATGTCTGGGACAGGGCCCAGGTGTCCAGTGTCCCAAAACCTGGGGTGCTGGGTGCAGAACGACACCCAGTCAAGCAGAATTTTCCACTCACTTTTATATTTTTTTGCTGAATTTTCCACTCACTTCCAACAACAATACTTACTACTATTAAATTTTACTCAACAATACTTACTACAAAGGCCAGCTCCATTGCCTCCTCTACCAACGTCCACTGGAAAAAGAGAGCAGCAGAATCGACTAGAAGATCGCCAAATTAACTCGGCTCTTTTAGGTTCTTTCGCTTTTCTGTAAGAAAATCTGGCGATTTCTATTTTTCTGGCCAATTATACCTGGCATCTTTATCTCCACCGATTTCAGTGGAACAACAGAATTGAAATTCTGGCGCGGGCAAGACGCTCAGTGCCCCCTGTCCCACCGGAGAAAGTTCCAATGGGTGAACACCGCCACTAAATTCCACCACTCACAAAATTGGTGAGTGGAAAATTAGACACCCTAGCCTTGTGTTGACAAAAAACTTAGCTGACCGCTTTGAAAGATACATTTTTGGAAAACAGTTTATCTGTGCACATGATTTCTAGGCTTACGTCCTTGAAAAGTTGTTTTTTTATTTCTGGTACCAAGAATAATGAAAATCCATTTTTGGTCATCTTGTTGTTAAAAGCAATTATCTTGAAATTTGTATGCTAAACAGCATATTTTTTGACATTGTATCGTAGAAAACTGACCATTTATTGCGAAGAAAATAATTTTTATCCATATCAGCCCTTCATTGCTGCGTCCACGCCGTGTGACACCCAAATCCACTCACGACACCCTACGACACCCTAGGCATAAATACGCTCCTAGGCATAAATACGCTGATATTTAAGTTGAACTGAAAGTGTCCGGTACTTGAATACATTGAAACTCTACATTTTCATTACATGATTTTTTTGGGTAACAAGAATGCATCCAGTTACCCTTCAAACATCGGCACTTTTTTGTATGGTTGGTCTACGGCGTGGATTTACCAAAACGCCGTCTTTACATGTAGTAAATAAAAGCGGCATCTTTAGGCTTTTTGAAAGGCAGGTTTTATATTCGTTATTAACAAAACATTGTTAGTCTTCCTCTCTGTGTGCTTTTAGTTGTATAATTTTCTAGTCTGTAAGGATTTAGAAAATTAATTTAGAGAAATTTTTGAAATGCAAATTATGTAGCTCATCCGACCGGCAAGCGGCAAGCTATCAGAAATTTAAAGTAGTAGTCGCTCTGACGCTGTCGCAACCAGCCACGCCTGGCTGATTGTAGACGAAAGGAAGAAACAACAGCTGCAGAAAGAAGAAGGCTGTAGCTTTGATTAGATTGATTGATAGAAAGCAGCATATTCATATGAAGGTGAGTGTATATGTGAAGAGGGGCAGGGGAATTGACAGGTAAAGAAAAGAACCTTTTAGCAAGAGTCTGGAAGAGTTTATTGCCATGATAGAAAGTTTGTAGTTTCGTCTGGGTTAGTTAAGTGTAAACCAAGGCTCTACTGGGCCCTAGCATAGGTGTATGCGAGGTGCAGTGATTGAGGTCAGGAGTGGCCTCCAAAATTCCGATAACTATAGGTATAGGAGGGGCGTTGTCCCGGACCGAAAAACTATACAGTGTATGCTTAGATAATTAATTTTGGCACTAGGTATTGCATGAAAAAATCCCTTTTCATTTTTCACTACCTGCCGGTCTCGGAGGCCCTCTCTGCAGAGTTGGTCTAAGGGGGCCCCGATATTTCGTCTCAGGGCCCTTTAGAGCTGGTCGTGTGGGAGAGGAGAGGAGGGACACAAGAGTTGGTCTAGGGAAGCCCCCCAAGAGTTGATCTTCATCCACAAATCTTAGTCTTGGTGGCTCCCAGAGTTCTGTCCCCCAAAGGCTGGTCTCAGAGGCCCCCAAAAGTTTTTTATTTGTGGCAATTCACCAATTCCTTAAAAATAGTTGGAGATTGCATCAGGGGGTTTCAGTTGTTAAAGATTTACCTGCTTAACCCAAATTTTTTACATGGTAATGGTAAAACAATTCTGCTTGGGGACGATTTAAAAATATTTACTTTGAGAAAATTAAAGGAAATATCCATCCCTCAGTTCAAACAAGGGCTTTGAGAGTTTACCACCTGAGTACCCAAATTGGGAAATTTTTACTCCGACAAACATTTTCAGGGGAATTTTCCACTCACTCGCCATACATTCCGAGCTGAATTTTCCACTCGACATCCTAGCGCAAAACCTATTTTGGGTCACTGCAGGTGTCTCGTGCGTGCCGCCTGGTATTTAATGCAATCTGTGACAAAGTGATTGGTGGTCTCCGGTTCATTGCAAGCGGTGCACAATCCATCGTGTCCAGGCCTATTCCACCTGCGGAGTGTATCCGCTAGGAGTGGGCACCGGTTAACGCGAAGCTGGTGTAGCACCACCTGATCCTTTCTGGTCCATCTGTTGTTCATCTTCGGCGGTCGGCCCCCGGAGATGCGACGGTGGACGTGGTCCGGCGGAACCCCCTCATGGTAAGCCCCGCCCGTTACCTGCGGCAGGCCCCGCGTACCGCCGACTTGGCCGTGACAAAATCGATGGGAAGAGGCGGTTGATCCCGACGGTTTAAGGTGCGTCCCTCATTGGCTGCCTGGTCCGCCTCCTCGTTCTGCTCGACATTCGCATGCCCCGGCACTCAGACTAGCTGTAGTTTCTTATTCTCTTCGGAGATCTTCCTAATGTTGTCTATCACTTTAGTGAGGGTTTCACACATCAGGCCCATGGTGCCTCCTTGAGTTTTTCTAGCAATGATAGGGAGTCGGTGCAGTTTCTGAAGCTATTTATATTTACGGGGGCTTCATTGATGTCGTCCAGAGCCCCACTCATCGCTAGCATTTTGCTGCGGTATGAGCTTGTTATTGTGCCTGCCGGGATGGACCAGGTGCGTGGGCCGCGACCATCCGCCTCCGTTCTTGAAAGGCCTTGTTGTTGTTCTTGTTGCCCCCCTCCCATCGCCAAAGCCGTCCCTTGTTGATCCGTCGGTAAAATATGTTGACTGGGCTTGGGGAAGCTCTGCCAGGGTTTGTTCGAAAGCCACCCTGCGAGCGTCCGGGGGCGCGACCGGTTAGCTATCTCGGCGGCTTTGGTGCATATTGTGACGTTGGCCAATAGGTCGCGATCCCATGGGTGCGCGTCGGGTCTCGTTATGTTTTCGCGGGGCGGCCCCTCGAGGTCAGCGAGCACAGCGATCTCCTCCGCTCGTTCTCGCCACGTGTCCCGGTTTTTGAGGCGCCGTTTTGTTTTCCTCTCGGCAGTCTTGCGCGCTGGGACTCGTGGGTCCAAACGGAGGAGCTTTTCACGTCGGATGGCTCCCAGCTCCTCAGCCATGGATGAAACGTCTCGAATTTGCGCCTCTACCATAAGTACCTCGGTTCTTGTGTCCTTTGGGCACCCAGTGATAACTCGCGCCGCGGCCCTGGCGGTTTTATCCATCACTTCCCGGTTCGATTTTTTGGCAAATTGCATATATGACTCGCTGCCGTACAATGATACGGGCTGGATGAGTGACTTGTGCAGTTTGCGGAGCGTGTTCTCACGGCAACCCCACTTGGTACCGGCGAGGGCTTTCATGGCGCCTATTCTTCGGTCGACTTTCGTTTTGGTGGAGTCGATGTGGGGGCGAAAGCTCAGCTGGGTGTCGAACTTGACTCCGAGGATGGAGACTTCCGAAACTTGTTCCAGGACGGAATTTCCGAGGCACAGGGAGACGGGGCGCTTGGCGTTGACCTCATCGCGGTGAGTTGAGAACAATATTGCCTTGGACTTGGCCTCGCTCACTGTCATGCCCCAGGAGTTTGCCCACTCATTCAGTTCATCAAGGGCTGCCTGGACGCGTGACGTGGCCGTATCGATGTCGCGGTGGCTGCAGCTAATATCCAGGTCGTCGGCATACATGCCGATTTCCACTCCATGTCTGCGCAGAACCGGGCCTGGTCGTTAATGTAACACAACCACAGCATTGGAGAGCACACAGCTTCTTGGGGGAGTCCCTCCCTCATGATAACCTCCATTGAAAGTGCGTCGTCCCATCGCACACGTGCTCTGCGGTCACATAAGAAGTTGCGGATCCAATTTAGCATACAGGGGGAACGTCCAGGTCCACCATTTTGAGCAGGAGACTGTCCTTATGCACCTTAGCGTAGGCTGACGTTAAGTCAATTGAGGCTAGTACGGTGCGTTCCATTTTGGGTTTCTCGAAAGGGTCCATGATATATTGGGCAAGTCGCGTTACCTGCTCTCCCGTGCACCGTGTGGCTGGGAAGCCGGCTTGCTGCGGGGCAAGGCTGTGGTTTGCTTCTAGTAGGTACTGGATTCTTCCCTGGAGCATACGTTCGACTAGTTTACCCACGCAGCTCGTGAGACTTATGGGTCTGTATGACTTGGGGTCTTCCTGGGGTTTACCCGGCTTGGGGAGGGCAACTATTACGGCTCGTTTCCAAATGGTTGGTACCTGCCTCGTTTCCAGGGACTTGTTCGCGATCAGAAGCAAGGCGGCCCTCCCCTGGGTCCCAACTCTTGCAGCATCCTCGTTGAAATACCGTCGGGGCCCGGGGCCCCGCCCCCGGCTTGTCGCAACGCTGTCTCTAGCTCTAACGTCCGGAAACGTCTGCAGAGCTTGAAATTGCAGTTCCGGTGGTCCTTGCATGACGTCTTACACGCCTTGTCCACCAGGAGTCGACGGGCCTTCAGGGCCTTACGTTTATCTAGGGAGCCAGTATGAAAGGTCGATCTGCTGGTGGCCGCGTAATGTTTCGCCAGTAAGTTGGCCTTATCCCGGTCCGTGCGTGCGGTTTTACCATTCTTTGCTATCGGGATACTTTTCTTTGATTGGTTCTGGGACTTCCCTGCTATTTTCTTTACGGTCTTGAAAATTAGTGATGGGTCTGTTGAAGCGTCTAGCTTGTTGCAAAAGCTGTCCATGGCTTGGGCTTTGGCGTCATTGATTTTTCCTTGGCTATTTTGGTGGCGTTATTGTATTCAGTGTTCAGCCGCTCCGCTTCCGCCTCATCTGTGTTGTTGTTGCGTACGTTCTGACACCGTCTGCGGTGCTGGACTGCCTCGTCCACCTCCTGGATCCACCACGGCTTGGCGTTTAGGCGGGGAGTCACTGTAGGGGTACAGGAGTCAGCCGCGGACTTGATGATTTTTTTAAACCGGGTGAGCCACATGCAGAGAGGCGGCTTGTTGGGCCTTCTTTTTTGCGAAGGCGGCGTCAGTAAGCTCCCGGAACCTGTTCCAGTCTGTCTTCCTGGGGCACGGCCTTGGTTTTGTGCGCTGGGGCTTAATGTTGGGCCTTTTGACAGGGATCTTTATAATTATGGATCTGTGGTCCGATGCGAGGTCAACACTCACCGTCCAGTCCATGTCCTGGGCCGTGGACGCATTGGCGAGCGTTACGTCGGGAGCGGTGTCCCTTCCATTCTGGTCGAAACGGGTAGGGGCTCCAGTGTTCAAGGCACACAAGTCGGTTGAGATGAGCCAGTCTGCAGTTTTCCTCTCCCTGGCATCTTCATGGCAATTTGTATCCCACAATCCGTGGTGGCCGTTTAGATCTGCAAGCACTAATGTATCCCTTCCAGAAGGGAGGTTTGCGGGGTCGAACATGTCCTCCCTGGTGTCGGCCCCACCGTGTCGTATGACGGCTATGTATGCGTTGAGAAGTTTGAAGGTTTCTTCCCCGGTCCTGATTTCAACAAGTCGTGCTTCAGAATTGGGATCGCGGGTGTTGAAGTTGACCACTGAATGTTCGATTCCGGATGTTTCGCGGATAAGCGTAAGGACTCCACCGTGGCCGTGGGCGTTGGGTCGAGTCGGCCCCTGCCCCCTCCCCTCGTACGATCCACCCGTCCGGCAACTTCCCATCCCTCGAATGCTGGGACTGCTTGTTGAACGCTGAGGCTAGTTTCCTGGATGCACATGATTTGAGCATTAATTTCATCTGCGTACTTGACGAGTTCCACTCTCTTTGCGGTCGCGTTGATACAATTAGCGTTAAACTGGATAATCTTGAGTGTGCCTCCATATCTTGGATTTGGGGGTCTTGCTGCTCTGTCGGTCTCCCCGTGGGGAGGACGGTTGGGAGTGTTTCGTCGTTCTGGGAGGAGGTCAGGCGGGAGGGCGAACTCCGCCGGAGGGAGGAGTTCCGCCTGGCGGATCAGCGGGCCGAAATTGAAGGGGGGTCCGAAAGGGGCTCCGTTGTACTGGCGACCATTCTCCAGGTAGAGCGAAGTCTTGGGAGGGCGACGGGAGCGCTGCCCCACAGAGGGCACCGAAGGACCCGCTGATGAGGCCGGGATCTGCACCTGCAGGCCCGCCCCTGCAGTCGGAGGACGGGGGAAGCGTAAGACCACAATCATGCCTCGTCGGAGGCCCGGACGTGGTTCGGCGGTTCTCCAGTTCCTGGAGTGAGTCCGGGGCGCCCTCAGTTGGGCCACGGCTCGCTGATTCGGGGCAGACTCGGCGCGGCGCATTCTCAGGCAGGGTTGTCCAGGTATTTTCTAGTTCCTCAGTCACGGTGGGGAGTGTGCAGTGGGCGTTTGACGAGCCGGCGGCCGTGCGCGGTCCCCTAGGGCGAGCCCCTAGGAGGGAACCCCAGGGCAGGTCAAAGTCCCGAGGGGGAGCACAGACGCCACGTCACACAGGGCACGGAAGGAGTTACAGGCTCGGTGGGCATCACCACCGTCACCCCCCCGGGACCAGCCGCTGCAGGCGAGGATATCCTTCGGTAGAGAGAAGTCTACAGACTTTGCTCCTCTTGTCACGTTCGAGAGCATTGACATGGCTGATCGGATGATCTGCGGCTCCGGGTCCGGGGACCGGCCCGGGACATTCCCGATAGCGGCCACCTCGTCGCCATTCCACACCCCTCCAGGCTGGGACGGTCTGGTGTTTCCAAGACTCCCAGGCGGGCCGGCGGCTCTGCGGGCGGTTGGCGACCAGGTGTGGAGTTGATCTCCAGTTGGGTATTCCCGATCCATGGGTAACCCCCCAGGTCGGCCCGAGGTCGCAGGGGGAGGGCTTGTAACGGGGGGTAAGTATTCTGAGGGCAGTTCGAAATTTTCCTGTGGTTGGTTTCTTGCTCTACTGATGAGGGTTTGGAAGATCTTGTTTGCAAGGGGTTCTACGCGATCGCCGCGCATATCCGCACCGTCGTGTTGTACGGGTGGACGGGGGTCCTCTCGTCGGGCGCTAACAGGTCCCCGACCCCCCGCCAGCCGGGCGGACCTGCGCGGGCCATCACCCTCCTGAGGCCCAGGGGGTCCGGAGGGTGATTTCTCCGTCACCCTGTCCGCCGGAGGCCGACACCCGCGGCTCCCGGCGGCCTTTGCTCTAATCATTTAGTGATGTCCCCCTTGCCTGGGGGACCAGCAGCAACGATGTGTTTTTTTCCCGGTCTTGCACCTTCCCAATTTCTTGTTGTGTCTTCCGTATTTCTTGCCGTTTTCTTGCATCTTCCAGTCTCCCTTTGTTCTTTGGTTTGTTCTTTGGTTTTCTTTTCTTCTCGGTTTTCTCTTGTTGATTGCACTATGTCTTTGGTTTTGTCTTCGGTTTTCTTTTCTCTTCGGCTTTCTCTTCTTGATTGCACTTTGTCTTTGGTTTTGTTTTGATTGTACGTTGGTTGTGTGGTTGTGTTTTGTGAGAGTGTAAGGGTCGGCAGCACAAGACAACTGTGAGTGTTGTAGGTGTCGTTAAAGTGTATATTTTGTGAGGTAAAACTGAGATCTGAGGTCTGAGATAAAGCTGAGAGGACCCCGGGTCGACAAGCGTCGGGGCCCGGGAAGAGTTGGCGTCCTTCGTGTAGACATCCCGGCCTCGTGAAGGCGGACGCCATGGGTGGGGCCGTGAAGCCCCCACGGAGAACTCCCCGCGTCCCCAGCTGGGACCGGAGGCGTCCTGACGTCGTCGTCGTCCGTCCCCGGCCTCCAGCAGGAGAAGAGACCACTCAGACAGAGCTGCTCGCGCCGTCGCTCTGACGAGGTGCCGGTGTGTTTTTCAGACGGAGCTGCTCGCGCCGTCGCTCTGACGCGGTGCCGGGGTGTGTTTTCTCAGACGGAGCTGCTCGCGCCGTCGCTCTGACGCGGTGCCGGGGTGTGTTTTCTCAGACGGAGCTGCTCGCGCCGTCGTTCTGACGCGGTGCAGGGGTGTGTTTTCTCAGACGGAGCTGCTCGCGCCGTCGCTCTGACGCGGTGCCGGGGTGTGTTTTTTTCAGACGGGGCTGCTCGCGCCGTCGCTCTGACGCGGTGCCGGGGTGTGTTTTTTCAGACGGAGCTGCTCGCGCCGTCGCTCTGACGAGGTGCCTGGGTATTGTTTTCTCAGACGGAGCTGTCCGAGCGTGTGTCGCCGCAGTGGAAGGAGATAGGTTTCCAGGGGGACGACCCCAAGACTGACTTCCGCGGCATGGGACTGCTCGGACTCGACAACCTGGTGTAAGTACCGCCCTTTAGGCACGCCGATGGTGCCTGAAACGTGTCAACCCTGCCTGCTCCGGAATGCATGGCTGTCTGGAAATAGCTTTAATGAATGACGTGTCTCTGTAAGTTTCGCATGTAGGTAACTGGATGTGCCAGAGACAGATGTGGCGGCACCAGCCTGGAGCTGCGCTCTAGATCGCTGGCGGAGAAGAAGAAGAAGATGCGCCCTAGTTGATTGATTGCTAATCTGCAATTATCGAACAGCTGCTGAACCTGCCTAGAGCCATAAACTTCGCAATAATAAAAATCCAGGTTGGTTACATAATCTTAAAGGTACCCTTTTTATTTGCATTTACCATTTACTTAGCATTTCCATTTTTGGGAGCATTTAAGGTGGATTGTCGGATTTTTTAGGTGTTACGGCTGGGTCCCATTGGACGCACCTTGAATGAAAGGTATGTTATGAAATCAGCTTATCTTCTGTGACTTTTGGTGACCTCTTATGACCTTTATTCAAATTTTGTCCGTGGTTAGCCTTCGGTAACCGGGTTGGTGGGCTTTGCCTTTTGTAATTTACATTTGAGTATTTTTGGGCAATAAGGTCGAATTTTGTGGCTCGGACAATTCTAAGGTGCTGAGTTGGAATTTACCTTCCAAAACTACCTCACAGAAATTATGGAACATTTTTGCGACGAATTCGAATGTTTTCCGCTTCACGCGTTACTTAGTTAGTTTACGTATGTGTATAAGAATATGATTCGAAAAAATAATGGTTTCTGATTAGAACGCGCACTGGATGAGGCTCGGAGCCCCCCCCCCACATCCACCTATTTTTTCCCCGGTGGCTGGGGAACTGTTCGCAGCCGCGAAACGTTGCTTGGTCAAATTTGAAAAACTTCAGCGGCACGTCGATTAGTGAAATAATTCTGAAAATTCGTCGAGGCACCTTAGACTTATAGACTATCTAGGTCAGGCTCAATTTTTTTAGATAGCCACAGTTGGATGGTTCCACCAGTTTGCCTGCATCGGAGACCGACTGGTGACGTCATACTGCCATATAAACGAGATGATATGTCAAGGTCACCCCGAATGAAGTTCAAGTTTAAGGGTCACAGTTCAAGGTCATGTACCCCAGTGCTTCCGATCAAATGGCGTTGCACGGTACGATATAGATTATGCTATGAAGCCATAGTTAAGATTACCCAATGTAGAAGTCTAGGGCAAGGTCAAATGTCATGAGTGAAGGCCACTCCTTATTTCCCGCCCAACGGTTGCTATAGTGACAGTCGTAGTGTACATTTAGGAAATATATAGTAACATCATAACTCAATGTCTTTGAATGACCTTTTTTATACATTTTGTCCAAGTTGTTCCCAGTTCGGTTTTTAGAGTCGGAGTCTCACTAAAGTCATCAAGTGACGTGTCACGGAGAACCCGACCCCACCACCCGAGCGAGAAACTCCCACTATGAAGGATCAATTCAGAAGCCATAGTTTAACGTCCTAAAAAGCATAGGGACGGCCGCCCCGCTCAAGTTACCCTCTTACCAGTCAGTTACCAGCCGACCTTCGCCGGGTAAACTAACAAGCGTCGGAGCGTCGCAGGGGAACTGATCCCAAGCCTGGACATGCATTGCCACTGCATGTCTGTGAGCAGCCTGCCTGAGACCAACACTCTACCAACTGAGCTACCGGGGCGACCTTAACCCGAGAATTTCGGGAAACATTTTTGGACCTTCCTCACATGACTGTGGTCCGTTTTCAGTACATTCCCGACAATTTTCCCGCTTGATCATGACATTTCCCGATAGGTTCCCAGCACTGCCAATATTTTATCTTTATAACGTTGTTGATATTGACCTAGATCAATGAAAATTGACGTTAATCTTCCCACCCCCAAATGGGCGTTTTTTGTCTCGTAGTTTTTTAGGTCTCGGGGGGGGTTACCACTCCCCTTCAAGTGCACGTTAGTGCCAGACCCTCTCCGTGCAAGTGTTAATGTTATGACCATGGTATTGCGCTCTATCTGATTAGTTGCCAGATTTCCTGATCAATAGCGGCCAGATCGCCGAAATGGGGCATGAGAACCAGAAATTAGACTTTTCACCTGACCTGAAAGGTGACCTGATAACCTAAAATCATAAAAGTTGGCATTTTTTGGTGCGAAGCTCTGCGTCAGTAAGGGGCCTGTCGCGAGGGAGGGATTGCAACAACACCCCCGGCCTCTTTAAAGGGAGATACGTGAAAAATTATTATCGTGGTTTCTTGCCATTTCAAAAATCCTGATTACGAAACTGGGGCATTCCAGGACAGATCGACCAAGGCTTGACACCACCATGTCTAGAAAAAACCTGAAACTTTGTCTCCGGGGTAGTTTTGGGCCAGAAATACGCCTGTGAGAATCTCAGCCCCCTCCGACCAACGGTGACCGAGTTATAGCCCGAGGCACTTTCGGGAGGTCACGTTGTAGACTCATCTTTGATGCTTCATAACTCAACAACGCATCACCTGATTAACAAGTTTTGTATATCATTGAACTCGTCTTGAATTATAGTTTATTTTGAAAAAGAAAATATTAAAATTTGAAAATTTTGGACTTTTAATTTGTTTGACCTTTTCCTTTTTGACCTAGCTTGACCTTTTCCCAGTTGAAATTGCCCTTTTAGACACCTCAAAAATGTTTCTTCATAAAATATCTTTCGATAGCAAAAATAAAAAAATGCGTTCTTGCTATAAGTTCCGAATAATTAGCACCTAAGGTAGGTATGTACACGGTTTTTTACCATTGCGGTAGTACAGCCTTATGTTTAACGCTGCAAATATAGCGATTGCTTTTGTAATCGGTCGCTGGAAATCATACTCCATTGTCTTTACGAAATTTTAATCGTACAAGTATCCGAATTTATGACAATTAACACGCGCCCACCCGAGGGGGTGGGCAACCGGCCTCCTCAGGTTTCCACAGGTAGTAAAAAAAAACACCTTCGCGCAGCGCCACCGTACTTCATGTACCTCTAACTCGAAATTTTTGCAGCTTCTGGCAAAATTTTAGGTCTGGGTCATACCAGGTCAGACCGCCAACCCAGGTCAAGAGACCTAACCTCAAACTTTGGGAGGTGCATAAGTCATATCAAATTTAGCCTATCGTGGTTAGAATCGCATTACATAGTAAGATCGCCTAGCAAGATAATTTTTCGTAGCAGGATTTCTATATCGATAACCGGGAGCAGGGCAAAGGTCATGATCTTTCCATTAGAAATGCATGGGGCGATTGGTAAATTTTGATAACTTGCGAGAATTGAGAATTGTCGAGAATTGCGATGGAGGTTGTATTTTTACATTGTCGTGTCTGACTTGCCACTGCAGTTTGATTAATATTCTTTTTACCATACAGACCTAAACCTGGCCCTAGGTCAAAACAGGTTAATTTCGACATTTGACTAGGCAATATTATAAGATATATAATCCGTTTGGGCTCAACAAGAATGTTCCAATGGTGCTGAACATTTCTTTCTACGGCTCTTCTCTGTCACCTATTATGCCACAAAATTTAGGTTTCCATTTAGTTCCCGTAAGAAATACTGTGACCTTGAGCAACCTCAAAGGCGACACGACCAAACGATTGTATGTAACATATTCGGTAATGATTAAAACTGGCTATTTAGCGGCATCACTCCCAGTGCACTGTGTCATTATTTATCTGGGATTCTCGGATCCGTGTCAGCTATGAAATGATCACCTTGTAAAAATATCATGAGGCAACCTGTTCAAGCGACCAAGTCGAATGCGTTACAATTTCAGGACATTTTGTCGAATATATGAGCAGATTAAAATTACTTTTTGGGAATGAAAGCCTTTCAGACACGTTTGTTTACATTGCATGAATCCTCTCAAACATATGCTGTGCTGCACTGGATCAGCTTGCATCGATACTATTTTCCATCTCCGGGAACGATGTAATTGTGTGAGTTAGTGGTGCTCATAGGATAAGTTATACTTGTTTCAATTATTGATAAAGTCGCGACATCTTTGTAAAATTTCGTTTAAGGCTGAAAGGTTCATTATTAATAAGTTCATTTGCCCTCGTCTCCCTCGAAACAAGGAATCCCTTTTTATCACTTTTAATGGCTGCAGTTTTTCTGTTTATAAATATCGCCCAAGTTGTTGCCAGTTCAGTTTTTTTATACATTTTGTACAAGTTGTTCTCAGTTCGATTGTTGGAGTCGGGGTCTCACTAAAGTCATCAATGGACTTGTCACGGAGACCCCGACCCCACCATCCGAACGAGCAACTCCCACAATGAAGGGTTGATTTTAGAAGCCAACGTTTAACGTCCCACACAGCACAGGGACGGCCGCCCCGCTCAGGTCACCCTCTCACCAGTCAGTTGCCAGCCGACCTGTACGTCGGGTAAGCTATTGAGCGCCGGAGCGTCTCAGCGGAACCGATCCCAAGCCTGGACATGCACTGCCACTGCATGCTTCTGAGCCGCGGGCCGGAGCCCAACGCTCTACCAACTGAGCTACCGGGGCGGCAAGGAGGCAGTTTTAGGAGTAGGTGTCTCACTAGAGTCATCAAGGGACTTTTTACGGAGACCCTGACCCCACCACCCAAACGAGCAACTCCCACGATAAAGTGTTAACCAAGGAAACAAAGTTGAAAGTCCCACAAGGCATAACGACGACCGTCTACCTCAGGTCACCATCTCACCACTGAGTTGCCTGCTGGCCTTCAGCATTTACGGTACCTACCACCTCCCAGTTGACCTAAATTATTTTTCCAGAAGTCGCAAAAGTGTTGTGTTAGAGGTAGATGGAGTACGGTGGCGCTGCGCGAAGGTATTTTTTACTACCTGTAGAGACCTGAGGAGGCCGGTTGCCCACCCCCTCGGGTGGGCGCGTGTTATTTGTCATAAATTCGGATACTTGTACGATTAAAATTTCGTAAAGACAATGGAGTATGATTTCCAGCGACCGATTACAAAAGCAATCGCTATATTTGCGGCGTTAAACATAAGGCTGTACTACCGCAATGGTAAAAAACCGTGTACATACCTACCTTAGGTGCTAAATATTCGGAACTTATAGCAAGAACGCATTTTTTTTATTTTTGCTATCGAAAGATATTTTATGAAGAAACATTTTTGAGGTGTCTAAAAGGGCAATTTCAACTGGGAAAAGGTCAAGGTCAAAAAGGAAAAGGTCAAACAAATTAAAAGTACAAAATTTTCAAATTTTAACATTTTCTTTTTTCAAAATAAACTATAATTCAAGACGAGTTCAATGATATACAAAACTTATTAATCAGGTGATGCGTTGTTGAGTTATGAAGCATCCAAGATGAGTCTACAACGTGACCTCCCGAAAATGCCTCGGGCTATAACTCGGTCACCGTTGGTCGGAGGGGGCTAAGATTCTCACAGGCGTGTTTCTGGCCCAAAACTACCCCGGAGACAAAGTTTCAGATTTTTTCTAGACATGGTGGTGTCAAATTGAAATATTTTTGGTCGTTTTGTCCTGGAATGCCCCAACTGTCAATTATTTTTGTATCTTCGGCAAAATTTTTGGAGGCCACTCACTTATTATCGAAATAGGTTAACAGTTCCGATAAAATGCTGAAACCTTCACCCATCACTTACTTTTCGAAAACTATTTAAAGTTGCAAAGCATTGTTTTTTTAATAAAAATGTCTGTTTTCCTGTATTTGTATTCGAATTAATTTTACAAAGCCTTTAAAAAAATACGCCATTAATAAGTTTGCCCTAAAAAGGAAAAACACATAATTACTCAAGTCTTCAGCCGTTTTGTACCTCGGGTCTTGAGTCGTTTTCTGCTTCAGCCCCAGGATGATAAAACTTTTGCGTCAGAAAGATCACGTGACCCCCTATGAGGCGGCTGTACGTTCTGATTGGTGAATTGTGATTTCTTAAAAGTCCTATATTTTTTGTTTTAGTATGATTTTTGGCTGTAGCTGTTTTAAAATAACTTTTATTTATTAGCTTTAAACTTTCAAGTCACTGCTTAGGATAAATATACCGTTTTTTTAGAGAATTTGATTGCCCAAGCCGGGAGTACGTCATTTACATCGACAAGAGGTGTACCGGTAAAGTCGTCTTGAAATGTTGACTTTTAGAGCAATTTTAAGGCATTTGCAGGCCGAATTCGCAAAAATGAGAATGGGACTTCTGAAATAACTTTTTGCGACCTTTCGATCTAGCCAATAAATTTTTTTCGCGTATCTCCCTTTAAGGGCGCTGGTGGGGAAACCCAGAATAAGTGCGAGGTATAAGATAGGTATTTAAATGGATACGGTACATTGATGAGCACTGGTCTTTGACGGGTGTTTCGTTCTATAACATATTCACATGCTTCCACCTAGTTTTCTTCCTGCTGATTTGTGCATAGAGCGTGAACCCGTGTCGTGAGCTCGTGGTCGGTAGTTTTTTCCGTGAAGCTGCCCATTCAGTTGCCTGGTTGTATCACCATCATGCCAGTTGCGTCATAAGAGCTGGTTTTCCGGCGCGGGTTGTCCGGCTTTGGAGACCGCAGTGTCCATCGCTGCCACCATGTGTTGACGTGGCTACAGGGTTATGACGTCACGGCTCTTCCCAGAACGACGGTGTCGCGGCGCGTGGCTTACCGGGCCGAGGGGAGGGGAGCTCGGGCTGACGGCGACATCGATCCACGGCTGGGTAGCGTTTTAACTGCCCTGTCATGGCGAACTCGCCATGGGGCTGTCTCCAGCATGGAATGCAGTCAGCACACGGCATGCAGGGCGTGCTGAAGTCATATATCATTTATATGTGGAGCTTTCTGTTGATATCCACATATTGATTTCGTACTAGGTCAAACACGGTGTAACATACATTGTGTCTGGGTCTAAATTTCACAGGCAGTGGTGACTTAACAATATTTGATCTGGCTTCCATGTATTTTTATTACACACATCAGCAGAATTATTGATCTCAAGGCGAGTGAATGGCAATTATCACAGAATAAGTGTAACCTACTTCTATGGTTAAGAAAACAGCGACTGTCTGTACCCTTTCTGTGATGAAACTAAACAGAAAAATTCATCTGAAAGAAGAAATGCGATAGCTCTAACGTGTGCCAGGCATAACTGTTATCAGTTTTCCCGATGCGTTAAAACAAGTGCCGTTTCTCAATTTCTATCCTTAGTGCTCCCTCAAAATCATTGGGTGATAACATATGAAGCATATTACAATTCAAGTTCATTCACACCGGTATGTTCAAAATAACCCGGAACATTTCAACAGTTCAGTATTTTGAGCAAAAGTGAGCGCATGCCTTCCCTCATGCAGCACTAGCATGACACCATCTGTGGAAACGAGATGAATGTTCGCGTTTTTTGCGTTTTGCAGTGCATCGCCGAACTGCGACGGCTAAGAGCAGCTATAGTTTGAAAGTCCAAATGGAGTTGAATCCCACGTCCTTAACGATGTCTGGCTTGACCCCCTCCCAGCCTCCCGCTGTACTCGATCTGCTGGGTCCGTCTGCAGCGTGCGAACTGTCCTAGAACGTGGTGCAAGCGGACTGGGAAAGCTATCACTGTTCAGAGCTTCACACTTTTCTGAAACACCAAGAATGGTTTCAGGAAGGCTGAGCCGGTGCATTTCGCCCTCTTCAAGGTGACGGAGATAGTTCAACGCATTTTGTATTGATAATTGGCTTCAAATAGTCCTAAAACAAGTGCAGTGTGTCTTACTAGCAGTAGTTGTGCTTAGCTCACCCGTGCTTGATTTGGAGGCGTCGCGTAGTTCCCAGTGAAATATTTCGATGGTACCAATCGAGTATATAGGGTTTGATTATTACTGATACCCTCCTTTTGATTCCTACTTGACAATATGCTTCACCGCTGGTTGTTCTTCCTCTTGAAAAGCTGTCTGATACCCCAACATGCTTGTCTACAGACAGGACATGCTCGATTCAGGCTCTGCAATCCCATTAGTGGTGTGTTGACGTGAAATGGAACAGCATTTCCGTGACTTTCTTTGTTGGTGTTTGCTTTTTCTAGAGCCCGCTGGCTTTTCTCGGAGCCTTGTAGCAGACGTTGCATGGAACAATTTCGCCAGCAAGATTATAGCAGAGCTCCTACCGTGCCAGAACTAGTATTCATCGCCATAATCGTCCTCGTTTGTTGACGACTGCACTTCTTCATAGTCCTTCTCTAGCGCAGCCAAGTCTTCTCTGGCCTCTGTAAACTCGCCCTCTTCCATGCCCTCTCCCACGTACCAGTGCACGAAGGCGCGCTTGGCGTACAACAGGTCGAACTTGTGGTCCAGACGGGCCCAGGCCTCTTTGATAGCTGTGGTGTTAGACAACATGCAAACGGCCCTCGTTACCTTGGCCAGGTCACCACCGGGTACCACAGTAGGGGGTTGGTAGTTGATGCCTACCTTGAAGCCGGTTGGGCACCAGTCCACGAACTCAATTGATCGTTTAGCCTTCATGGACGCGATGGCGGCATTGACGTCCTTCGGAACAACATCGCCACGATATAGCAAACAGCAGGCCATGTATTTTCCCTGACGCGGATCACACTTCACCATCTGGTTGGCGGGTTCGAAGCAGGCTTGCGTGATTTCCGCCACCGTCATATTTTCGTGTTGAGCCTTCTCGGCCGATAACACAGGCGCGTAGGTGACCAGGGGGAAGTGGATTCGGGGGTAGGGCACTAGGTTGGTCTGGAATTCGTTCAGGTCAACGTTCAACGCGCCATCGAAACGGAGCGACGCCGTGACCGAAGATACGATCTGGCTGATGAGTCGGTTCAGGTTCGTGTAAGTAGGACGCTCGATGTCCAGGTTGTGTTGAGACAGCTGGTAGATTGCCTCGTTGTCCACCATGAACTCCACGTCCGTGTGTTCTAGGGTAGTGTGAGTAAACAGGATCGAGTTGTAGGGCTCCACCACAGCGGTGGCCACTTGCGGCGCTGGGTAAATAGAGAAGCACAGCTTGCTTTTCTTGCCGTAGTCGATGCTGAGACGCTCCATCAGGAGCGACGTAAAGCCAGAGCCGGTGCCCCCACCAAAAGAGTGGAAGATGAGGAAGCCCTGGAGGCCCGTGCTTTCTTCGGACATCTTACGAATGCTGTCGAGAGTGGCATCGATTAACTCGCGTCCGATGGTGTAGTGTCCGCGGGCGTAGTTGTTTGCGGCGTCTTCTTTGCCAGTCTGCAGCTGAGAGGGACGGAACAGCTGGCGGTAGGTGCCAGTGCGGACTTCGTCCACGACAGTGGGCTCCAGGTCCACAAACAAAGCACGCGGTACGTGTTTACCGGCGCCGGTCTCGGCGAAGAACGTGCTGAAGCTGTCATCAGCAGTATCGGGCACCATGTCGGAGGGCATCTGGCCGTCGGGCTGGATGCCATGCTCGAGACAGTAGAGCTCCCAGCAGGCGTTGCCCATTTGGACGCCGGCCTGGCCAATGTGGATGCTGACCACTTCACGCATGATGACTTGTCGAATCTGTCGTCAAAAACGAGAATGTGTGCAAGTGAGGAACAGATAGTGACAGTGCCTCACCGGAGGTGCAAGTAACGTGCGCTGTGGGCCAAGTAGTTGCTCCTGCCCGACTTCTTACCGTCCACTGCGACCCCTTGCACGTACAGTCTCCGGCACCGACTTCTCTTCAAGCCCATCGACTGCAAACGGCCTGTCGGTGCGGCGCATGCACCAGTTATGTCAGTAATTGATGTCAAGCTGTGCACCGGTGTCGGGCCGCTTTGTGTTGTTACGGTTGCTGGGCTGTGCTTGAACTTACACACACAGATCAATGTATGCTGCACAACGCGAACACACAGGATAAAACACCACCGGTAAGCTTTGCTCCGTTGTCAGCTGGCCAGGGAGCAGACATCGTCATGTTCTGATGCTGAAAGGAAGACGTTTGCACGATGATGATACGAAAGAAGCATCACTAAATGTGGGTTTGCCGAGTTGCTGCGGTTCCTCTTCAGCCCTGCCAACAGGGTGTTGGTTGGGAATTGTATGCTGCCATGGAAATAAGTGGATTTTTAAACCCTAGCAATGATCATAAAACTGCAGGGGGGAGGCGCTCTTCTCTGCTATTCATGTTCAATGCATCGAATATTGTTTATACGCCAATTCTTCCGCACAAAACACTTAAGGTTTGCGCAAAAAATCATTAATTCAAATAAAAGTTTTGATGGGAAATCTGACACCAGGGTATGCTCTGAACAGTTTGAAACACTAGGCTCCATAAGAATGCTTTTGAATGTCCGCAGAGACATAAAAAGGCAAGAGTGGTCATATTTTGTCGTAGATAGTCGCATTAATCAGTTCCCTATTGTAAGGCCAAAGCCAGAAATAGGCGTCGGTTGTAGTTTGACTGATTGACTGGAGGCACTGATACATAGCGTTTGTTGCCAAACACCTTTGCCCTGGCCTAAAACGAAAAGCTCCCTGTTGCGTGGTTGTACATTCATTGGTGAATGTATGTGCTTAAAAGAAATCGAATTGCTTTAGCTCCGTATTGTGTTGTCGTGAAATGTGATGCTCGGTATTTGTCTTCAGGACATATTGTCGAGTATGTCTACACCTGGTGTCAGCTTTGCCTCCCGGTCAGTGGCGTAGCCAAGGGGGGGTCCTTGGGGTCCGCGGACCCCCTTGGGCTGACCTTATGCTCTGGAAAACACGAGTATTGGTCTCAGGGGCCCCCTGAGCTTGGTCTCAGGGGGCCCTCCGAGCTCGATCTCAGGCCCCCGAGGTTGGTCTCAAGGGACGTCCGAGCTTGGTCTCAGGGGGCCCCAAGCTTGGTCTTACGGGCCCCCCTGATTTTGGTCTCAGGAGACCCCCAAGCTCGGTCTCAGGTGGCCCCGAGCTTGGTCTCAGGGAGCGCCCAAGCTTGTCTCAAGGGACCTCCGAACTTGGTCTCAGGGGCCCCCCGAGCTTGGTCTCAGGGGGCCCTCGAGCTTGGTCTCACGGGCTTTCCGAGCTTGGTCTCAGGGGCCCCGATCATTGGTATTGAGGGCTCCAGAGTACCGAACATTGATCTCGGGGGGGAGGGGCCTCAGCTTGGTCACAGGGGGCCCAAGAGCTTTGTCTCAGGGAGCCCCCCGAGCTTGGTCTCAAGGGACCTCCGAACCTGGTCTCGGGGGCCCCCCGAGCTTGGTCTCAGGAGGCCCTTCGAGCTTGGTCTCACGGGCCTCCTGAGCTTGGTCTCAGGGGGCCCGAGCTCGATCTCAAGGGGCCCCGAGCTTGGTTTCAGGGAGGGTCCAAGCTTGGTCACAAGGGACCTCCGAACTTGGTCTCAGGGGCCCCCGAGCTTGGTCTCACGGGCTTTCCGAGCTTGGTCTCAGGGGCCCCCAATCATCGGTATCGAGGGCTCCAGAGCACCAAACATGGATCTCGGGGGCCGCCTGAGCTCGGTCTCAGGGGCCCCCGAGGTTAATCTCACGGGCCTTTCGATCTTGGTCTCAGAGGCCCCCCGATCTTGGTCTCAGGGGTCCCCCGGGCTCGGTCTCAGGGGGCCCCGAGACTGGTCTCACGGCCCCCCAGGTTGGTCTCCGGGGACCCCGAACTTGGTCTTAGGGGGCCCCCGATCATCGGTATCGAGACTCTAGGGAACCAGACATGGATCTCGGGGGGCCCGAGCTTGGTCTCAGAGGCCCCCGAGCTTGGTCTCAGGGGCCCCCGAGCTTTAGTCTCACGGGCCTTTCGATCTTGGTCTCAGGGTCCCCCTAGCTTGGTCTCAGGGGCCTTTCTATCTTGGTCTCAGGGGCCCTCCGAGCTTGGTCTCAGGGGCTCCCGAGCTTGGTCTCACGGACCTTCGACTTGGTCTCAGGCGGCCCCCACCCAGTGGCGGCGGAAAAGGGGCACGTTGCCCCCAAATTATCAGAGGGGGCCCCCAAAAATACGCAATTTTAGCTTGGTTCTTTCTGAAAGTTCATGAACGACCGACTGAGCCCTCAGCAGTTTCTCGGTTTGGACAGTGTCCGAGCTTTATCTCAGGGGCCCTGAGCTTGGGCTCAGGGCCCCCTAGCTTGGGCTCGGGGACCCTCTAGCTTGGCCTTAGGGGTCCCCAGCTAGCATAAAGGAGCCCCCGAGCCTGGTCTCAGGGGTCCAGAACCTGGTCTAAAGGGCCACCGAGCCTGGTATCAGGGCCCCACTCTGTCTCAGGGCCCCCGAGCTGTCCTCGCCCCCCGAGCTTGTCGCAGGGACCCCCAAGCTTGGTCTAAGGGGCCCCCAAGGCTAGTCTCAGGCCACCCAAGCTAGGCTTAAGAGAGCCTCCCGAGCTCGGTCTCAGGGGCCCCGAGATTGTCTAAGGGCCCGGGCTGTCCAAGGGGCCCCCGAGCGTTGTCTCAGGGGCCCTCCAAGATTGGTATAAGGGGGCTTCCCAGATTGGTCTAAGGGGCCCCCGAGATTCGTCTTAAGGGACCTTTAGCTTGGTTTCAGGGGCCTCCAAGCTTGGTTTCAGAGGCCGCCAAGCTGGTCTGAGGAGCTCCCGAGCTTGGTCTCAGGGCCCCTGAGCTTGGGCTCCGGGCATTCGAGCTTGATCTCTAGGAGCCCCCTCCATCTTGGTCTCAGGGGCCCCCGAGCTGTGTCTCAGGGCTCCGAACTTGGTCTCAGGGGCCTCAGATTGGTCTAAGGGCTCCCGAGATGGTCTTAGGGGCCTCAAGCTTTGTTTCAGAGGCCCCCAAACTTGGTCTCAGGGGCCCCGAGCTTGGTCTCAGGGGCCCTGAGCTTGGGCTCGGGGCCTCGAGCTTGATGTCTAGGAGCCCCCAAGCTCCGTCTCAAGGAGCCCCGAGCTGTGTCTCAGGGCCCCGAGCTTGGTCTTGTGTGTGCTCAAGTCAGTATGCCTGTCATTTGCATTTTTCTGTGTCGATATAGACGACAGCATCAAAGCGCCCCCAGTTCTCATTCTGCGGGAGACGGAATTTTCAAAAAATACTCAGAATATAATAATTCGTGTTACTTAACATGTTTTATTATGTAGATGCATACGAACAAACAGCGTTCACTTTTAAAAAAGAACTATTTGCGTCGGAAGGGCGTTGCTGTATCGTTATTATAATTTTGATAAACTCCTAACGTGATGTTCGAGCTTAAAGCTTTGACGTTCAATGTCCGAGGCTTACGTGAACCTATAAAACGCAGATCCATATTTCGACATCTACATGTTAAATACGCTGCTTATTTTGCTGTACTGCAGAAAACATATTCCAGCTTGGAATCCGAGATCGTGGGAAAATCGAATGGGGAGGCAAAACCATTTTTGCACGGGCCAACTAAACAACATGGAGGAATAACCATTTTTGTACTGGGCCAAATACAATTTTTACCATTTGTGACGCTTATGCAGGAGCGGAACTAGGATTTGCTAGGGGAGTGGCTGAGCTTTGAAAAATGGCGAATAGGGAAAAAAGGGGGATAGGCGAAAATGGCGAAAATGGGCAAAAGGGCTGAAGCCCCCTCAGCCCCCCTGGATCCGCCCCTGTGCTTAGGCCTCTGACCTCAGGCAGCAAGTCCCAACCAATCTATTGCAGTTTTTAGGGGGCCCTTGCTGCCGAGGGGCCCTATCGTCAAGGGGGCCCCCTGGAAAAATCTTGCCCCCCATCTGAAAAGAGCATCCGCCACCACTGCCCCTACCTTGGTCTCAGGGACCCCCGAGCTTAGTCTCAGGGGCCTTTCTATCTTGGTCTTGGGGGCCCTCCGAGTTTGGTCTCAGGGGCCCCCCGAGCTTGGTCTCACGGACCTTTTGAGCTTGGTCTCAGGGGCCCCCGAGCATCGGTATTAGGCTCACGGGCCTACCGATCATTGATCTCAGGGGCCCCCTGAGCTCGGTCTCAAGGGGCCTTTCTAGCTTGATCTCAGGCCCCCCGAGCTTTAGTCTCACGGGCCTTTAGATCTTGATCTCAGGGGGCCCTGAGCTTGGTGTCACAGGGCCCTCCGAGTTTGGTACCAGGGGACCTCCGAGCTTGGTCTCAGGCCCGCGTTTGGTCTTGGACCCCCAAAGCTCGGTCTCAGGGGGCTCCTCGAGCTTGGTCTCAGGTCCCCCAAGCCTGGTCTCAGGTCCCCCAAGCTTGGTCTCAGGTCCCCCAAGCTTGGTCTCAGGGGGCCCGAGCTTGGTCTCACGGGCCTTCCGAGCTTGGTCTCAGGGGGCCCCGAGCTTGGTCTCACGGGCCTTTCGATCTTGGTCTTAGGGGCTCCAGAGTTGGTCTCAGAGATCCCCCGAGCATTGGTATCGATGGCTCCGGAGCAGCGAACATTGATCTTGGGAAGTGGGGAGGGGGACAATATTGATCTCGGGGTGTCCCCCGACTATCGATATCGAGGGGACTTATGAGCGAGGCACGATAATTGGTCCCATGGGACCCAGAGTTTGGCCTCAGGGGCCCAGGCTTGGGCTCAGGGTCCCCGAGCATTAGTTCGGGGGGGCTCCGAATGTTGATCTGGGGGCCCCCGAACAACGGTGTCGAGTTACTCCTGAGAAAAGCGCAAGCATGGCCTAAGGGTGCCCCCGAACCTGATCTAAGTGGAACCCCGAGCTTGGTCTTAGGAGCCCCGCGCATCAGTATCCAGGGGCTCCGGAGTATTGGTATCGGGGGGTGGGGGAAGCAATACTTTCAGGGGCCTCCAAGTGCTGATCTCGGCGGGCCCCCGAATGTGTGGATGCAGTGGCGTAGGCAAGGGGTAATAGGAGTCCGAGGACCCCCTTTGGGCCAATCTGAACCACTGCAAAGCATTCTCTGATCACGGGGCCCCAGAATCAGTCTCAGAAGCCCCTGAAGATTCGTTCTGAGGGCGTCCCGAGTCGGCCTCAGGGTCCCGCCCTGAGGGTCAGTCTCAAGACCCCCAAAAGTAGATTTCAGGGGGTCCCTGAGAGTCAGTCTCAGGGGATCCCGAAGGTCGGTCTCAGGGGCCCCGAGAGTCGGTCTCAGGGGGCCGAGCTCATCCCAGGGTCCCCCAGAGAGTGGTTCTCAGGGCCCCGCGGCAGTCTATTTCAGGGGGCTCTATGAGAGTCAGTCTCAGAGAACCCCAAGAGTCGGTCAAGGGGACCCCGAGAGTCAGTCTTAGAGGACCCCCGATATTCGGTCCCATAGTCTTACGGGCGTCTCTCTCAGGGGTCAATATTTACTTTCAGGTGGCCCCGAGAGTTAATCTGGAAATCCGAGAGTCAGTCTCATTTGATCCGCAGAGTGCTGATCTCAGGAGGCCCCCGTGGGGTAATCTTGGGAACCCTCGAGATTTAGCCTGAAGCTGTGCCCCCTCCCTAGTTTTTACATGAGAGGCCCCGAGAGTCAATCTCAGAGAGCACCTAAAAGTTAGTCTCAGAGTGCTCCCGGGAGCTAGTATCCGGTTCGTCCAAGAGCTAATTTTGGGGCTTTGAGAGTAATTCCCAGAGGAGCTCCCGAATTTTGGTCTCACGGCCCCGAGTTAGCCTTACGCCTCTGAGGGTTAATCTGGGCTTCCGAGAGGCAGTCTCAGGAGTGTCGTGCCAAATACTCAGTCTCAGGGGTGCTTCCACGCCTCCCTCCTCGAGTGTTAGTCTCAGGGGGCGCCCCAGGGTTAGTCTCAGAGGGCTGTCGAAAGTCATTCCCAGCCCCCCGCCCCACCCCAGAGACAGCCTCAGGGGACCCCCAAGAGCTTATCTGGATGGCAGCGAGAGTCAGTCTTAGCCCCCTCCCCCCAGAGCAAATCTGGGGGGCCCGATAAATAGGCCCAGAGGTGCTGCCGATAACTAATCTAGGGAGCCCCGAGAGATTCTCAGGAGTCCACAATTTTGGTTAAGAGGCGCCGTGAATCAGTATCAGAGACTCCCTGAGATCTAATCGGGAAAGGGGTCGGAAATAAACCTTGTGAGTAGCGCCAGGTGTTGGTCTTAGGCGGCCCCAGAGCTAGTCTCAGGTCCCCCAAGAACTGATCTCGGGAGCCCGAGTTATTTGCAGAGGACCTTTCAGTTCTAGTGTAAGGAGAGCCGGAGAGCTAATCTCAGAGATCCGACAATTAGTCTCACGAGGTCTCCAGGAGTTAGTCTCAGGGGTCCCCTGAAGCTGCCCTCAGGTGTCCCGAAAAGCTAGTCTCAGCGAGCACTCCTCTCCTTCCTCCCCGCTCCCCTCAAAGTTATCCTCAGGGCCCCACGAGAGTAAGTTCCAGGGAGTCCCAGTAGGTAGTCTCATGGTACCCCCAAATGCTGGTATTGGGGGACGTTAGTACTGATTTGCGGGAAAAGTGTTGTTTTCGGGGGTCCCAGATACTGGTTTCGGCGCCGTGTCAAATGCTAGGCCCCTTGAGATCTCTGCTCGAGCCAGGGGTCAGGGGGAGAGGGGGCGGGGGCGGTGGATGATGGTCCTGGGTGGCTTTACACTGGCATAGCATTACAAGCCCTGTACAAAGCCTATCAGAGACCTAAAGTCCAAGGAAGTACTCACCTCCCCAAGCCCCCGGGATCTCCAACCAATGGCTAGGGAGCAGTAAGGGAGCGGTTTCATCAGCAGGACCGTCCATGGAATAGGTTTTATATAGTATCTGGGGCACACTCATATATCGTTTTTATTGAGCGTCCTTTTTCCTTTCCATTTTTTTTTAGATTTTAGAATACAATCCAGAGATATCGCTTGAGATCCTAGGCTCAAAGAAGATTTTCGAAAATCATATGCCTCGGAAATATTTATATTTTCCCATTGCGTACCAAAAAAGGCAAATTGAAACATGTCGATCAGGGACCATGACTGAAGGAAGGGCAAAAATTAATCTAATTTTAGCATCCATAATAGCAAATCGAACAGGGAATTTGAACTTCAGCTGGTTTTCAGTCTATCAGCTTAGTCCCAATAACTACCGTCCTAAATATTCTGAAATAAACAACTGCCAAATATTTCGTAGGAAACCAGACAAACAAGGAAAATGACACACATTGATGAGCATAATCCCAAAAAGAAAAATAGGTATGAAAGGTTTGAAATAACAACGACAGAGTAATCCAAGGCAATAGTTATCTCAGGCGCCTATTGTTTTGGTAATTTGCTCATTTACAACATAGCAAGGGTAAGAAAGTAACTGTGGTGAATTCATCAGGATCTTTCCGCGGAATAGACGTATGACGTCCGGAACACACCACCATCCACCATTTCCCTTGTATTTTTATTCATTTTTCCATTTCTTCGGAAACTTTCTGATTAAAGAGTTCATGAATTCGACACCCGGAAAAAATTGGTAATAATTTTCCGTAGAAGACCATTTATTCGTACTCAAAACGACTGACCTCTAATAACTTCATACCTGATTACCAGAGTGAATTGAGGTAAAGTCAGGTTTAACATGCACGCAGCAACATTTGATTTCCCGAAATGTGCCACAAAACTGTTATTATAGCCACGCTGTCATTTAGGTATGGGCCAGCCTTAATATTTGGTAACCTAAATTTACCAACACTTGGTCGGATCGAGAAAAATCAAACTATAAACAAAATAATAACAAACACTTAAAAAGGGATAGAAAAATTTCCGTCGTGTAAATGTTATAATGCCAAAATATTATACGACACATATAGGGGATGGGCCCCGACTACTAAGGGGGCCCCTGATGGTAGTCGGACCCCCCCCTTGGCCGAATCCTGGCTACGCCACTGCTCCCGGTACGGTTCACGGGCGTTCATACCAGAACTGCAATATCTAATGGTGATCAATACCCACTTGTGCTATTGGTCAGTGTTGCTGACCTTTTACCGGGGTCTTCTGCTAATCAAATGAGGGAAACAGTTTCGGCATGGCTTTGGTATAGTTGAAATCGATATTGATACTTATCCGTGGCCGTGGCAGCCCTAGTCGATTATCAAATCGGACGCCCCGCAACTGTCCAGTTTGTCAGGGCTGTTTCTGGAGATTTATTGTACCCCCCTCGTATATTGATACTGGTAGCTTCCCTTCTTCATGTCTGACAAATTACAGTAAGCTTGCTTCAAACACGCGCCCTGCACCATTTTCTCAAACGGCACTGGTCTTGGACACGGGTCCTGACTAATCCCCGATGGATGCGTGCGAAAGATTAGTAATAACGTTACCTCTAAAGCGTACAATCCTGGTGTGTGGTCAGATTGGAGTATTTGTTATTGAATCATCCGTCCTCTCACGCTGTGTAATGATTTGCACTGGGCCTGGGGGTGGATGCTGTGAGTGTGTGTACCTTCCCAGTACCTTCGGAGGCTGTAATCATAAGGATCGTATGCGGCTCGCTTTCCGAGTCGTTCTTAAATCGTGCTCAGACCCCGTCTGGTGGGTTACATCGTTTTTTCTCTGACCGGCAATGTACGTCACAGTTGTTCGGGAAATTGCCACCTCTGCCACCACAGCGGTCTGTTGCGACCTTCCCCTCGCGTTTCACCCCTAGTTGACAGAGCGCGGTGAAGCTCCGTAAGAGGGAGAAGCTCCGTGGTGAAATCCAGCGTGTCGCAGTGAAATGGGCTCGCGGCTGGTGTCAGTTTTATGATATATAACGTTAGGACAGCACGCCCGCCTCCAGACTCAGGTAAACACCCCACTTCTTCCTCTAATGGCCGATTTTGCTGCTCGGACTGCAATTCTGAATACCTGGTAAATGCTGGCGTATAGCGCCATAGTAAAGTCAGCAGAGTGATCAATCATTTTTATTAGAGCTCAACAAGCACATTTGCCCAATTGCAGGGAGCATTGGCAAAGGTGTTTAAGGAACTTTTCCATCGGGCCAGATCAGTCATGGAGCGAAGTTTCCTACCGTGGCACAGTGTTCTAACGGAGCCGAAAGTGGGGACATAATTCAATATCTCAGGAAGTATGAATCCCAGATCAATACTTTTGGTATCAATCGAAAGCTCTGTTCCCACAGATTATGTGGACAACATATGAATGTCAAGACCTAACCACAGCGGGCATGACTGGCAGGTATTTGACCCTAGGTCAGCAGCAAAAAACTATATGTATATATGATAATAAGGGGGCTTTGCATGGATGTTCTAGTTAATTTCCAGTCACTTTAAGTGTATACGCGCGATATTCTTGACATTGAAGACGTTATTTAACCCTCGCTCAACAAACGCAGTGGAGGGGGCCCTAAAGTACCCCCAACTATTTTTTCCAAAGCAGCCAGAGAACTGTTCGCCGCCGGAAAACGCTACTGGGTCACATTTGAGAGAATTTATGAGGCCGTCGATTAATGAAGAAATTTTGGAAATCGGTCAATATTTTTTTTACTTATAGGCCTTCACACTCAGACCTATATTTTGAAACCGTCGCTCTTGGGTGGTCGCACTAGGTCGCCTGCACTGTAGACCGAGTGATGATGTCATAACGTCATATAATCAGGTTATATGTTAATATTAACCCACAAGGTCAAGGTCAAAGGTCTCATGTCAAAGTCATTGACCGCAGTATTCAGGTCAGGCATTACTCAGTGGCATTACTCAGTATGACGTATGTTATGCTATGACTATAGTTAGGGCTACTCTGGGCCAAAGTCACAGGTCAAGGTCAAAGTTTTTCAAGGTCAAACCCTCATTTCCCACCCAAAGGCTGCTATAGTTCCGGTTATATTGTATATAACCACCCCTTCCCTTGGGTGCGCTACTGCATGCAACCATGAAGACGAAATTCATCACATTCAACGGTGATATGTTTGTTTATACACCAGCATTATGGTATCAGATTCCTACTGAATAAATACTAATCCTTGGCTTGGTCCATGACCGAACTGTATTTTTACGGAATTGGCGTTGCGTCGAACGCACAGAACTATTTTTCCAACGAACCTGCCTCACATTTTATGTTGCCCTGCGTGTACTTACTTACTTGGTAAATATCAGTGAGCTGCTCGTTCGCCTTCTCAATGAAATTTCCAAGTCCAAATGCTGTATCAACTGTAAGCAGGTTAACCCGCATTTCTACACTTATTCGCACCTCCATGTCTACAGCATCCAGTTCGAAACTTAAGTGACGATAAAAGAACATGCAACAAGTGCGTGTGCGTGCTGTGAGACACTATTCCCTGAAGTTATTTTAAGTGAACTTCGCAAACGAGGAAGGGTTAATTTATGTATCTCGGTCTAAAAATACCCCATCGTGCGGTCTGAAAATGGCCTGTGCAAATACTAGCTGCGATTCTACGAATGTTTACTGGGTATGCTAGTGTACAGAAACAACAAATGAAAGCTTGGTTTTCCCATACTGTAACCATCGCGCTTTTTCACAATTAATGAGTGAAGGCGTCAACGAAATTAGGTTAAAAAGTCCAGTCGACAAGCAATGTCAACAAAAAGTGTTCATTTAACTCATTGTAACCAATGCACTGAACCTTCGCCGTGCCCCGGCCCAGCTCCCTTCAAGCCTCCAGGCATACCTCGCCGACGGCCGCCGCCCCCGACCGAAAGCGCGCGCGACATGCCCCTGTATAATATGTCGCCATCACCACTGCCGCAGCGTGACGCAGCTGAAGCTTGCGGGGCAGGTAGACGAAACATCCTGCCATAGTTTCAAAGTCCCAGGGTGGGGCAGGCGATGCAATTTTTTGTATGCTTATCGATAATTGACGTAGGCTGGGGGATCCGGACGCGCGGTAGACAGCGCGCAGCTGCGCGGGGGCGTAAGTTAACGCGGAGCGGCTTTTGGAGGGATCCATCAGCGCGCAGCTAAGTTGTGGCGGAAGTAGTGTCGTAACTCGCCGTCTTACGCGCCAACTTTCCGCGTCTTCTCAACAGCGCGGAAGACAGCGCGGAAGCCTGTATGATCCTTTTAAAGCAACGAAAAGGTATTGGAAATGTCAATGAATCCAAGTTATATGACTTGCGCTCGACAAAACATGTCTTTATAATAATAATCGAGGCCCACCAACTCCCAGCTTCTCACTGGGAAATCATCAGAAGAGACACAGGCGAAGAGAAACATAGATCACTGCAGATTTCGGACTAGGACGTATCTCATGTTTCGTATCACTCACCGTCCCCGAGCGGTCTCGTCGAGGATTACATGGAACGCCAGCGATAACCCAGTTCACCCTGAGAACTGTGAGCGTGAGGATATCCATAGAAATGTCCCCGTGTTCATGGAAGTCACCCAACCACTTGCAACATCTTTGGCGTGACTTGAAGGCCACTGTCAAAAAGATCAGCCTTAACATACGCGTGACAGGCTGAAGACAGGCGGTGAACCCCCGTCGGAGCCGATAGATGATAACAGGGGGCAATTGCCTGTTGTGCCCAACCCCCTCCCCTAGATCCGCTAGTGAACATGACTTGAATAGGTTTGAGAAAATGCACCGAATAACGGTTCGATTCGTGAATAAATTTCAAACTGAATTGCGCTGCACTCGCCGAGCCAGGCTTCCTGGGGTCTGCCCGGCTCATCTCTCCCACATTGCTCTGACTAATCCAATTTCGTGAGGCCAGTGTCCTGCCCATATAAATTGACTTGAGGTAGGTTTAACATAAAAACACATTTGGATTAAGGCAAATTACATTGTTTTCACATGTATGTCTCCTTTATGTGGAAATCCCACTTTATAATGGTCACTATATAAGTATAATTGTCGTTTCTGGCTAAAGTTTTTCCCTTTATCCGATCCGAGCACTTTTATCATCACTTCACCTCCCAGCGCGGGGCCGTGTCTTCCTCTCATCCCCTCCCCCACAGTCGGCCAGGAAATCCGACACCGTTCAGCAGTCAGCACGCTGTAACGTATGACGCGAGTTTACTACGGCCAGAAAAGCACCGTATTCTATGGGAATTTGAGCCTTAACGTCCATTTACTAAGGTCGCCGGAGGTATTCACCGCCGCCTCGGATTGCCCTCCATGCACCGCGCTAATTCCCGCGGGCGCGGAGCTCCGCGCGATTGCTCTCTCCTGAACATCCCTCCAAATTGCTTACGCGCTGACTTCCGCTCAAATCAGCGCGGGCGTAAAGAGAGCGCGGGCGGAAGCTACGCGCAACTGGTTCCCCCAGCCATAGTCTCAAAATGTATGTGAAATGTATATGGTACATATTTTGCTCTCCAAATTTAATTGCAGCGATCACTGGAAAAAACTGTGTGCAAAATCGCATTCTCCATGCCTTAAGCTTTCTAATGAACCCTAGTTTGTCTCATCTTGTACGTTCTCTTAGTCTACAAAAAAACATCGAAAATGAGCGTTGCTCTTGGCCCTTATCGTGTTATGTGGCGAGAGATTCAAAGACAGGAGTTTGATGCCTTGTCGCGTCGACTTCAAAGGCCTTAAATTTTTTTGTTTGTCATTTTCTGACACTCTGATCATTTTGCTACTAGTTGCAAACATCAAAATCAGTTTTAAAAATAGTCAGAAATTCGAATAACGTCCCCATTTTGGCCTCCCTTAGAACACTGTGCGTGTGTATAAAGCTCACTTTAAACCATATCATTCCCATCTGGAGGCTAGCAGCAAAGTCGCTTCCATTTGTCAAAGTTAGATGAGAAGTGTTAAAAACATGCAGATGCGGAATGTATGTACTTGTTAATATTGCAATCAATGAATGTGAATGTGAGTAAATAAATGGTGAAAAGACCTATAAAAGTCGCTTCCATTTGCGCTTCGATTCCTCATACCGCGCAATTGTTGTGCCCAATCTAGGTCACGATTGAGGCACAGGTCAGAGGTCGAGGTTCAAAGATGGCTGAAAGGCAAAATAGCCCGAGAAGTCTTATTTTCACAATGAGGTGAAGGTATGGGTACGTATGGACGTTTAATTTGAGTTAAACACTGAAAACTACCCGATAATTGTTTCCCCTCGATATTTGGCTTTATTAAAATTCTAAAACGAAGGGTACAATTGGAAAAACTGTGATATAGGCCACGGAAGTTCCCTGCAGATAAGTTAAGATAAAGAAAATGTATCACATCGAAAATTAGTGAATGCAGCACAAGCCCAAAAAAACGAAAGATTGATACCATAGATAAGTCATACGGATGCTGATTGTTATGGGGGTTTAACCCGCGTCCCGGTGGGCCTCCAAGCCACCTTCGCCCTGGTGGGGGAGGGGGTGTTTGAACACCCTCCCCCTCGAACTAGGCCCCTATGCGAGATAGCGAAAAAGCGCGGACGCTAGTGGATAGCTCATAAAAATTTATGAAGAGACTATATCAGTCACTTTTTGGCTCAGGTCAATATTGCAATCATGACAGGTCAAAGAAGTTGGCATTTTGAGCAAAGTTTTTGGACTCTAGCTTCTGACGAGAGTGGAGTTAGAATCATTTTGCAGGCACCATTCGCTTCCTCTCGCCACGGCAAATCGAATAATGTATAATATGACTATGCTAGGTCAAAACACAAAAATGGCCTGACCTCAGGTCAGGTCAAGGTCACTTTTTGACCTAGCACAGTCAATATGTATATCAATCGACCCGCAATAGCAATCCAAACGCAATGGTATGGAAACAAAAGCTGTATCATCATTTCATGCAAAGTTATTGACCAAGTCTAAAAACTGTTTAAGTAGCTCCAGATAACCTCTCAGAGGTCACAGGTCAAAAATTGCAACATGAACCTGGAAAGGGGACCAGGATACTTTGATTTGGAGAATATGAAGGCAATATCATGTTAATCTACACAAGTACTGCACATTTTCTGTTTTCCCCATAACTTTCCTATCGAGAGGTCATGGCCGTACTTGACATTAGGTCATCAATATGAAAAATATTGGAACATTTTTTGTAGAACTCAGTGGGTCCATTATGTGTTGTAAGTTTCAATCCGATGGACTCACTCATTTCTTACTTATGCCACTTCAAAATTTTTTAGGTGAGGTCACTTGACCTGCACTGGTGACCTGACCTGAGATAATCCAGACTTAATATTTTGTGGAAAGTTGCGGAATTGATCCAGGATAAGGTGTGCCAAGTACGGTGGCGCTTTATGCCGCCGTTTTTTCGTTCCGCCGGAAAAACCCAAGGGGGTATTCAAACACCCCTCCACCGAGGCGAGGGTTAAAGACGCACCAACTACCGGTAGCATATGGCGTCGTAGGGGGAGGCAAATAAACTAGTCTTTAGCTAGGACAGAGCGTCAGATCCTGTCTCTGGGTGGGCTCGAACCCGCGACACTCTGCTCATGTAGAATGCCGCAGGCCGGGCCGAGCGACTGCGCCACCCAGATCGCTTGCGGATATTAAGTCAGTCATGACTATGTATACTAAGGAACTAAGGTATCCTTAGGTACCTGATATGAAGAGGACATTTTTTTAAAATCTGGATTGACTTCCCCAAAAGTTAAAGTGGTGCGAGCCCCACGGGAGGCCCTCCCGGATTTTATTAAAAACAACTCTGCTGGCACGTTGAGGGAGGAGGTTCAATAACCGCCGCCTTTGCGAACAAGAGTTAAAACGCTTGACCTTCTCATTCGGTGGTTGAAGTCTGCGGAGTCTCTTGTTGGTGGAAGGGTCAGCGTGGAAAGAACTGTGATGTGCGCGTTTTGACTAGCTTTTTGCAACCGGCTCTCAAACAACTGATTATCCATGAAACTGGGCCCTGTGTGCTGCAAATTGGAATGTCATGCAGTGTCCTAGCAACGAGCAGGAATACAAAGCTACCGACTACTGGTGCAGTATTTGACATGGGCCGCCACTGCAGGTATGATGGCCCGCCATGTTGATTCTGAGAGGGTTTGAAGGGGCTATGTCAGAGGCTGTATGCATTCGTAATTTGATACGCCATAAATCCTTCTGTTGAAAGGACATTGCGCTCTTTGGCCTGGTGTCCGGCTCCAGAACATCGGTGGGAATCCGTGTTCGCTCTCCGTGATTTCCAAACGTTCGGTTTAGTTTTGTCTGATTGGGTGTGTGGTTATGCATGAAGTGGTCAGCATCCACATTGGCCAGGCCGGCGTTCAGATCGGCAACGCCTGCTGGGAGCTCTACTGTCTCGAGCATGGCATCCGCCCCGACGGACATATACCATCGGATCCCTCTGTTGGTATTGAAGACAGCAGTTTCAACACGTTCTTCGCCGAGACCGGCGCCGGTAAGCACGTGCCGCGTGCACTGTTTGTGGACCTGGAGCCCACTGTCGTGGACGAAGTCCGCACTGGCACCTACCGCCAGCTGTTCCGTCCCTCTCAGCTGCAGACTGGCAAAGAAGACGCCGCAAACAACTACGCCCGTGGACACTACACCATCGGACGCGAGTTAATCGATGCCACTCTCGACAGCATTCGTAAGATATCCGAAGAAAGCATGGGCCTCCAGGGCTTCCTCATCTTCCACTCTTTTGGTGGAGGCACCGGCTCTGGCTTTACCTCGCTTCTGATGGAGCGTCTCAGCATCGACTACGGCAAGAAAAGCAAGCTGTGCTTCTCTATCTACCCAGCGCCGCAAGTGGCCACCGCTGTGGTGGA
The DNA here is from genome assembly GCA_034440635.1 of Lepas anatifera. NCBI lineage: Eukaryota > Metazoa > Arthropoda > Thecostraca > Lepadidae > Lepas > Lepas anatifera. Next base: position 205,748 of record JAOTON010001317.1, on the reverse strand, counting down.
GCCCTACAACTCGATCCTGTTTACTCACACCACTTTGGAGCATGTTGACGTGGAATTCATGATGGACAACGAGGCGATCTACCACATAACGAAGAAACACATGGATATTGAGCGGCCCACGTACACCAACCTGAACCGTCTGATTGGCCAAGTTGTCTCCTCGGTCACGGCCTCGTTACGCTTCGACGGCGCGTTAAACGTTGATCTCAATGAGTTTCAGACCAATCTGGTTCCTTACCCACGCATCCACTTCCCTTTGGTCACCTACTCGCCTGCAGTGTCGGCGCAGAGAGCCGTCAACGAGATGCTGAGCGTGGATGAGATAACGCAAGCCTGCTTCAGGCCTGACAACCACATGGTGAAGTGTGATCCGCGTGATGGGAAATACATGGCCTGCTGTTTGCTATATCGTGGCGATGTCGTCCCCAAGGACGTCAACGCCGCCATCAGTGCGATCAAGAGCCAGCGTTCCATCGAGTTCGTGGACTGGTGCCCGACTGGCTTCAAGGTCGGCATCAACTACCAGCCACCTACTGCAGTGCCCGGCGGGGACCTGGCCAAGATTCCCAGGGCTGTCTGCATGTTGTCACATACAACCGCTATCAAAGAGGCCTGGGCCCGTCTGGACCACAAGTTCGACCTGATGTACGCCAAGCGAGCGTTCGTGCACTGGTACGTGGGAGAGGGCATAGAGGAGGGCGAGTTCTCCGAAGCACGTGAAGACCTAGCGGCGCTGGAAATGGATTACGAGGAGGTGCAAATGGCCTCCGGAAGTGATGATGAATATGGTGCCGACGAGTACTGAACTCAATGGCCTTACACTGGCTCAGTCTACAGCTCCGAAGGAAGTCAAAAGTGTGTTGACTCTTCATCACAATGCTCGTATCGATATTTAAAAAATATTGGTTGCATATTTTCTGAGGTGTGTTTTGACCCTGATGCCAATCTACTAGATACAAAGTTTGAGTGGGTTACTAAGTGGCGCCACTGATTTCTTAGCGCGGGGAGGCGAAAAACTGTTTAATAAAACCTGTCATTTGGATGCCTAGTCTACCAGAGTGAAAAAATAACGTTTTTATTAAAAAATGCAGCTGCAGTAAACGAGTAGAAAGAACAATTTTTGCAAGTCTGGCGTTTACCCTAATTGCGGTGCAACTAATGGTTGTGAAAACACATTGAGCTTTCAGGATTCGGCCGTCGGCCCTTTCACTTTTCCCAGGGTAGGGGAGAGGGGTGTTCCCAGCTCCCTCTCCGAGATAATCCCTTTACGCTTGCGCGGCGGGGCGAATGTCGAGTTTTTTTTGTGTATCGTATGCGAAAGCCTCTTGTTGGGGTATTCCGTGATATTTCGTTAACCCTGTTGCACCCTCATGTCTAGAATACCTAACAAACTTTCCCTTGAGCTTATCGGCATCTCTGGACACGGCTGTGACATTTTCAGCTCTCTTTGAGGAACAGTTTTCACATTACAGCCCCCCCGCGGATCCTTAACATACTTATGAATTGATTATTATGCAGGTTTTTGTTTGAAAGCAAGAGGCTGATACGAAACATCACAATGCGTTGATCTAGAATATACGAAAAAAACAAAGAAGGAATTTAAAAACCAAAGCTTTTCAAATGCTGCTTTTATCAATAATTTGAAATGAATTCAGTTGATTCGCGTCCTCACCTGACTATGAAGCCTTACTCCAGTGAAATACATTTTTCGGCCCTTAATTCATTCCTAAAGCCGTGGCTGTTTTATTTCTAATGTAACGATTGGCTGCACCGTCCGAGCGGTTAAACATTGTCCTTCCCCGCCCTGCTACACCGATGATGCATTCTTATGTATGCGCAGATCTGGCGCTTAGCCAAGGCGTCTGACGGTGCCGCCTATGCGGCCTTTACTCTCTTTCCTGGTTCTAATATATTTTAACCTACACTGGTAAAAAATAACCACTATGCATCTGAATGAATGTATAGGCTGAAACAAAGCTCTTTCAAACGAGCGGGGTCTTAGCTTTTTAGAGCAATCAAGCTCAAAATTGAGTTTTAGGTACTTATTCGGAAAACAAAAATATATTGTTGGAAATATTGATAATATAATATCTTCATACTCATACAGTTTAGTTTGTCTGGTCGCTATAGGATGACGTGAAGTATTTAGCATATGTTGCATGCCTATTTAATGGACAGAAAAACATGAAAAATAGCACCTGCTGATATTGTGGGATTTCGGGGAGGCCTATTTCCGAAACTGCTGTTCAGACAGGACTGAAATTGTTCAGGCGTCTTCAGAGGGCCGATAATTACAGGCATGGCCTCTTCAAAATTCCTGACTGAGGGCCAATCTCATCCCAGTGAATTTGTCTCTGAATTCTCCAATTGTATCTGCCCCAGCTGCCCCAGTTGGTCTTGGATAATTTTGCTTTTATTCTCTCGTAAGGTGTTGAAATCGTGCGGGAATAGAACGCTGGATTATTCACGTTTTATTTTTTGTAAGAAGGTAATTGTTGGTATTTATTCAGTTGGATGACGATTATCCTCACGTTACAAGACACGATAAGAGGCCATTTTAACAGTTTCAGGAAAAAGGAATGTGATGCTACATTTCAAGTCGAGCTTGACTTTATTACGCAGTAGTGACATGAATGTTTGTATTCCAATATTTTTTAACATATCAGCACAGTTTTGACATCTTGTCAAAGTCAATGCATCAAAACAAAAGCCAGTCAATCAATAAAAAGTCATGCAAGGCTCTGCATAGGTCAGCAGGGTCATGTGAGGTGACTGAAGTGGTTTGCAATATCACGGTACCAGCATTGTAATATTCCATCTGCTCTCATTTGATATCGTTGTCGGCTGTGTTGTGACCAGTGATGTGTCCAAAAGTGTTGACGTGCTTGACTTGCTCCAAGGACTTTCTCAGAAATATAGCTGGGTATATGACCTTTTAGACCAAAGAGCGGAGTCACCATGAAATTTTATCGGGGGATTGAATCCGGACTGGCGATGACAGGGGGAGGGCGCGTGCGGCAGGCAAATTTTGAATATGCTAACGAAAAAGCTAAAGACCATGCTCTTCATTCTCGCGTTTACGAAGATCCACACGGATAATAGGGAGAAAATGTAAAAACCGAGGTTGAGCCCCAAAATTGGTGGGGATGGGTGCCCCTGATTCGCTAGTTATAGAGGCTTGTCCCCTCCCGCTTTCGACGTCCTTGAGCCCAAATATTCAAAGGATAAAAAGATCATTTCTTATATCCAGAGGTACCAATGTGCTGGCAGGATATCTGTTTTAGCTTTTGTCTCAGTCTTATAATGTTTAGCTGCGAGGTGATGGTGTACAGTCAGTTGCGAAAGTATCGTTCCGCTGCCGACCCACTAGTTTGAAAGTCACTGTGCGTTGTAGCGCTGAGCCGAGCGAGTGGGCGGGAATTGGGAGGGGACAGCTGAGGAGGGGTGGAACGCACACTTCACAGATGTTGTTCGGTCAGGTTGAGGTCAGTTATACATGGGTGCTACAACTGCAGGTTCGAGCTAAAATGGGCGAAATGCCTGCAATGACATGCTACCTGACGGATATATTTATGCCTCTCTGGATGCCTATGGAATAGTTGCATTGCAAGGCACGCACCCAGGATTTTCGTTTGGGGCGGGGTCGGCTGACGAAAAGGTGAGGGGGGCGCCAGGCTGATGGGGGGTGGCATGTTTGACGGGGGCGGCAGGTTACTGGAGAGGAAGCATTTTCCGGAGAGGGTACTTATCACGTAAAAGCAATACTTGTAGAGCATAAAACGCATGTGAAGGGGGTACAATTATTCTAAATCTGGTCTGTGGCTGAATCACGTATTGGGTGAATGCTTCACCGCAGGGACGGCACACTATAGGCAAGGGCGGTAAGGTGAAAGTGGAACTAGTACTAAAAGTCAAATGAAGGCTCATTTTGCCCCTCGATGGGCACCTGCGGTGGTCAATTAATACCAGAACCCATGTCGGGCGTCAAAGGCGACCGACATGAATGGGGGAGGGCATTTTGAAACCGAAGCGTTTGGGGGAGGTCCGGGCACACTGGCCCCCTCATTGGGTGCGCTATTGGGTATTGCAGAGCGTGGTGGAGAGAGAGAGAAGAAGAAAAAAGAGAGAGAGAGAGAGAGAGAGAGAGAGAGAGAGAGAGAGAGAGAGAGAGAGAGAGAGAGAGAGAGAGAGAGAGAGAGAGAGAGAGAGAGAGAGAGAGAGAGAGAGAGAGAGAGAGAGAGAGAGAGAGAGAGAGAGAGAGAGAGAGAGAGAGAGAGAGAGAGAAAGAAAGCGGTATAAAGTTGTCGTGCCGAAGCCCTAATACGTTTGTCAGTTAACATTCATCGAGTGTCATATCTTGTTATGTCAATGTTATGTAATTATGAAAATATATAGTATTATCACAAGATATATTCTTTTCCAAAGCTTTCTGTGACTACCAACTTAGTGTTGCCTAGTGTTACCACAAAAACTAATTTGGCTGCTTTCAGACGGCACAGCTTTTGGTCAGCTTGCCACGGCCTATGATAATCCAAGTCCTTCTCCTCCATACCTGGACCACGTGACCTCACACATGAATGGGCGGCTGGCATTGCGCCAGCTCATTCATCCCTTCACAAATCTCGTCGTGTCTGAGGGGCACTCGTATTGCAATTGCTACCACAGTGTTGTTATGTTCTGGACATCTGGTGTCACTGACCTGGGGCAATGCAGTGGCAGAACCACGCGCCACTTTTTGGGGAGGGAGCGATATCCAGCAAAACGATCACAGATCATCATCGGCATCACAGCATTATCGGAACCGAAGCTGCCAGGGCTCTCCTCGTCCGTCTACTTAGGGAGGATTCTAGTAAAACTGCTGAAACAGTGATACAACTTTGCTTACAGCTTGCATTATTAAACATATTTTTATATACGTATCGGGAAAGGGGGCAGCTGTCCGATTACATTAAATATCCGTATTTATTCCCGGAAAAAATAAATTTTGTAACCAGTATTTTGTATAGGCCACAAGGAGCCTATACCTAACGAGGTTTTGTTTCTGGAGGGAACATTTTCTTTCCAGCAGGAGGTTTAAGATTCACTGGCTCTACCACTGTTTTGTAGGTGGTGACGATTAGGAGAGAGGGTTCACACACTTTCGAAGTTCTTACACTCTGGTGGACAAACTAGTTGAGTCAGGAGCATGAGATAGTAAAGTAGGGTTCCTTATTATCTTAGAAATATGCTAACGAGAAGGGCAACCGAAATATTGCGGAGATTGAGGAGCAGAGCCAAAGGCGCCGCCACGGAATTTTTACAGGGGGGCGGACCCGGGCTGGTGATGACCGGGGAGGTGAATTTTGAGCATATTCGGTACCTGGCTGCATAAATGACGAGGGACCCAAAAATTTGAGGGATTTCCCCCCTGGTTGGCCAACAGGGGAGACATGTCTCCCCGTCCCGCTCCCCCCGCTTTTGGCGCCCATGACCAGAGGAACAAACGTTGCACCATTTCAAACGTTCAAACCTGCCCCACTAGTGGGGAAGGGTCGGGCAGAGGACGGATGAGTTTGAAAAGAGTCCTAGTGACAAAGGTATTACCATTTCTATCTTACGGAATTCAAAGACTCTCACGCCGATGAAGAACTAGACTGTCATGTTTTCATAGCCAAAATGTTAGATCTAAAGCATCATCTGGGCATCACTAAACAACTACCCATGAACTTCGAATTGGGGAAAATAAAATGAATGGAAGTGGCAGCATCGTTTTAGCGGTTCAACACTCAGGAATAATCACATTTTAGGATGAATCATCTCCCTGGCATGAACCAAGGTCACTGAAATTTAAGTGAGGAAAAATCTAACGATTTGCTAAAAGCTAGACTTTTCAGAGTCCGAACCAACGCCACTTCGTTTTGCCCGAACCATCCCTATACCACAGCTTTGGGGATGAGATGCTTCAACCACAGGACATTGTTGATGCCGGTGAAATAAAATCCTGAATGTTTCCGAACAGGATAAGGACGTCACATGTAAAGCTAGGGCTTAAAACATCAGTCCTAAGGTCTTTGAGATGCATTAGCTTTACGTGAAAACTACATGAAAAATCTGAAAAAACGAACATTTGCTATTCCTCCTGAACTTGAAATCAAAGCTGAAAGTAATTTGGTGACAACAGACCGCCATAATGGAAAGCATGTATAGTTATAAGCTGCCTGAAATATCTCCAATAACTTTGGAGAAAATTGAGCTGCCCGAACCAACCTGTCGCTGGAACCATACCCACCCTTCCCTATGTATTATCGGAGAAATGTTTTCCAAATAATTCGGTTGAATTCCATCAAAGAAAAATTAAAACATTTCCAGCCAGAGAAACTTTGCAGGGTCTATTTCTCGGCAGCAGCAGAACTCCACCTTTGCTTGAAACCAATCACGAAACTCGTCTCCTCACAACCAGACAACCATTGCTTTAACACGCGCATTGACGGGGGTGGGTACCCGCCCCCCTCGGGTTTTTTCGGAGATAGCAGAAAAACAGCGGCGCGTAGCGCCGCCGTACTTGGTATACCTTTTCCCTCATCATTTTTACAACTTCTGTGAAAATTTTAAGGTTAGGTCATCTCAGGTCAGGTCACCAGTACAGGTCAAGTGACCCGACCTCAAAAAAAAGTTTAAGATAGCATAAGTTGGAGCAGGGCGAGCTTATCAGATTAAACTCATATCACATAATGGCCCCACTGAGTTCTCTAAAATATGTTCCGGTATTTTTGATATCGATGACTTAAGGTCAGGCACGAGGCATGACCTCTCCATTGGAAATACATGGGAAAAATTGTTTTTACGGAATAACTCAGTAACGGATGGTGATAGAGCATTTATTTTAGCTGCATTAGACTCGCCTGGGATTTGCGGTTTTAATGATATGCATTTTATATAATTTGACCCCGACCTGTCCTCAGGTCAGGTCAAATCCTTGATTTGACCTAGCAAGGTCAAATTATATATCATTCGATTCGGCTTACTAAGAGGATTCATACAGTTTAAGTCGTTTTGCTCTATCTTTACTTGCTCAGATGTAATGACCGAAAAACTGAATTTACATGTTATCCCTATGACGGCACGTTTTGACCTCTCGTGACCTTAAATGTGACCTGACAAAAAATGGTTCAAATGTTTTGGATGGAGAAGTGGATGGGCAGCCCAACGCCGTTTACCGTTTTTCGCTACCTTCCGTGGTTCTCGAGATCTTAGGGGGGGCGGGTACCCGCCCCCGTCAATGCGAAGGTGGCTCAGACCCCCGTCAATGCGCGTGTTAATTGGGAAGGGTTGCTGAGGTTTCATTGAAACTGATCTCTTAACTTATAAAACTGGGTGCGAGTTCGGCAGCGCGCCTGCGATAGCCTCTGATAATAATTGTTGGGATTAAAGGACGCTAAAACTGCCAGGGTTAAATTTCATTACCAACTCTCAGCCTGCAAGGGGGGATATGGTGCATCAGACCAGCATATTCAGAGGTTCCGCTGGGACATGACCACGGGACCTGCGGCTCGGAAGACATGTGCTGTTCCACTGAATCACGAATCCGTGCGAGAAACTCTCCTGGCTATAACTATTGAATTTTCATTACTTCTCGGAAGGTTTTTACCATATTTTATGCCGCAAAACATTAATTAAGTTTTGAACAACATTACAAAAGTATAGAAGCATATGAATCAGCTTCGGCGGTGGAAGTGATAGTTGCTGTCCGTATCACCAGCGGTAAAATTGGGAAGTGGCCAGTGGCAGACACCAGGGGCGGCTAGGGGGCTCAAACCCCCCGAAATGTCCGACCCCATATAATTAATACATAAGCGAGGGCAGCCCGAGGTACTGACGGCTGAGGCTCCAGCCCCCTAGCTCCCACACCCCATATGAATTCCTTGATTCGCCACTAGCAGTGGCGGATCTATCCGGTAGGTGGGGGGGAATCAAAGACGAAAAGCCCAAAAGAACGTCACGCAGTGAAATATTTCGCCACAATTAACTAGCTAGTAGTAGGGTGGGGGGAAGGGAGGAAGACCCAAGTCGAAAAGCAAAGAGATGTTAGGTTGGTTCAGAGAAGTGATCCCCATCAAAGAACCTACTTGTAGAAAGGAAGTCCGTAAGCAAATACTGTGAAATAAAATGGGAATCGAAAATTATTTTCAATGCTGTATTGTGCGAAAACATTATATTGTTCCTTGATGCATTCTTTAATCATCAGGGACGAATCTTGCATAATAATTCGTCTAAGGAAAGCAAGAACTTCACACAACTGGATCCTCTTGCTTATATGGGCTGGTGCCGGGCCATTCCTGCGATATGGAGACGGCTTGCCGTTGTCAGTGAAACACTAACCGTTCAGGAGAAGGTACTTGAACGTGGCATAGAAGTGAAAGGGAAACTTGTCCCCGCTCAGCAGATTAAAGTTAAATTTTTCAAACAAATTTCTAAGGGAGATAACCCCCAGAGCGAAAATAAAATGGATGAACGAAGGAGTTGGATACGGAGAAGACTGGTGTAAAGCATTATACTTACTTCCATTTAACATCACGAAATCAACAAAGCTTCAAAATGTACTATATAGGATAGTTAATAAAGGTGTTTTCCAACTCACACATCCTTGTGCATACAAAATGTGATAGATTATTAATTCTGTGGTAGGTGCGGTAAAATAGGGACAATTAAGCATTTCTATGTAGAGTGTGGAGAGGTTAGAGGGTTTGGGATGATCTAGTTAGAAAAATTTACTCAAAGCTTGCCACAACAAAACAGTTCTCTAGCACTGTTACAAACATTCGCTTTGGATAATTAGAAACAATCAATGTTGTCAATATTTTAGTCAACTGAACTGATGCTGGGCGCAAAACAGTTTATGGTGAAACAGAGGTTTAACACGCGCATTGACGGGTGTCTGAGCCACCTTCGCTTTGACGGGGGAGCGGGTACCCGCCCTTCCCCACCCCCTAAGATCTCAAGAACCACGCTAGGTAGCGAAAAACAGTAAACGACGTTGGGTAGCCCATCCACTTCTCCATCGAAAATATTTGATCCATTTTTTGTCAGGTCACATTTAAGGTCACTAGAGGTCAAAACATGCTGTAATAGGGATAACATGTAAATGAAGGTTTTCGGTCATTGCATCCGAACAAGTGAAGATAGAGAAAAACGATTTAGACCATGTGAATCCCTGCAGCAAGCCAAATCGATTGATATATAATATGACCTTATTAGGTCAAATCAAGGATTTGGCTTGGCCTGAAGCCAGATCAAGGTCAAAGTATATAAACTGCATATCATTAGAACCGTAAAGACAAGGCAAGTCTAATGCACCTAAAATAAACGTCCTATCGTCATCCGTTGCTAAGTTATTCACTTGAAACCATTTTCGCCCATGTATTTCCAATGGGGAGGTCATGGCTCGTACCTGACCTTAGGTCATTGATATCAAAAATACCGGAACACATTTTGGAGACCTTGGTGGGCCCTTTGTGTGATATGAGTTTCAATCGGATAAGCTCACCCTGTTCCGACTTATGCTATCTTAAACTTTTTAGGTGAGGTCACTTAACCTGTGCTGGTGACCTGACCTGAGATGACCTAACCTTAGGGAAAAGTTGTAAAAGTGATTAGAGAAAAGGTATAACAAGTGCAGTGGAGCTACGCGCCGCCGTTTTTATGCTATGTCCGAAAAACCCGAGGGGGGCTGATACCCGCTCCCCCGTGTTAAGGATGAATAAATAAAGATGGAAGTCTTTCCCAAAATTTCTGAAAAAAAACATTTCAAATGGAACGGTGCATCGCAAAGAAGGACAAAAGAATTGATAGGTTTAAAGAGATATGGCTACCATTCATCGATGAGCATTTTGAGCTTTACATTTAGTTCGCATAATCTGGACCCACTTTGGCGAGCTGCATGCGGTTGAAGGGAATGTGACACCTTTATAACCTGATTTTAACTGAGATAGCTAAGTTGTAAAGCAAGTAGGAAAACCCGGTAATCTATATATCATTTGTCTTGGAACTCAATATTTCCGTAGAAACTTATGCGGTATGAGGGGCAGCGAGATCCCTCATACCGCACCCAGTTTCAGTGGCGGATCCAGGGAGAAAGACATTTGCCCCCTAACGAAATAGCTCCAGGAGCGTCCCCCCAAAGCTCTCGACATTTTGCCCCGGCTCCTGTTTAGTTTCAATGCAAGGTTTTGGTGCTTCAAGTGAACCGATCAGCTTCAAACAGAACCAGTTACCTTCAGTGTAAATATTGAAACCTGGTCCTCTTGATGTCTAAAATCGCTTTTGAGGGAATGATCCTGAAAACAAAATCATGCATCTTGTAGCCACATATTTCACTCCGTGCTGTCTTTTTGCTTTGCTTTTCGACTTCTTTGAAGAATATATTTCACAAAACACAGCTGTAAACTTGCAAAACAATTAAACAATTCTCCTTCACACCTTGCCGCTCGTGTCACGGTAGTAACCCCACGTCGATTCAACGTACCATCGGCTCTATACCAAACCCACCCCACCCCACCTCCCCGATCCCTACCCTTCCACAATGCGCATTGTGCAATCATCTTGATTCCATACACTTCACAGATGACCACGACAATTTCCTTAAAGGGAATGTGGCACCTTGGTCGGGTCCTGGAATTTAGTGTAATTAGACGTACTTTTAGCCGAAAATAATGAAACCACTTATGATTTCTCTGACAAATGCACAATAAGCTCAATATTTCCATTTTCAAATTACTCTTTGCACAACCACCGGGGGCAGGAGGGCAGTGAATAGTGAATATTTCCCCTGATAAAATCCACCAACTCGAGACCCAACTACTTGTATTTTGGTGCTACATTGGTTCCAGTTAGTGTTGCTGGTAAAGTGTTTCAATGTATCACTAAAACTGAAATATTTTAGGATGAACAGCTTTTAAATAATCTGGTTGGCTGAATCCGGAACATTGCCTGGGAGACCTTGTAACCAAAGCCTACGCACACGTAACCAACGTCAGTGCCCATCCTGTGCTCCCCAAGCTCTGGTAATCATTCGAATTCGGAAAAATTTGTGCCAGTTTTTTCTACGCCTCTTCCCTGAGGTGTCATAAGTTTTGTTATAATCAGTGAGTTCGGTAATACCAACCTAAAACATGGAAATCTCACTCCAGTGCAGGCGTGGTATGTTACATGAAGCAGTGTAACCTTCCGGGGTTGAAACAAATTTTGACGCACGAAAATCTATTGGCCCTTTTTCTTAGCACACGCCCCGCTGGGGGCGAAATTCACCCCCCTCCTGGTTTTCCCCAGATAGCTCAAAAACGAAGAGGCGGAGAACAACGAAACTTACAGTACCTTATTCCCTGATCAATTTTACACATCTAACCAATTTTTTTAGTTAAGGTCGTGTCAGGTCAAGGAGCTACTCAGGGTCAAGTGACCCGACCTCAAAACCTAAAATTACGAGTTTAAAGCAGCGCGCAGGGAACATTAGCAAACCGATCAGTTTGAAATTTCCAAAATATGATAAGGTTATTAGGATCTACAAGTCTGCTATCTCAGAATTTTGATATTGATGACCTTAGGTGGGGTCAATTTTTCAGTCACCCCATTATAAGTCTATGGTGAAAAATAGAATGGGTTCGTTTTTAGTAGAAACTGGATAGATAAAGCTGAAAATCCTCAAACCGTCTATTCTTACCACGATCTTGACCATAAAGTTGAGTTTTTGAGCATCTGATCTCTCAAAGGTCATATCAGGTCACGGGAGCAGAGAGTGATTGTTTTGCCAATAACTTCTCACTGAATTGAGATAAAGCTTCCATTTTGCTTGCATTGTGCTCATATTGTCACGGGGAGTCGATTGACATGAAACATGACCATACCAGGTCATTCTGTGACCCTGCCTAGCTCGAGGTCAGGTCATTTTGAATATTTAACCTAGCAAGGTCATATTACACATCATTAGATTTGCCGCGATGAGAGAAATCCAATGGTGCATAAATATTTGCTCTAGCTCCCCTGAGGGCAGATCTAGATAGGGAAACGTACCCTGGAAAAACGTACCCTGGAAACGTAAGCCTATGGAACCTTCTTTGATCTATGCTGACCTCAATATTGACCTGACATAAAAATTATTCTTATGAAATCTCTTCGTCTTGTCAAGATCTTTCGAACACCGCCCGTAGTTTTCCTTTAACTTTCGTGGGGAACGAGATACGGAGGGGGAGAGGGAACACCCCCAGCGGGGCGCGTCATGCAAGGGACCCCAGCGGTCCGCGTGTTAGGGAAATTTATCTGCTTCGCCAATACATCAAAATCAGTCCTAGCGAATTCAAATGAAAAGGGAAAGTGTGGCTCTCCAATGAGCTTCCATTGAATTGAAGTTGAAGACATCCCTCCATCAGAATAATGATTTAGGTAAATTAGGGTATTTTGCATATAAGCTGGTGAGCATTGATTGTTGGCAGCCCCTATTAATGAACCTATGGCCTTAGAATTGTTCCCTCCTTGGCAAACAGTACCCTTCTAGCTCGAAATACCTGGAGACTTCTTCCCGTTTTCAAGGGCTAATGTGGCCTTTGATGAAAGCTATAATAAACACATAATCAGGCAAGCAAGGGCAAGGTAGGAAGGTTGGCCCGAGTTAGCAGGGGAAGGAGTAGGATTGACCCCCACACCGCAGTGGGTGCAAAAAGAGGCCAGGTGTTGTCTGGTTAATATATTTGGCCATTTCCTATAACTATGCTTTGCACTTGACTGGATTAAATCTAGTCAAATTTAATTGGAACCGTCTTAACCCTCGCCGCAGTGAGTGAGTGTTTGAACGCTCCTCAGTTTTTCCCGCGGCACCAAAAAGGACGAAAACTGCAAAATATATTGTTAAACTATTCATATGAATGACCTAGTCAGGAATGGACCATGACCTTCCAATTGGAAATGCTTGGAAAAACGGTAATTGGGTGAACATGGCTAAAATTTTGTAGATACAGCATAGTATGCCTTCATATTCTCCAAATCGTAGTATCCTAGGCCCTTCGCATGGTCATGCTGCAGCTTTGGATCTGTGACCTCTTAGAGGTCAACAGGGACTACTTAAGCAGGCTAATGTTCGTCTTGGTCATTAATTTCGCAAGAAATGATGGCAAACCGTTTATTTCAATGCCATTACGTTTAGATTAGTATTGCAGGCAGATTGATATACATTGACTATTTTAGGTGAGATGGTGATGTTGACCTGACCTTAAGTCACCTCATTTTTAGGTTGTGATCTAGTATAGTCATATACATCATCCGGTTTTCCGTAAGAAGTGGAAACGAATGGTGCCTAAAAGCGATTCTAGCTCAATTCGAACGCAAGAGCCCAAAAACTCTTCCCTAGACTGTCACCTCCTCTGGCCTGTCATGACCTCAATATTGGCTTGGGAAAAAAGTGACTACAAGTTTCTTCATCCATTTTTAAGAGCTTTTCACCAGTTTTCCCGTTTATTTTTTGTCATCCCGAATAGGAGCCAAGATCGAGGGGGCTGTTTGATCACCAAGGGTGGCTCGGGGGCCTACCGGGGTTTGTGTTAAACAGGAAAAGCCTGGTCACTGGGTAGCTTGCAAACCCTATGAACTTTAATCAACCCCAATACATATTTTAGTAATGAAGCTGTGAGTCTTATGAGTCTAGACCACTGTTTGTAGCGATAACTCAGACATACCCAGTCTAGGAACTCTCGTGCCCAGGCGCCTCGGTTACTGAACGGACCGCCTGGGGCAAGGCACCTGCGAGACAGTACTGAAGCTCTCGGTTTAAAACTCTGTGCCCCCTGCGCGCCACACATTACTTACTACGTGTGACCCTGCACCTGTCGTTGTAAACACGTAGTAATCACATGACCCAGGTATGCGTGCCAGTCGAGCGAAGGGTCGGGGATTATCAGAGGCGTTGGCAAGTCAGCGGAAGACAACCCTGTCAGAATGCAGAAAAATCAGTCTCCCAGGTGTCGGATTAAGAAATAACTGTAACCACGGAAAACCTGTAGAACAAATACTTATGGTAACCCGTTTGTAAAGCTAGAAGCACCATAGGTTCTGAGATATCCGTCCTAAACCGATCGAGCCTAGTCATAATAGTTTCAAATGCGGCGCACTGTGCCCCTTGTCTTTCAGGATTAGTTAGGCTTACTAAAAAGCAGTTATCTTTATAAGTAACTGTATTCAGCTAAAGACATCATTATGCCACATCATTATGCCACAACTGCCCAGTGGTTTGAAACACATACATTCAATAGTACACGTTCAAACGTAAAAAGAAAATAATCAAACGTGTAATTCCAAACAAAAATAAAGTAAGGGACCTCAGCCTTAGCTAATGACGTTCAGGCGCAGGAGGATCACTTGATAATAATGTGTGGAAAACTGAAAATGCTTACTCCAAGAAACATCATTTGATAGGTTGGCATCAGTATTAGGTTTAAGAAAGCTAACAAACTATGCACAGCTAACCCGGGTTCTCCGTAAAATAAGTAAATATTCTGCCTACTACATTACCGCTCCCCACGCTGCCGCCACCCTACCCAGTCCGGACAGACGACCCGTTTGGGGGTCACGGGAATCTCCTGCCGGTACTTCCGACTAATCGAGGTTCCTCGCAGAGACTGAATCTGGCGCTGAACGCTGGAGCAGACCAGAAAATAATTTCAAGAAAAATACTGAAAAATTATAATAAATAATCAACAATCTGCTGTACCCACTGTCACGTCCCAATCATAGGTAAGATGGTGCTGCAAAAAGTCAACAGGCCGATCATTTTTCAGAGGCCATCCTTGCACTTGCACCTCATGGGCGAATCCAGGGAAGGCAAGAGAGGGCACTGCTCCTTTCCCAAGATCGAGCCTCAACGCCCCTGAAATGGTCACGGCTTCCCCTTAAAATTTCGATGGCGCCATCCTAGACTTTCGTTTGTTACTCATCCCCTCAGAATGAAAATGAGCACCCCCACGATAGGTTTCGATGCCCCCTCCCTCCTGGCTCGGATAGCGACCCGCTTTCGATTAAGTGCCCCCCCCTATAGGAAATCCTGGAATTGCCTATGCTGCACCCTCGAAAACTATGTTATCCCCCTTCTGCCAACTTTCTGGCAATGATGTGACCCTGCCTCCTGGCAGTAATGCCACGCTTATGCACACGGTTCTGCGTCCAATGGCATTAGGCATTCAGCTCTCAAAAGTGGGGAGGGATACTTGGTGGCCCACCGCAGCGGAACTGAGAAATTACCATTGTGGTGCTTCGCCTCTTTGTCGGGAAGGCTCAAATACAGGAATTTCCACTGCTAAAAGTGAAAGCACTGGGTCGCCCCACCCTCCCCGGCTGACCCCAGCCTCATCGGTCCGACCCGCTAACTGCTGGGGAGGTCGACCAGCCAAACAGGCCACGCCCTTAGACCTGTGGTTCCCAAACTTCCTATTCCCGGCTGGTTGGACGACCCTGGAACGGAACGATACTTTCGCAACAGACTGTACAGTCAAATGAAAGCCAGTGACAAAAAACACGATGGTGTTTGTTTCAGCGCTCTAGCTTATACAGGTCAAAAGTTATTGTCAAAATACTGTTTTTGAACCCTGGTGACCTGGATGACATTGGAGAGGTCAAAGGGCAAATATGGCCCCTGGAATCCGTGAAAGGGTGTCCAAGAACGCTTTTCTGATCAAGCTGAGCATTTTCAAACGCTTTTGTGACTTATATCATAAGACAGCTTTTCCCCATGCTTTTTCAATGGGAGAGGTCACCTCGTGACCTGACCTCAGGGCACGAAATCGAAAAATCCTGGATATACACCTTTTAGACCCTGGAGGGGCCATAAAGTGTAGGAAGTTTCAAATCGATCGACTTCGAAATGTAGCTCTTACAGAGCTCTAAAGTGAAGTGAGGTGACCTTGGTTGACCTCGTCTGGGACCTGACCTTAGGTGACCCGGGGTAAAAATTTCAGGGATGGTGGCAAAATGATGCAGTGAGGGTAGAGCCCTCAACTGCGGTGCTGCGCGTCTTCGTTTTCTGCTATCCCGGAAAAACCTAGGGGGGCCATCGATGGCCCTGGTGGGGCAAGGGTTAATCAGAAGTACCGGCAGGAGAGTCACGTGACCTCCAAACGGGTCGCCTGTCCAGACTAGTGGGGTGGCGCCAGGGTGCGGAGCGGTGGTGTAGTAGGTAGAATGTTCAGTTCTTTTACGCAGAACTCGGGTTAGCTATGCATAGTTTGTTATTTTTTAAACCGAATACTGATGCCAACCTATCAAATGATGCTTCTAGGAGTAAACATTTTTAGCTTTCCACACATTATTATCATGTGATCCTCCTGCGCCCGAACGTCATTAGCTAAGGCTAAAGTCCCTCACTTTATTTTCGTTCGGAATTGCACGTTTGATTATTTTCTTTTCACGTTTGAACGTGTTCCACTGAATGTATGTGTTTCAAACCACTGGATAGTTAATAATGATGTCATTAGCTGAATACAGTACCTTATTAAGATAACTGTGCTCTTTAGAAAGTCTAATTAATCCTGAAACACAAGGGCACAGTGCGCCGCATTTGAAATTGTTATTACAAGGCTCGATCGGCTTTGGATGGATATCTCAGAATCTATGGTGCTGTTAACTTTACAAACGGGTTATCGCAAGTATTTTTCAACAGTTTTCAGTGGTTACAGTTATTTCTTAATCCGACATCGGCGAGACGGATTTTTCTGCATTCTGACGGGGTTGTCTTTGGCTCACTTGCCAACGCCTCTGATAATCCCCGACCCTTCGCTCGACTGGCACGCATACCTGGGTCACGTGATTATTACGTATTTACAACGACAGGTGCAGGGTCACACGTAGTAAGCAATGTGTGGCGCGCAGGGGGCACAGAGATTTAAACCGAGGGCATCAGTACTGTCTCGCAGGTGCCTTGCCCCAGCTGGGCACGAGTGCGAGACCGGGTGTGTCTGAGTTAGGCTTCAAGCAATGGTTCCAGGCTCATAAGGCTCACAGCTTCATTACTAAAACATGTATTGAAGTTGATTAGAGTTCATAGGGTTTGAAAAGCTACCCAGTGGCCAGGCTTTTCCTGTTTAACACAAACCCCGGTAGGCCCCCGAGCCACCCTTGGCATGGTGGGAGGTGATCAAACAGCCCCCTCGATCTTGGCTCCTATTCGGGATGGCGAAAAAAACGGGAAAAATTAGTATCAGATATGCTGTCTGTATTTCATTACAATTTTTTCTGGTTACTTCTGTGTCTTTGCTGAAATACGGACATTCATGTATTGAACTTGTTCACATTTTTAGGGAAAAGGGAAGAAAATGGGCTCAAATCAGCTTTATGGTTCTACGACACACCGACCACTGATGTTATATGACATCACTATCTCTCACCCTCTTGGAAGATGGGCACAAGGAGAACATAACATTACTTGAAAAGAGCTCTTGTTTTCTTCATTGGGCTTTCTGGTTTCCTACCTTGCCCTTGCTTGCCTGATTATGTGTTTATTGTGGCTTTCATCAAAGGCCACATCAGCCATTGCAAACGGAAAAGGCCTTCAAGTATTTCGAGCTAAAAGGTTACTGTTTTCCAAGGAAGGAACAATTCCAAGGCCATGAGACCATTCGTAGGGGCTGCCAACCATCAATGGTCAACAGCGTATATGCAAAAAATACCTAATTTACCTAAATCATTATTTTGATGGAGGGATGTCTTCAACTCCAATTCAATGAAAGCTCATTGGAGAGCCACGCTTTCCCTTTTCATTTGGATTCACTGGGACCGATTTTGATGTATTGGCGAAGCAGATAAATTTCCCTAAGAAAAAGGGCCAATAGGGTTTCGTGCGTCAATTTTTTGACCTGGTAAAGTTACGCTGCTTCATGTAACATACAGTGCCTGCACTGGAGTGACATTTCCATGTTTTAGGTTGGTATTACCGAACTCAATGATTATTACAAAACTTATGACACCTCACGGATAAGGCGTAGAAAAAACTGGCACAAATTTTCCCAATTCCAATTATTACCAAAGGTTGGTATGACCATGATGGAATATATGATAGTATCTTGTCGATCCAGGGAACCCTAGATAGACTTTGATTTACATTGCACTACAAACTCAACGAGACACCCGAATTCCAAGGGATCCCATTGGAACTTAAGGAAACCCTGGAACTCCCAAGGAGCTCCATCCATCCATAACGGGCAGGGAAAATTTGGAAGGATCATTTATCTAGTCGGCTCTTAGTTACTACGATTATTATTATGCTTCCAAGCAAACTGCATGTTCCAATTTCAAAAACAATTGTTGAGGTATACCATCATTGGTGGACAAGCTATGATATAACTTGTTTACTTGAGAAAGTGTAAAGACGGAAAGATCCAATCAGTTCCATGTCAGAAGTTTTCCCACTAAACTGGGCTAAACAATTTTCAGACTACAATTACCTTTCCATTACAAAGACAAGCCGAAAAATACAAATAAACAACATTAACCCAAAGCTATATGAAGATCTTATTTGTATGGTCAATCAAATCCCATTCACAAACGATTCCGGTATGCATTCGGGTATTCGAATAACTGTGACGAACTCTAGCTTACATTCTCGTATATGCACGAGAAAAACATCCACGATAATTCGCATGATTTCATGCGCAAAGCGCTTAAAGTTCACTGCGTCCGTTGCTTTCCGGGATGGCAAACAAAGTTCCTTAATATTTGTATCATCTGCGCTTGCAGAAAATGAGCCTACAAATATAAGCTCAGCAAGCTGTGGTAACTAAAACTCGGCTCTGAGCTTCACTTTCGGAACCATTCACTAAATACGTAGAAATTATAGGTTCAAAGATGATGTCCGACCCTGACACGGTGTTCTAACGATGCTTCACAGCGCAAGTGTACTCCGTCTATGGTTGTTGTATTGTTAAAGAGAAACGCTGAACTGCTGCAAGCAATCCCTTGACACTTTTACATAAAGTTTTGAAATATTTTTCACACCTTCCGCTTTCCATCGATGCCCACCCTATCGATTTTCGCATTGAGAAGCAGTGGCCATTCTAAGCCTAAATGACTAGGTCGTTCAGGGACGTAGCCAGGATTTCACTTGCATTATGTTACAATATTTTAGGGTAGAGTTGGCCAAAAAAGGCCGAGTGAAGGCGTTGAAATATTCCTACCAGAATAAAAACCGTCGGCAATAGTGGTAAATTTGTCATACATAATCTCCTTATCTGACCATTCCAAACTTGTATGGGCTATTCTTAGGCCCTATTATTACAATTCATTGTTCATTTACACGCCTGAAATTGTCAAAATCATATTAAATTAGTGAGAACCTACACGAAACAGTTAACAGAAGCACATAGAATATAAAAGAAATGTTGAAAAATTTATTGACCAAGGAAACCAAGGCCTACTGCAGCCTCGTCCACATCGCCACAAAACACCTAGTACCTGAACACTTCCAGATAGGTCCCGAAAACTTGACCCAATCAAACTCCATCCCACACCACTTCCAACGCAAAACGCTTCGTTCGTCACCGGCTTCTGATGAGAATTCAGACAAACATTCCGCACCAAGCGCCGCGCAGCAGCCGTCCCTCGGCCATCGACAGGCGTAGCGAGACCGGCTGTATTGTAGCTATGACATGTATTTCACACACAGACGAATACAGTAATGTTTGATAAAAAAGAAGACAAGACAGGAAGACTCACATCTAACAAGGAAGTGTTAAGACTAAAACGTCCACGCTGAAGCCGGGCGGCGGGCACTGCACGATACGTCATAGACCTCCATGAGCCTAGTTAAAAGTAAGAGCCTTAGAAAAGTGACTGTGGGAGAGTGACGGGAATAAAGCATAGGAAGCGTCATGAGAGATGTGAAGCTGACGAGATTGCATGTCGGTGGGAGAGACTGCAGATATGTTAACACCCACCCTGGTGGCCCTCCGAGCCACCTTTGCGATGTAATCAAAATAGCCAAACAAAATATCGCCTTAGTACCCAAAAAATTTGCATCGTCATTTCCGGCGAAGCTGTTGACCCAAGTCTTAAAATCTGCTTCAGTAGCCCAGATGACCCATCAGAGGTCATAGGTCAAACATTGCAACATGAACCTAGAAAGGGGCCCAGGATAGTACGATTTGGATAATATGAAGTTATTCTTAGCTGTATCAACACAAATACAGCCAAATTCCGGTTTCCCATGCATTTCCAATGGAGAGGGCATGATCCGTACCTAACCTTAAGTCATCGGTATGAAAAACCCCGGACCATATGTTGTAGCAATTGGTGGGCCCATTGTGTGGTTAAGGTTCAATTCGATAGCTTCACCCTTTTCTTACTCATACCACCTTAAACACTTTTGGAGGTGAGGGCACTTGACCCGTACTGACGACCTGACTTGAGACGACCTAGTCTTAAAATTTTGTAAAAGGTTGCGGAATTGATCAAGGATAAGGTGCGTCAAGTACAGCGACACTTCGCGCCGCCGTTTTTTCGTGCCGCCGGAAAAATCCAAGGGGTGCTCAAACACACCCCCGGGGCCAGGGTTAGGTTGATGTGACAGCTAAGGGTGCACGATACCGAGGGGTCTCTCTGAGCCAGCTAGAGTTTCGAAACTTGCACCGGTGATACCTCCGCAGAATTTGGACTTAAAGCACACCATTAGTCCAAGCTGCTCTATTTTAAGTTGCGATAGTTCTGAAAAAGCTCATCGAGCTTTTAAACATCAAGCTCATCGAGCTCATCGAACATCGAGGTCATCGAGCTGATCAAACATTTAAACTCAGTGAAGTCCCAAAATAATGTATGGAAAATAATATATCGAGCTGATCCCGAATCAGTCTAACTTAACACTCATTTCCTTCTTGGGTAACGCGTGAAAATTTCAGAATAAGTAAACACTATCTACTCTATACAAAACATCCCTTGAAATTTGCAAACTTGGAGCTTTCACACCACCTGTCATCATGAATGTTTTTATTACTGACTCTCTGCGGAAGGTCATGAACCAATTAAACGAGATTTCATAGTTTGAAACATCTCAATTCTGTCAGCATTGATGTTCCCCAGACAATCAAACTTGTTTTTGTGAACCACCGTACGAAAATTTTTTAGTTCAAAAAATACAATTTTTTCTGAAGTCGATTTTTTTTGTTTTCTACACATTTTAAGCTACTTCCAAGGCTTGTTGTCTAGCTTCATTTCCCAAACAGCTGTAACTGACAGTCCGCAAATATCCCGGTTTCAGTCCCATTTGAATGATTTGTTATGTTGTTGGTAATATACCCTCTCAGGTCAAGGGCGCAGCGTAGGATTTGGTTACAAAGTTTCTCAGGCATTGTTCCGGTTTCAGCCAACCAGATTATGTAAAAACTGTTCATCCTAAAACATTTCAATTTTAGCAACACATTGAAAAACTTTACCAGCGACACTAACTGGAACCAATATAGCACCAAAATACAAGGAGTTGGCTCTCGAGTTGGTGGATTTTATCAGGGGAAACATTCACTATTCACTGCCCTTCTGCCCCCGGTGGTCGCACAGGGCAGCGAAACCCCTCAAACTGCACCCAGTTTCAGTGGCGGATCCAGGGAGAAAAACATTTTTCCCCTAACGAAAGAGATCCGGGAGCGCCCCCCAAAGCTGTCCACGTTTTTCCCCCGGCTCCTGTTTAGTTTAAATGCAAGGTTTTGGTGCTTCAAGTGAACCGATCAACTTCAAACAGAACCAGTCACCTTCAGTGTAGATATTGAAACCTTGTCCTCTTGATGTCTAAAAGCTTTTAAGTGAATGATCCTTGGAAAGCAGAATCAAGCATCTTATGGCCACGTCTTTCACTTCTTGCCGTCTTTTTGCTTTGCTTTTCTATTTTTTCAAGAATATCTTTTACAAAACACAGCTGCAAACTTTGCAAAACAATTGAACAATTCTCCTTCGCACCTTGTCACTCGTGTCACGGTAGTAACCCCATGTCGCTTCAACGTACCATCGTCTCTACACCAAACCTCCCTCACCCCACACCACCACCCCCCCCGATCCCTACCCTCCCACAATGTGCAATCATGTTGATTCTATACACTTCACAGATCACCACGACAATCTCCTTAACCGCATGCAGCTCGCCGAAGTGGGTCCAGATTATGCGAACTAAATGTAAAGCTCAAAATGTTCATTGATGAATGTTAGCCATCTCTCGTTAAACCTGTCGATTCTTCTGTCCTTCTTTGCACTGCACCGTTCCATTTGAAATGTTTTTTTTCAGAAATTTTGAAAAGGCTCATCTTTATTTCTTCATTTATTTCCCCCTCCCCCCACCTACCGACTAGATCCGCCACTGCTAGTGGCGGATCAAGGAATTCATATGGGGTGGGGGGCTAGGGGCTGGAGCCTCACCCGCCAGTACCTCGGTCAGCCCTCGCTTATGTATTTATTATATGGGGTCGGACATTTGGGGGGGGGTTGAGCCACCTAGCCCCCCCCCTGGTGTCTGCCACTGGCCACTTCCCAATTTTGCCGCTGGCGATACGGACAGCAACTATCACTTCCACCGCCGAAGCTGATTCATATGCTTCTATACTTTTGTAATGTTGTTCAAAACTTAATTAATGTTTTGCGGCATAAAATATGGTAAAAACCTTCCGAGAAGTAAGGAAAATTCAATAGTTATAGCCAGGAGAGTTTCTCGCGCGGATTCGTGGTTCAGTGGAACAGCACCTGTCTTCCGAGCCACAGGTCCCGGGGTCATGTCCCAGCGGAACCTCTAAATATGTTGGTCTGATGCACCAAATCCCCTTGCAGGCTGAGAGGGGGTGATGAAATTTATCACTGGCAGTTGTAGCGTCGTTTAATTCCAATAATTATTATTACAGGCTAGCGCAAGCGCGCTGCCAAACTCACACCCTGTTTTATGAGTTCAGAGATCAGTTTCAATGAAACTCCAACAGCCCTTCCCAACTAACCCTCGCCCCACCGGGGCCATCGATGGCCCCCTAAGGTTTTTCCGGGATAGCAGAAAAATGACGAGGCGCAGCACCGCGGTTGGGGGCTCTACCTCTCTCCCCGTCATTTTCCCACCATCCCTGAAATTTTTTACCCCAGGTCACCCAAAGTCAGGTCACCAGACGAGGTCAGCCAAGGTCACCTCACTTCAACTTTTGAGCTCTATAAGAGCTACATTTCGAACTTAATCGATTTGAAACTTCCTACACTTCATGACCCCTCCAGGGTCTATAAGGTACATATGCGGGTTTTTTTATTTCGTGACCTGAGGTCAGGCCAGGAGGTGACCTCTCCCATTGAAAAAGCATGGGGAAAAGCTGTCTTATGATCTAAAAGTCACAAAAACGATTGGAAATGCTCAGCTTGCTCAGATAAGCGTTCTTGGACACCCTTTTACGGATCCCAGGGGCCATATTTTCCCTTTGACTTCTCCAAGGTCATCCAAGGTCACCAGGGGTCAAAAACAGTATTTTGACAATAATGTTTTACCTAATCAAGCTAGAACGCCGAATCAAACACCATCATGTATGTCTTGTCACTGGCTTTCATTTGATATACGGCAAGGTCACTTTCTGACCTTTTGTGACCTTAGGTCATGTTAGGTCACGAGGTGACCTCTGGAGGTCTAACCACTGGCGGGAGGTATTTACGTTCCACATAGCGAAAAAAGATC
Organism: Lepas anatifera; assembly: GCA_034440635.1. NCBI lineage: Eukaryota > Metazoa > Arthropoda > Thecostraca > Lepadidae > Lepas > Lepas anatifera. The sequence goes on along the minus strand of JAOTON010001317.1, from coordinate 182,068 downwards.
TGGAATTTTCCTATCAAGTTATGCCCAGTTTGTTTAAGCATTGCATATTTAAGTGAAAATAGCCGATCTTGATCTAACTTGACCTCTGTCTGGAGGTCAAACCATTGACCTGATCGCCTAAGCATTCGAATTAATTTCTTACTGAATTCACAAGAGCTTTCTAATGCACTGTTCAGATTTGCGCTAACCCCATATTTTCGGAGTTAGAGAGGAGGCATCGATGTCCCCGGTGGGGCGAAGGTGGCGCCGGACCCCCGGTGGGGCGCGGGTTAAATCAGTGGTTGTCTTTGGTTGAGGGGAAACGAGTTTAGTGATTTGGTTCAAGCAAGGGTGGAGTTCTGCTACTGCCGAAAAATGGACCCTACAAAGTTTCTCTGGCTGGAAATGCTTTAATTTTTCTTTGACGGAATTAAACCGAATTATCTGGAAAACATTTGTCCGATAATACATAGGGGAGGGTGGGTATGGTTCCGACGACAGGGAGATTTGGGCAACTCAATTTTCTCCAAAGTTATTGGAGATATTTCACGCAACCTATGACTGTAAATGCTTTCCATTATGGCGGTCTGTGGTCACCATATTACTTTGAACTTTGATTTCAAGTTCAGAAGAGATAGACAATTTTCGTTTTGTTTAGATTCTGCATGTAGTTTTTCACGTTAAACAGATGCATATCAAAAACCTTAGGACTGATGCTTTAAGCTCTGGCTTTACATGTGATGTCCCTATCCTGTTCGGAAACATTCAGGATTTTATTTCACCGGCATCACCAATGTCCTGTGGTTGAAGCATCCCATCCCCCAAAGCTGTGGTATAGGGATGGTTCGGGCAAAACGAAGCGGGGTAGGTTCGGACTCTGGAAAGCCTAGTTTTAAGCTAGGTTTTAGCAAATCGTTTGATTTTTCCTCACTTAAATTTCAGTGACCTTGGCTTATGCCAGGGAGATGATTCATGTTTAAATGTGATGATTCCTGAGTGCTGAACCGCTAAAACGATGCTGCCACTTTCCACTCATTTTATTTTCCCCAATTCAAAGTTCATGGGTAATTATTTAGTGATGCCCAGATGATGCTTTAGATCTGAAATTTTGGCTATGAATACACGACAGTCTAGTTCTTCATCGGCGTGAGAGTCTTTGAATTCCTTAAGATAGAAATGGTAATACCTTTGTCGCTAGGATTCTTTCCAAACCCATCCGTCGTCTGCCCGAACCTACCCCACTAGCGGGGCAGGTTTGGATGTTTGAAATGGTGTAAAGTTTGTTCCGCTGCTCATGGGCGCCGAAAGCGGGGGAACGGGACGGGGAGACGTGTCTTTTCTTTTGGCCAACCAGGGGGGGAATTCCCGAATTTGTGGGTCCCTCGTCATAAATGCTGTCAGATACCGAATGTGCTCAAAATTCGCCTCTCTCCGGTCATTACCAGCCCGGGTCCGTTCCCCCTGCAGGGGGCCCCTACAGGGCCCTGTAAAAATTCCGCGACGGCGCCTCTGCGTCTGCTCCTCAATCTCCGAAATGTTTCGGTTGATCTTCTCGTTAGCATATTGCTACGATGATAATAAATCCTACTTTACTATCTCATGCTCCTGGCTCAACTAGTTTGTCCGTGGGAATGGAAGTTTCGAAAAGTGTGTGAACCATACCCACCCTCTCCTAATCGTCGCCACCTACAAAACAGTGGTAGAGCCAGTGAATCTTAAACCTCCTGCTGGAAATAACATGCTCCCTCCAGAAACAAAACCTCGTTAGGTATAGGCTTCTTGTGGCCTTTGCAAAATAATCGTTACAAAATGTCTTATTTTTCCGGAAATAAATCGGGATATTTAATGTAATCGGGGAGCACCCCCACGGCAATCTTTCCGATGCGTATCTAAAAATATGTTCTATACTGCAAGCTGAAAACAAAGCTGCATCACTGTTTCAGCCGTTTTTCCAGAATCCTCCCTTAACGGGGGCATGAGGCCCCCAAGTTCCGGGATAGCAGAAAAGAGGCGCACACCAGTTGAGGCCACCTCACGAATTTCCATCATCCGAAATTTTACCGGGTCACCCAAGGTCAGGTCACCAACGAGGCAACCAAGGTCACCCACTCACTTTAGAGCTCGTAAGAGCACATTTCAAAGTCGATCAATTGAAACTTCCACACCATAACCCAGGGTCACAAGGTGATATCCGGGATTTTCGATTTCGTGCCGAGGTCAGGTACGAGGCGACCCCCATGGAAAAGCATAGGAAAAGTTGTTTCAGATATAAAACCACAAAAATGATGCAAATACCAGACGCAGAACAACGTTTTGAACACCCTACGGATCCCAGGGCATATTGCCCTTGACTTTCCAAGGTCATCCAAGTCACCAGAGGTCAAAACAGTATTTGCAAAACTTACCAATAACTAGAGGAAACAACACCAGTGTTTATCTTGTCACTGGCTTCATTTGATATACGGCAAGGTCACTTTGACCTTTCGTGACCTCAGGTCATATTAGGTCACGAGGTACCTCTGGAGGTCAAACCACTGGCGGGAGGTCTTTACGTTCCACATAGCGAAAAAGTACTGGCAATTTCTATCAAATGTACTTACCAGGCCTCAATAGCTCTAATGACATAAGAGTTATGCCCAGTTTGCTCAATCATTGCATATTTAGGAAAATAGCCGATCTTGACCTAATTGACCTCTGAGGTCAAACCATTACCTGAGCACAAAACATGCGAATAATTCTTACTGAATTCACGCAAGCTTCATTGCACTTCCAGATTTGCGCTAACGCCCATATTTTCGATAGAGGGGGCCATCGATGGCCCCGGTGGGGGAAGGTGGCGCCGGACCCCGGTGGGGCGCGGGTTAATAGACGGACGAGGAGAGCCCCGGCAGCCAGTGAGTCGACATGTTTCGCAACCCATGCACAAGGACGGACCCAGGAGGTAAAAATGTGTTTGCTTCCCCGCAACAAAATAGGTTCCGATAATCCTGTGATTTCGATGATGATCTGTCATCATTTTGCTGTATATCGCTCCCTCCTTAAAAAGTGGTGCGTGGTTCTGCCACTGCATTGTCCCAGGTCAGTGACACCAGATGTCCAGCACATAGCAGCACTGTGGTCACAATTGCAATACGAGTGCCCCTCAGGCACGACGATATCTGTGGAGGGATGAATGAGATTGCGCAATGCCAGCCGCCCTTTCATGTGTGAGGTCACGTGGTCCAGGTATGGAGGAGAGGGTCTTGGATTATCATAGGCAGTGGTAAGTTGACCAAAGGTTGCCCCGTCAGAAAGCAACCAAATTCGTTTTTGTGGTAACACTAAGTAACACTAAGTTGGCAGCCACAGATGGCTTTGGAAATGAATATCTATCTTGTGGTAACAACATATATTTTCATAATTACATAACATTGACATAAAAAGATATGACGCTCGATGGATGTTAACTGACAAACGTATTAGGGCTTCGGCACGACAACTCTATACCCTCGGATTTGGGCGGGGACAGCTGAGGAGGGGTGGAACGTACACTTCACAGATGTTGTTCGGTCAGGTTGAGGTCATTTATACATGGCTGCTACAACTGCAGGTTCGAGCTAAAATGGACGAAATGCCTGCAATGACACGCTACCTGACGGATATATTTATGCCTCTCTGGATGCCTATGAAATAGTTGCACTGCAAGGCACGCACCCAGGATTTTCGTTTGGGGCGGGGTCGGCTGACGAAAAGGTGAGGGGGGCGCCAGGCTGATGGGGGGGGTGGCATGTTTGACAGGGAGTGGCAGGTTACTGGAGAGGAAGCATTTTCCGGTGAGGGTACCTATCACGTAAAAGCAATACTTGTAGAGCATAAAACACATGTGAAGGGGGTAAAATTATTCTAAATCTGGTCTGTGGCTGAATCACGTATTGGGTGAATGCTTCACCGCAGGGACGGCACACTATAGGCAAGGGCAGTAAGGTGAGAGAAGAACTAGTACTAAAAGCTAAATGAAGGCTCATTTTGGCCCTCGATGGGCACCTGCGGCGGTCAATTAATACCAGAACCCATGTCGGGCGTCGAAGGCGACCGACATGAATGGGGGGGCATTTTGAAATTAAAGCGTTTGGGGAGGTCCGGGCACGCTGGCCCCCTCCTTGGGTGCGCTACTGGGTATTGCAGAGCGTGGCGGAGAGAGAAAGAGAAAGCGAAAGAGAGAGAGAGAGAGAGAGAGAGAGAGAGAGAAAGAGAGAAAGAGAGAGAGAGAGAGAGAACGGTATAAAGTTGTCTTGCCGAAGCCCTAATACGTTTGTCAGTTAACATTCATCGAGTGTCATATCTTGTTATGACAATGTTATGTAATTATGAAAATATATAGTGTTATCACAAGATAGATATTCTTTTCCAAAGCCTTCTGTGACTGCCAACTTAGTGTTCCCTAGTGTTACCACAAAAACTAATTTGGCTGTTTTCAGACGGCACAGCCTTTGGTCAACTTGCCACCGCCTTTGATAATCCAAGACCCTCTGCTCCATACCTGGACCACGTGACCTCACACATGAATGGGCGGCTGGCATTGCGCCAGCTCATTCATCCCTTCACAAATCTCGTGGTGTCTGAGGGGCACTCGTATTGCAATTGCTACCACAGTGTTGTTATGTGCTGGACATCTGGTGTCACTGACCTGGGGCAATGCAGTAGCAGAACCACGCGCCACTTTTTGGGGAGGGAGCGATATCCAGCAAAACGAGATCATCATCGCCATCACAGCATTATCGGAACCTATTTTGTTTCTGGGGAAGCAAACACATTTTTACCTCCTGGATCCGTCCTTGTGCTTGGGTTGCGAAACATGTTGACTCACTGGCTATCAAGGCTCTCCTCGTCCGTCTACTTAGGGAGGATTCTGGTAAAACGGCTGAAACAGTGATACAACTTTGTTTACAGCTTGCATTATTAAACCTATTTTTATATACGCATCGGGAAAGGGGGCAGCTGTCCGATAACATTAAATATCCGTATTTATTCCCGGAAAAAAGAAATTTTGTAACCAGTATTTTGTATAGGCCACAAGGAGCCTATACCTAACGATGTTTTGTTTCTGGAGGGAATATTTTCTTTCCAGTAGGAGGTTTAAGATTCACTGGCTCTACCACTGTTTTGTAGGTGGTGACGATTAGGAGAGAGGGTTCACACACTTTCGAAGTTCTTACATTCTGGTGGACAAACTAGTTAAGTCAGGAGCATGAGATAGTAAAGTAGGGTTCCTTATCATCTTAGCAATATGCTAACGAGAAGGGCAACCGAAATATTTCGGAGATTGAGGAGCAGAGCCAAAGGCGCCGCCACGGAATTTTTACAGGGGGCCGACCCGGGCTGGTGATGACCGGGGTGGCGAATTTTGAGCATATTCGGTACCTGGCAGCATTAATGACGAGGGACCCAAAAATTGAGGGATTTCCCCCTGGTTGGCCAACAGGGGAGACACGTCTCCCCGTCCCGCTCCCCCGCTTTTGGCGCCCATGACCAGAGGAACAAACTTTGCACCATTTCAAACGTCCAAACCTACCCCACTAGTGGGGTAGGGTCGGGTAGAGGACGGATGAGTTTGAAAAGAGTCCTAGTGACAAAGGTATTACCATTTCTATCTTAAAGAATTCAAAGATTTTCACGCCGATGAAGAACTAGACTGTCATGTTTTCATAGCCAAAATGTTAGATCTAAAGCATCATCTGGGCATCACTAAACAACTACCCATGAACTTTGAATTGGGGAAAATAAAATGAGTGGAAAGTGGCAGCGTCGTTTTAGTGGTTCAACACTCAGGAATAATCACATTTTAGCATGAATCATCTCCCTGGCATAAACCAAGGTCACTGAAATTTAAGTGAGGAAAAATCTAACGATTTGCTAAAAGCTAGACTTTTCAGAGTCCGAACCAACGCCACTTTGTTTTGCCCGAACCATCCCTATACCACAGCTTTTGGGGATGAGATGCTTCAACCACAGGACATTGTTGATGCCGGTGAAATAAAATCCTGAATGTTTCCGAACAGGATAAGGACGTCACATGTAAAGCTAGGGCTTAAAACATCAGTCCTAAGGTCTTTGAGATGCATTAGCTTTACGTGAAAACTACATGAAAAATCTGAAAAAACGAACATTTGCTATCCCTCCTGAACTTGAAATCAAAGCTGAAAGTAATTTGGTGACAACAGACCGCCATAATGGAAGGCATTTACAGTTATAGGCTGCCTGAAATATCTCCAATAACTTTGGAGAAAATTGAGTTGCCCGAACCACCCTGTCGCTGGAACCATACCCACCCTTCCCTATGTCTTATCGGGCAAATGTTTTCCAAATAATTCGGTTGAATTCCAACAAAGAAAAATTAAAACATTTCCAGCCAGAGAAACTTTGCAGGGTCTATTTCTCGGCGGCAGCAGAACTCCACCCTTGCTTGAACCCAATCACGAAACTCGTCTCCCCTCAACCAGACAACCATTGCTTTAATTGGGAAGGGTTGCTGAGGTTTCATTGAAACTGATCTCTTAACCCATAAAACAGGGTGCGAGTTTGGCAGCGCGCTTGCGATAGCCTCTAATAATAATTGTTGGGATTAAGCGACGCTTCAACTGCCAGGGTTAAACTTCATTGCCAACTTTCAGCCTGCAAGGGGGATATGGTGCATCAGACCAGCATATTCAAAGGTTAGCCCCCACACCCCATATGAATTCCTTGATCCGCCACTAGCAGTGGCGGATCTATCCGGTAGGTGGGGAGGGGGAAATCAAAGACGAAAAGCCCAAAAGAACGTCACGTGAAATAGTGAAATATTTCGCCACAATTAACTAGCTAGTAGTAGGGTGGAGGGAAGGGAGGAAGACCCAAATCGAAAAGCAAAGAGATGTTAGGTTGGTTCAGAGAAGTGGTCCCCATCAAAAAACCTACTTGTGGAAAGGAAGTCCGTAAACAAATACTGTGGAATAATGAAGCTATTCGGGTGGAATCGAAAATTATTTTCAATGCTGCATTGTACGAGAACAGTATATTGTTCCATGATGCATTCTTTAATCATCAGAGACGAATCTTGCATAATAATTCGTTTAAGGAAAGCAATAACTTCACACAACTGGATCCTCTTGTTTATATGGGCTGGTGCCGGGCCATTCCTGCGATATGGAGACGGCTTGCCGTTGTCAGTGAAACACTAACCGTTCAGGAGAAGGTACTTGAATGTGGCATAGAAGTGAAAGGGAAACTTTTCCCCGTTCAGCAGATTAAAGTTAATTTTTTCAAACAAATTTCTAAAGGAGATAACCCCCAGAGCGCAAATAAAATGGATGAACGAAGGAGTTGAATACGGAGAAGACTGGTGTAAGGCATTATACTTTCTTCCATTTAACATCGCGAAATCAACAAAGCTTCAAAATGTACAATATAGGATAGTTAATAGGTGTTTTCCAACTCACACATTCTTGTGCATACAAAATGTGATAGATTATTAATTCTGTGATAGGTGCGGTAACATAGAGACAATTAAACATTTCTTTGTAGAGTGTGGAGAGGTTAGAGGGTTTGGGATGATCTAGTTAGAAAAATTTACTCAAAGCTTGCCACAACAAAACAGTTCTCTAGCACTGTTACAAACATTCGCTTTGGATCATTAGAAACAATCAATGTTGTCAATATTTTAGTCAACTGAACTGATGCTGGCCGCAAAACAGTTTATGGTGAAACAGAGGTTTAACACGCGCATTGACGGGGGTCTGAGCCACTTTCGCTTTGACGGGGGAGCGGGTACCCGCCCTTCCCCCACCCCCTAAGATCTAAAGAACCACGTTAGGTAGCGAAAAACAGTAAACGGCGTTAGGTAGCCCATCCACTTCTCCATCGAAAATATTTGATCCATTTTTTGTCAGGTCACATTTAAGGTCCCTAGAGGTCAAAACATGCTGTAATAGGGATAGCATGTAAATGAAGGTTGTTGGTCATTGCTTCCGAACAAGTAAATATAGAGAAAAACGAAAAACGATTTAGACCATGTGAATCCCTACAGCAAGCCAAATCGATTGATATATAATATGACCTTATTAGGTCAAATCCAGGATTTGACCTGACCTGAAGCCAGGTCAAGGTCAAAGTATATAAAATGCATATCATTAGAACCGTAAAGACAAGGCAAGTCTAATGCACCTAAAAAACGTTCTTTCTTCATCCGTTGCTAAGTTATTTACTTAAAACCATTTTCCCCATGTATTTCCAATGGGGAGGTCATGGCTCGTACCTGACCTTAGGTCATTGCTATCAAAAATACCGGAACACATTTTGGAGACCTTGGTGGGCCCTTTGTGTGATATGAGTTTCAATCGGATAAGCTCACCCTATTCCGACTTATGCTATCTTAACCCTCGCCCCACCGGGGGCCATCGATGGCCCCCTCCTAAGGTTTTTCCGGGATAGCAGAAAAACGAATAGGCGCAGCACCGCGGTTGAGGGCTCTACCTCTCACTGCATTATATTCCCACCATCCCTGAAATTTTTTACCCCGGGTCGCCCAAGGTCAGGTCACCAGACGAGGTCAACCAAGGTCACCTCACTTCAACCTTAGAGCTCTGTAAGAGTTACATTTCGAAGTCGATCGATTTGAAACTTCCTACATTTTATGGCCCCTCCAGGGTCTACAAGGTGTATATCCGGAATTTTTCGATTTCGTGCCCTGAGGTCAGGTCATGAGGTGACATCTCCCATTGAAAAAGCATGGGGAAAAGCTGTCTTATGATCTAAAAGTCACAAAAGCGATTGAAAATGCTCAGCTTGATCAGAAAAGCGTTCTTGGACACCCTTTCACGGATTCCAGGGCCATATTTGCCCTTTGACCTCTCCAAGGTCATCCAAGGTCACCAGGGGTCAAAAACAGTATTTTGACAATAACTTTTGACCTAATTAAGCTAGAGCGCTGAAACAAACACCATCGTGTTTTTCTCGTCACTGGCTTTCATTTGATATACGGCAAGGTCACTTTCTGACCTTTCGTGACCTCAGGTCATCTTAGTTCACGAGGTGACCTCTGGAGGTCAAACCACTGGCGGTAGGTCTTTAAGTTTCGTATAGCGGGAAAAGGACTGACAATTTCCTATCAAATGTACTTTACCAGACCTCAATAGCTCTCAATGGCATAAGAGTTATGTCCAGTTTGCTTAAGCATTGCATATTTGAGTGAAAATAGCCGATTTTGACCTAATTTGACCTCTGGAGGTCAAACCATTGACCTGAGCACTAAAACACGTGAAGTAATTTCTTACTAAATTCACGCGAGCTTTCTATTGCACTTTGCAGATTTGCGCTAACGCCCATATTTTCGGAGTTAGAAGGGGGCCATCGATGGCCCCGGTGGGGCGAAGGTGGCGCTGGACCTCCGGTGGGGCGCGGGTTAAACTTTTTAGGTGAGGTCACTTAACCTGTGCTGGTGACCTGACCTGAGATGACCTAACCTTAGGCAAAAGTTGTAAAAATGATGAGAGAAAAGGTATGACAAGTACGGTGGAGCTACGCGCCGCCGTTTTTATGCTATTTCCGAAAAACTCGAGGGGGTTGGTACCCGCTCCCCAGTGTTAAGGATGAATAAATAAAGATGGAAGTCTTTTCAAAATTTCTGAAAAAAGCATTTCAAATGGAACGGTGCATCGCAAAGAAGGACAAAAGAATTGATAGGTTTAACGAGATATGGCTACCATTCATCAATGAGCATTTTGAGCTTTACATTTAGTTCGCATAATCTGGACCCACTTCGGCGAGCTGCATGCGGTTAAAGGGAGTGCGACACCTTTACAACGTGATTTTAACTGAGATAGCCAAGTTGTAAAGCAAGTCGGAAAACCCGGTACCCTATATATATAATTTGTCTTGGAACTCGATATTTCCGTAGAAACTTATGCGGTATTAGGGGCAGCGAGACCCCTCATACCGCACCCAGTTTCAGTGGCGGATCCAGGGAGAAAAACATTTTTCCCCCTAACGAAAGAGATCCGGGAGCGCCCCCCAAAGCTGTCCACGTTTTTCCCCCGGCTCCTGTTTAGTTTAAATGCAAGGTTTTGGTGCTTCAAGTGAACCGATCAACTTCAAACAGAACCAGTCACCTTCAGTGTAGATATTGAAACCTTGTCCTCTTGATGTCTAAAAGCTTTTAAGTGAATGATCCTTGGAAAGCAGAATCAAGCATCTTATGGCCACGTCTTTCACTTCTTGCCGTCTTTTTGCTTTGCTTTTGGACTTTTTTGAAGAATATATTTCACAAAACACAGCTGTAAACTTGCAAAACAATTAAACAATTCTCCTTCACACCTTGCCGCTCGTGTCACGGTAGTAACCCCACGTCGCTTCAACGTACCATCGTCTCTACACCAAACCCACCCCACCCCACCTCCCCGATCCCTACCCTTCCACAACGCGCATTGTGCAATCATGTTCATTCCATACAATTCACAGATGACCATGACAATTCCTTAAAGGGAATGTGGCACCTTGGTCGGGTCCTGGAATTTAGTGTAATTGGACGTACTTTTAGCCGAAAATAATGAAACCACTTATGATTTCTCTGAAAAATGTACACTAAGCTCAATATTTTGATTTTCAAACTACTCTTTGCGCAACCACCGGGGGCAGAAGGGCAGTGAAAAGTGAACATTTCACCTGATAAAATCCACCAACTCGAGAGCCAACTACTTGTATTTTGGCGCTACATTCTTTCCAGTTAGTGTTGCTGGTAAAGTGTTTTCAAGGTATCACTAAAATTGAAATATTTTAGGATGAACAGTTTTTAAATAATCTGGTTGGCTGAATCCGAAACATTGCCTGGGAGACCTTGTAACCAAAGCCTACGCACACGTAACCAAAGTCAGTGCCCATCCTGTGCTCCCCAAGCTTTGGTATCATTCGAATTCAGAAAAATTTGTGCCAGTTTTTTCTACGCCTCTTCCCTGAGGTGTCATAACTTTTTTATAATCATTGAGCTCGGTAATACCAACCTAAAACATGGAAATCTCACTCCAGTGTAGGCGCGGTATGTTACATGAAGCAGCGTAACCTGGCGGGGTTGAAACAAATTTTGACGCACAAAAATCTATTGGCCCTTTTTCTTAGCACTCGCCCCGCTGGGGGCGAAATTCGCCCTTTCGCCCTCTCCTGGTTTCCCCCAGATAGCTCAAAAACGAAGACACGCAGAACAACGAAACTTACAGTATTTTATCCCTGATCAATTTTACACATCTAACCAAATTCTTTAGTTAAGGTCATGTCAGGTCAAGGAGCTACTCAGGGTCAGGTGACCCGACCTCAAAACCTAAAATTGCGAATTTGAAGCTGCCCCCAGGGAACATTAGCAAACCCCGATCAGTTTGAAACTTCCACAATATGATAAGGCTACTAGTATCTACAAGTCTGCTATCTCAGAATTTTGATATTGATGACCTAAGGTGGGTTCAATTTTTCGGTCACCCCATTATAAGTCTATGGTGAAAAATAGAATGGACTCGTTTTCAGTAGAAACTGGATAGATAAAGCTGAAAATCCTCAAACCGTCTATTCTTACCACGATCTTGACCATAAAGTTGAGTTTTTGAGCATCTGATCTCTCAAAGGTCATGTCAGGTCATGGGAGCAGAGAGTGATTGTTTTGCCAATAACTTCTCACAGAATTGAGATAAAGCTTCCATTTTGCTTGCATTGTGCTCATATTGTCACGGGGAGTAGATTTACATGAAACATGACCATACCAGGTCATTCTGTGACCCTGACCTAGCTCGAGGTCGGGTGGTTTTGAATATTTAACCTAGCAAGGTCATATTATCCATCATTCGATCTGCCGCGATGAGAGAAATCCAATAATGCATAAATATTTGCTCTAGCTCCCCTAAGGGCAGATCTAGAGAGGGAAACGTACCCTGCTCTGTTGTAAGCCTAAGGAGCCTTCTTTGATCTATGCTAACCTCAATATCGACCTGAAATAAAAATGATTCTTATAGAATATCTTCGTCTTGTCAAGATCTTTCGAACACCGCCCGTAATTTTCCTTTAACTTTCGTGGGGAACGAGATACGGAGGGGGGAATGCCCCCAGGGGGCGCGTCATGCAAGGGACCCCAGCGGTCCGCGTGTTAAGGAAATTTACCTGCTTCGCCAATGCATCAAAATCGGTCCTAGCGAATTCAAATGAAAAGGGAAAGTGTTGCTCTCCAATGAGCTTCCATTGAATTGAAGTGGAAGACATCCCTCCATCAGAATAATGATTTAGGTAAATTTGGGTATTTTTGCATATAAGCTGGTGACCATTGATTGTTGGCAGCGCCTATAAATGAACCTATGGCCTTCATTGTTCCCTCCTTGGCAAACAGTAACCTTCTAGCTCGAAATACCTGGAGACTTTTTCCCGTTTTCAAGGGCTAATGTGGCCTTTGATGAAAGCTATAATAAACACGTAATCAGGCAAGCAAGGGCAAGGTAGGAAGGTTGGCCCGAGTTAGCAGGGGAAGGGAGTAGGATTGACCCCTCACACCGCAGTGGGTGCAAAAAGAGGCCAGGTGTTTTCTGGTTAATATACTTGGCCATTTCCTATAACTATTCTTTGCACTTGACTGGATTAAATCTAGTGAAATTTAATTGGAACCGTCTTAGCCCTCGCCCCAGTGAGTGAGTGTTTGAACACTCCTCAGGTTTTTCCCGCGGCACCAAAAAGGACGAAAACTGCAAAATATATTGTGAAACTATTCATATGAATGACCTAGTCAGGAATTGATCATGACCTTCCAACTGGAAATGCATGGAAAAACGGTAATTGGGTGAGCATGGCTAAAATTTTGTAGATACAGCATAGCATGCCTTCATATTCTCCAAATCGTAGTATCCTAGGCCCCTCGCATGTTCATGCTGCAGCTTTTGGATCTGTGACCTCTTAGAGGTCAACAGGGACTACTTAAGCAGGCTAATGTTCATCCTAGGTCATTAATTTTGCAAGAAATGATGGCAAACCGTTTATTTCAATGCCATTACGTTTAGATTAGTATTGTAGGCAGATTGATATACATATTGACTATTTTAGGTCAGATGGTGATCTTGACCTGGCCTTAGGTCACCTCATTTTTAGGTTTTGATCCAGTATAGTCATATACATCATCCGGTTTTCCGTAAGAAGTGGAAACGAATGGTACCTAAAAGCGATTCTAGCTGAATTCGAACGCAAGAGCCCAGAAACTCTTCCCTAGTCTGTCACCTTCTTTGGCCCGGCATGACCTCAATATTGGCTTCGGACAAAAGTGACTACAAGTTTCTTCATCCATTCCTAAGAGCTTTTCACCAGTTTTCCCGTTTTTTTTTGCCATTCCGAATAGGAGCCAAAATCGAGGGGGCTGTTTGATCACCAAGGGTGGCTCGGGGGCCTACCGGGGTTTGTATTAAACGGGGAAAGTCTGGTCACTGGGTAGCTTTCAAACCCTATTAACTTTAATCAACCCCAATACATATGTTAGTAATGAAGCTGTGAGTCTTATGAGCCTGGAACCACTGTTTGTCGCCATAACTCAGACATACCCAGTCTCGGAACTCTCGTGCCCAGGCGCCTCCGTTACTGAACGGACCGCCTGGGGCAAGGCACCTGCGAGACAGTACTGAAGCCCTCGGTTTAAAACTCTGTGCCCCGTGCGCACCACACATTACTTACTACGTATGACCCTGCACCTGTCGTAAACACGTAGTAATTACATGGCCCAGGTATGCGTGCCAGTCGAGCGAAGGGTCGGGGATTATCAGAGGCGTTGGCAAGTCAGCGGAAGAAAACCCTGTCAGAATGCAGAAAAATCAGTCTCCCAGGTGTCGGATTAAGAAATAACTATAACCACGGAAAACCTGTTGAACAAATACTTATGGTAACCCGTTTGTAAGGCTAGAACCACCATAGGTTCTGAGATATCCATCCTAAACCGATCGAGCCTAGTCATAATAATTTCAAATGCGGCGCACTGTGCCCCTTGTGTTTCAGGATTAGTTAGGCTTACTAAAAAGCAGTTATCTGTATAAGTAACCGTATTCAGCTAATGACATCATTATTAACTGCCCAGTGGTTTGAAACACATGCATTCAATAGTACACGCTCAAACGTAAAAAGAAAATAATCAAACGTGTATTTCCGAACAGAAATAAAGTAAGGGACTTCAGCCTTAGCTAATGACGTTCGGGCGCAGGAGGATCACATGATAATAATGTGTGGAAAACTGAAAATGCTTACTCCAAGAAACATCATTTGATAGGTTGGCATCAGTATTCGGTTTAAAAAAGCTAACAAACTATGCACAGCTAACCCGGGTTCTCCGTAAAAGAAGTGAATATTCTGCCTACTACATTACCGCTCCCCACGCTGCCGCCACCCCACTAGTCCGGACAGACGACCCGTTTGGGGGTCACGTGAAACTCCTGCCGGTACTTCCGACTAATCGAGGCTCCTCGCAGAGACTGAATCTGGCGCTGAACGCTGGAGCGGACCAGAAAATTTCAAGAAAAATAATAAAAAATAATAATAAAAAATCAACAATCTGCTGTACCCACTGTCACGTCCCAATCATAGGTAAGATGGTGCTGCAAAATGTCAACAGGCCGATCATTTTTCAGAGGCCATCCTTGCCTGCATCCACTTGCACCTCATGGGCGAATCCAGGGAAGGCAAGAGAGGGCACTGCTCCTTTCCCAAGATCGAGCCTCAACGCCCCTGAAATGGTCACGGCTTCCCCTTAAAATTTCGATGGCGCCATCCTAGACTTTCGTTTGTTACTCATCCCCTCAGAATGAAAATGAGCACCCCCACGATAGGTTTCGATGCCCCCTCCCTCCTGGCTCGGATAGCGACCCGCTTTCGATTAAGTGCCCCCCCCTATAGGAAATCCTGGAATTGCCTATGCTGCACCCTCGAAAACTATGTTATCCCCCTTCTGCCAACTTTCTGGCAATGATGTGACCCTGCCTCCTGGCAGTAATGCCACGCTTATGCACACGGTTCTGCGTCCAATGGCATTAGGCGTTCAGCTCTCAAAAGTGGGGAGGGATACTTGGTGGCTCACCGCAGCGGAACTGAGAAATTACCATTATGGTGCTTCGCCTCTTTGTCGGGGAGGCTCAAATACAGGAATTTCCACTGCTAAAAGTGAAAGCACTGGGTCGCCCCACCCTCCCCGGCTGACCCCAGCCTCATCGGTCCGACCCGCTAACTGCTGGGGAGGTGGACCAGCCGAACAGGCCACGCCCTTAGACCTGTGGTTCCCAAACTTCCTATTCCCGGCTGGTTGGACGACCCTGGAACGGAACGATACTTTCGCAACAGACTGTACATACATCGATGATGGAGGAGATCCGCGCGCGCTAAGCAAATCGGTGTCGGGGTCACTGCAAGCTGTTTTCTTTTAGGATAACTGTCATCCAGTGAAGTGTTCCTCGCGAGTAGCTTCTAGACTGAGCCGCTTGATGTTTTACCCAAGTGCCATAAGTCAAGCATACCGTTTAATAACTAATGCTTGCCTCACTTACCGGCGTTCCAAACGAGCCATCGCTCAAATTGTTGACTCAAGTCTGCCGTCCATGTGCGACACTAACCTCTGCTGACCTCCAAGTACAGATCAATAATCGCTGACGCGACTTAAACTTCACGACAGTCTGACGTGCATACAGTTGCCCGAGTACGACGCTGGAAGTAGTGAGCAGGGCCTCAGTCACGTGTTTTCAGCATGGGAGGCCTGGCATTAGAGGTCCTCGTTTAGCGGCGGATGCCGGGGGGGGGTGACTTAGCCGAGAGTTGGATGAGGAGCAGGATGAGGGAGAAGGTGAGCGCAAACTTCGTTGTTGCAAGTTAAAAAAAATAACATTGCGACAGGGTTGTCAGACGATGTGACATGGTTTGAGGCTGGGCGGATATAAGCTATCCCCATCCAAAATTGTTAAGTATGATGCCTCCCTCCGCACCGGAAGCTTCGACCCCCTGAGATTGCCCGGCTGTTATCGCTACTCTCCATCACTGTTACTATACTGTTCCGTGCGGTCTCATGCATCCCCGCATGTGTGAGTGTGATGCCTGCAGCCGGCCATGCCATTCCGCCGCCGGCAGGGCTGCCGTGTCACCGGTCAGCCAATAGGCGGCCCAGTCGGAGTGTGGCCCGGCCGTGGTCAAGGTGCGCTCACCCCCGGCCGGTGCGTGTCAGCGTTCGGCTGGCTGGGCCGGGTGTCGGACTACCGCTTCCAAACTGGTGTCACAGAATACAGACTCGGAAGAGCGTCCACTCTTTGGAGACGCGAACACCACACACCCACCTCCCCAAAGAAACCCCTCGAACCCCCACCAGTGGCAGAAACTTGGTGTCCTCACCTGCCCCGCCCTTTGAACTCAGTTGTAAGGTGCCGGTACCGCACAGTGTTGGCATTTTACAAGCATTTGGTGTCCACGTAGGGCACATCTGGCGCTTGACGTCCACATGGGACGCCTCCACAGACTTAAGGGGGACTGCCCCTTACCCCTACATTTTGATCTATGCCTGCCTATGACTTATAGATCCGCTATACATATATCCTAAGGGGGCCTCCCGAAATGGCCCAAGTGCCTATTGCACTGGCCGGGGGTCTCCCATAGTTTCATCGGAGCCTTTCTTTAACATTAAATTGTCAGTTAAAGGCTTCAGGGCCTCGTCTTTTTCGGGGATATTTGTGGCCATGTGAATTGTCTCAATGGCCGTGAAGTCGAATAAAGCCGTCTTGTGTACATCGCTTAACAACTCATGGTCCTCCTGCCCTGGTGGAGGGCCTCTCGTAGCGTTTTGACGCGGAAGGCCTCAACTACTGCATGGTCCTCCATGGAAGTTGTAGGAAAGGTATTCCATTCAAAAACAGTAGAACACCTCTCCCATTTCCTTGTAGCGAAGCCCCTGGAGAGAGGTAACTAATGTTTCTTTTCCGTTTTTTTTAGATGCATCTGTTTTGTGGTTCATACAGAACTGGCATATAACCTAGCGTTACCCTACCTCAGAATTCATCAGAACCTTTTAGGGCTCTTTAGCTTGCATGATCTGTGCCTCACGAGCTGGGGCGAGAATCGTTGATGTTCACCTGGCACTTATACTGAGAGGCAAATGCCTGATTTTGGCCCAGCGTGCATCTAGATTGGTCTTGAGCCGTGCCTTTGTCTGCAAGGCCAGCGCATTATATTAACTCAACTCTTATTGGGCCCTTTTCGTACCCGCTATCCCCTGAAGACCAATTCGGAGTTCTTTCTGTGCTATCTTCTAAAACAGTTGTGATACGTAAGATAAAAACATAGAGCGCTGAAACCGCATTGTCGCCTTCTACGGCTGTAGCAAGTTTCAGATGGTGTCACGTGAGCATCCACAGATGGCGTCAGGTTAGTGTCCACAGATGGTGTCAGGTTAGTGTTCACAGATGGTGTCAGGTTAGGGTCCACAGATGGTGTCGCCGCCTCAGGCGAGTGCCACTGGACGCCGGAGCCAGATAAAATTGCATCGCTGGCCCGGTGACATGTTCTCTGTCTCACTCGGGGAGACGTGCTCTTCACCTCTCCCCCTAATTCTCTAGAGCGCGTGCCTGCTAGCTCTGAATATTGCCATTTTTTAGATGTGTTCTGGTGTCACATATATATTTGATTTTTCCTCCCCTAGCTATCTCCAATGCTCGGCATTTGTTCCTGCAACAGCAGGATGCCTCGCCGTTTTGACCTCCATTATGTTGACACTAGACCCAGATACATTATCGACCCGGCGCTGTGACGTGATCTGGCTATCAGGTGGGGTCGCCTTAGCGGCGCGCGCCCCACGTGATGTGCTCCTGCCCAGGGTGTCTGATCAGACAAAATCAGTAACACGAAATAATTCCTCTGATTCTTGCAATAAAGGCTTCTCAATATTTTTGTCAAATCAGAAAGCAGAGGTCAAACTTTTCTATTCTATTAGCAATATCTGCTTTTAATAGGCAAAATGAATAAAACAGCTGCAGACGGCGCATCTGAGACAAAATAAACAATGTCATATGAAGTCATAAAAATATTTGTATCACTTTATGAATTATCACGTGATCTTTACACTTTATGCCTTGGGGCTACTTGAGCGTGGGCTTATATTGGTCGAATTTGTTCCTCAAAGACAGCATTGACGCACACTATTCTCAGACGACGACTGAAGACAACAACCAGCGACGGCGCGTGGTGTTGTCGTGGTGGTTGAAGTAAATAAGTAATGTTAAATATTGAAGATGAGAAGTTTTTGAGAGATTTGAATTGTATTTTGTAGTGCTTTCCACCACTTCAAATGTGTAAGATAAGACCAGTGATAGGAGCCTGTTGAATTTTTCAATACCTACATGTATTATTTTTGCCTAGGGATTTCTTCAGACCGGATGGGCCTTTAAAATAAGCAATGGAACCCGTAGAATTAGATTAATAAATTGAAACAAATTGAAACTTTGACTTAAACAATTGAAACGCTGGAGGGAAAACGTATCTAAAGGAGGTCAAAGGGAATGTGGCACCTTGGTCGAATCCTGGAATTTAGTGCAGTCAGGCGTACTTTTTAGCCAAAAATAATGAAACCACTCATGATTTCTCTGAAAAAATGTCCAATAAGCTCAATAGTTTGCTTTTAAAAATACTCCTTCAGGAAAATAAATAGATATCTGTCTGTGGATGATGTCATGATCTGGCAACCACTGCCATGCTTGAAATGCTTCAAGGGCTTCAATTGGCTGATGCTCATCGTGACGTCAGCATATGTCGTCACACCAGTAGCTCACAACAATGGCCGCCCGGCGGGGGGCTGATTGGGGCTAGTGTCAGGTAGGTTTTAGCTTTTTTCTACGGAAATATCGAGTTCCAAGACAAATGATATATGGAGTATCGGGTTTTCCGACTTGCCTTACAACGTGGCTATCTCAGTTAAAATCACGTTATGAAGGTGCCTCATTCCCTTTAAAGGAGGTTTGCAAAAGGTCCTTTTTTTCGTCAACTCATTTGACTCGCTGTCTTCGCAACTCAACTCAACTCATTGATGTGGTGTGAACCGACTCAACTCAACTCAACTCACTTGTCTAATGTTTTCGACTCAACTCAACTCAGAGTCGAATGAGTCGGAATTTGAGTTAAACTCCGACTCGCGAGTCGCACAACTCTCCCCTCTCTCTTTCTCTCTCTCCCTCTCTCTATCTCTCTTAATCTCTCTCTAATCTCTCTAATCTCTCTCTAATCTCTCTCTCTTTCTCCCCCTCTCCCTCTCTCTCTCTCTCTCTCTCTCTCTCTCTCTCTCTCTCTCTCTCTCTCTCTCTCCTCTCTCGTTTTCCCCTTTTTATCGCTCAAATGTATGAGCCTGCTAGAAGTCTGTTTTTGTGGTCGTCATTCTGAATTTCAGTAATCTGAGCTGAAATGTGAATACGTTTTTTGTTGAAAATATGCCGCCCCGGTAGCTCAGAGCTCCGCAGCGCATGTGCAGGCTTGGGATTGATTCTCCTGAGACGCTCTGGTGCGCAGTATTAACCGACTTATGTCGGCTGGCACTGACTGGTGTGAGGGCGATCTGACCGGGCGGCCGTCCCTGTGCTTTGTGGAACGTTAAAACTTTGACTGCTATATTAACTATTCATTGTGGGAGTTTCTCGTTCGGATGGTGGGGCTGGGATTTTCATGACAAGTCCCGTGAGGGACTTAAAGTAAGTTTTAAGTAAGTGAGACTCCGACTCCAAAAACCGAGCTTGCAACGACTTGTTCAGCGACAAATTCATTTAAAAATATATATGTGGAATTGACATCGCATCTGTTCATTCCGTTGTCTTCCTTGCCCTTCTTATTCTTTATGACATGTATGCCGCTCATAAACGCTTCTAAGTATATGGTATTATTTCATTGTCTCCATTCTGCCGTGCTGGTCTCCTGTATGTATTTAAATAAACTCATTCAACTCGCTGATACTTTGCCGTATGACCATGGTAGGATTTATTAATCCGTGCCCCACCGGGGGTCCGGCTCCATCTTCGCCCCACCGGGGCCCATCCATGCCCCCTCTAACTCCGAAAATATTATGGTTATCGCAAATCTTCTAAGTGGAGTGCAAATCTTCTAAGTGGAAATCTTGCTTGAATTCAGAATTATTTTAATTCACATGTTTAAGCGCTTAGGTCAATGGTTTGACTTCCAGAGGACAAGTTGTGTCACGATAGGCTATTTCCAGTAAAATATAAAATGTTGAGAAACCTGGGCATAACTTTCATGCCATTAGAGCTATTGAGATCTGGTAACGTACATTTGATAGGATATTGTCAGGGCTTTCTCTGCTATGTGGAACATAATGACCTCCTGTCAGTGATTTGACCTCCAGAGAACACCTCTTCACTTAATGTGACCTGAGGTCACGAAAGGTCAGGAAGTGACCTTGTCGTGTATCAAATGAAAGCCAGTGACGAGACATACACGATGGTGTTGAATTCAGCACCCTAGATTGATTAGGTCAAAAGCTACTGTCAAAATACTGTTTTTGACCCTGGTGACCTGTGATGACCTCCAATAGGTCAAAGGGAAAGTATTTCCCATGGAATCCGTGAAAGAGTGGCCATGAATAGTTTTCAGAGAAGTCTGAGTGTTTGCAATCATTTTTGTGACTTCTAACTCAAAATACAGTTTTCCCATGATTTTTCTATGGGAGAGGTCACCTCGTGACCTGACCTCAGGTCACTAAATCGAAAATCCCGGATGTAAATTTTGTAGACCCTGGAAGGGTCATCAAGTGTAGAAAGTTTTAAATCGATCGGCTCGGAAATGTAACTATGGTAGTGCTCAAAGTTCGAAGTGAGGTTACCTTGGTTGACCTTGCCTGGTGACCTGACCTAGTGTGGCCGGGGGTAAAAATTTCAGGGATGGTGGGAAAATGATGGGGTGAGAGGTAGACACCTCAACCGCGTCGCTGTGACTCGTCGTTTTTCTGCTGTTCTGAAAAATCCTAGGGGGCCATCGATGCCCCCCTCCCCGGTGTAGCGAGGGATAAGCCGCCTCCTGGACTATGCCTAAAAATTTACAGCAACATCGCTTGATTGTACATTAGGGTGTCCCGAAAAAATAATTTTTGAGTTTCCTAAATACGAGCGAGGGAATTATGTAGCTATATAAGGACATCTTAAATCCAAAATTTCAGATTTTTATCTCCATTTTTGGAGAATCGCCACCACTTTTTATATTTTGCTTTAACACGCGCGTTTACTAAGGGCGGGTACCCGCCACGCCCCTTTGAATTTTTCGCAGATAGCCGAAAAACGGCAGCGCGCAGCGCCACCGTACTAGGCATATCTTTACCCTGAACAATTTTACAACTTGTGTCAAAATTTGGGTTCAAGGTCATTTCGGGTCAGGTCACTGGCGCAGGTCAAGTGAAGTGACTTCCGAAAAAGTTTAAGATTGCATAAGTAAGAAAAGGCTTAATCCATCAATCTGAAACTTAAATTACACTGTGAGCCCACCAGCCTCTACAAAACATTTTTCGGGATTTTATATCCATGACCTAAGGCCGGGTACGGGCTGTTACCTCTGTTAGAAAAAGAGGGCTGTTAGAAAAAGAGGGGAAGGCCCAGGGGTAAGGGTAGAACCCGATTTGAGATGCTGACTGAGGGCGTGGCGTCTCCAGAGACTGCAAGACGTCGCATCACCTCACCCTGCACTTCAAACCCTCTTCCTAAGGTAAAAACTGCCACTCAAGCCACTACACCTCGGCAGAAAGACCGCAGCAGCACGTCTAGCAGACCCTCTTACTACCTATTGGGGAAGCCACGTTCATCCTTGGCCTTCTCCAAGCTTCCCAAATCTGGTGCAGTGTTGGGTCGCCTGATGCTCCTGCTTGAGAGTAATAATCTCAGAGATGCTAGCAAAATAGTGGCTGAGGAAGTGAAGGCTGTCTGGCTGCACCATTTTGGGCCCAGGCTGATTATGGGAATGGAGTATGATAAGAAGACAGATCACAGTCTGAAAATGATAATAAGTGATCAAAGCGTAGCTGAAAAAGTCATAGAGCTGTGCAAGAGATGGCGAAGACTGGAGAGTGAAAGCAGAAGACCGGAAAGGGCAGTGAAAACCAGCTTTATTGAGAAACAGGAGCAGCTGCTTATTGATCTTGATCTGCCGCTGGATATCACGAAGCTCCAGGCTCAGAGCATCATCCAAAACTCTGGGATACTGGACTGGAGAGAAGAGGTAGAATACCTCAAGAATCAGTTGACCAGAGAGCAGGCTGGCTGCCCGGGAGCATGGGACAAGCGGCAGAAGAACAGGGACGAACGGCGAGCGAAGGACAAGACAAGAGAAAAAAAGGCAAGGGGGAGAGAAGAAACCAAAGAGAAAGTGAAAGAAAGTAGAACTGAAATAGAAAGCCGAGAAATGGATGACAACGAGAACGACATCGGCTTTGTAGCGCATGCAAGTGTTGAAAAAGAAGAAAGGTTGATGTAATGGGAAATATATCTCTCACCTGCGATGCTCGCAACGTCTCCGTCAGAGATCGCGCTGTTGTGGCAGCCAGTGTTGCTAACGCCCTGGGGGTCGATATCAATGAAACCAACATAAGCAAGACTACCGCATGGAGAAAGGGACAAAATGTTCGGGTGCAGAAGGCAAGAGACATCAAAGATAATTTCCAGTGTCCGAACAAGCTAGTGGTTCACTGGGATGGAAAAACTCTCACCCTAAGATGTCGTGAGGAAACGAAGCGAGTTTGCGTCTACCTGTCTGGTGTGAACGCAGAGGTGACACGGAAGCTGCTCGGGATCCCTGAGGCAAACTCAGGCAAGGGTGTGGACGAGTTTGAGGTAGTGAAGGAGTACCTGATCAAGTGGTGTGTGAAGGAGCAGTTGGTGGGTATGGTGTTCGACACCACCGCTTCCAACAGCGGGGAACATTCTGGGGCCTGCAGATTTCTGGAGGCCTGGCTGGACTTCCCCATCCTGTGGCTGGCCTGCCGCAGACACGTGGCGGAGCTGCATCTGGCGTATGCAGTGAAACAAGTCATGGGCAGCACCAAGGATCCAGGCATGGCCCTGTTCCGCCGACTAAGAGTCCAGTGGAAGGATTTGGAAATAAACTTCAGAGAATTAGAACTGACGGACTTCGTCACCGCACAGCCAAAACTGCGGGAGACTGCAGTAGAGGTGTTGGCTTGGGCCAAGGAGCAGCTGGACAAGAAGACGTTCCCCAGAGATGACTACGAAGAGTTCATGCAGTTGGTGGTCATCAGTCTGGGGGGAAGGTGGAGGACTTTACGTTCAAGTTACCCGGTCCCGACCATCATGCTCGTTGGATGAGCAAGTGCATATACTTTCTCAAAATGAAACTGATCAGTAAGGTATTTGATATGTCAGCAGAGGAGCAAAGCCAGGTGAAGGCCATCACTGAGTTCATCCTGCTCTTCTACGCCAGATATTGGTTTACGACACCACTGGCTAGCTCTGCCGCCAGGCAGGACCTGGATCTCATGAGCAGCATGTTGGAGTTCAGGAAAGTGAACCCCCAGTTGTCCTGCGAGGTGCTGAGCTCCACATACCACCATCTCTGGTATCTGACCCCTCAGCTGATCACCCTGGCCCTAACAGACACTGGCCTGGAAGACAAGAGCAGGGAAAAGATGGCGAGGGTGCTTCATAGTCAAGAGAGGAAGAAGATCAAAACGGGCAAGCCGACCTTCCCTGTGATTCCTCACGGCGCCACAAGAACCAGAAAAGACATGTCGTCGCTGGTTGGAGCTGAATCATGGCTGCTCTTCGACCTGCTCGACCTCACTGGTCCCCAGGACTGGCTCCTCGATCCCGCTTTGAGCTGGCATCTGTCCTCCGACTACACGAAACTGCAGGAGTTTGCCAACAACCTCACTGTCGTGAACGATCTGGCTGAGCGGGGGATCCACCTTGCCACAGACTTCATCCGACGTGTGGAGTCGGAAGAGCAGCGCCAGGCGCTTTTCCAGGTGGTGGAACATTTCAGGGACAGAGTAAAGGATGTTACTAAGGCTAGTCTGCAGATGTGCTAGTTTCGACAAGTGCGTCCATCACGTCAGACGTGAGGAACATGCGTAGCCGCATGATTCATTGCACCAAACATTGTTCGTCATCCCTGTCTGGCACCCGGCCACATTTCACCGCCATGTATTATATCGTTCATGCATTGTGTAGCAATGCTCATGCACCAAGTCGTCTCCCTCATGTCATATTCAATTTCACGTGCAGACATTTGTACTGTGTAAGCAGGACAATACATGCTTGCATATTCATTGCGTTTTGAATATGGGATAATCAGGCATATTTATTGTGCATGTCGGCGCAACAGAAAAATATTTCAGTGCCAAAATAACATTTATCATCCCCGTGTATCCAGTGGATGTGCATCCGCAAATCATTGCAATAATAGAAACAATCATGATAGTACCCTGCGATAAAAACACGATCAAAACAGTTTCGCATTTGCCCTGCGGTGGTTCTAAGCCAAATAGTAAATGTGGTTGCGATTCTCCAAATATGTAAATAATCTGAAGTCTTGGATTTAGGCTCTCCGGTACATAGCTACATTATTTCCTCGCTCCTAGTTGGTAAACTCGAAACATTTTGTTTTTCTTCGGGGCACTTTCCTGTATACACCATATTTTTGACCTAGCCTGAGTTCAGGTCAAGGACAAGTTGGGTCAAAATGCATGTCATGGGACCCGCAGAGATGAGACAAACTAAATGGCGTCACAATAAACGCTATATCGACATTTCCTTAGAATTTATAGAGCTTTAACCACTTTTCTTATGTATTTCCAATGGAGAGGTCACAGTCCGTGCTTGACCTTACGTCATCGCTAAAAAAATCCCGATCAATATTTTGTAGAGGATGGTGGGTTCATTGTGTGATATACTGTTCAGATTGATAGATTAAACCTTTCCTCACTTATGCAATCTTAAACTTTTCGGAAGTCACTTCACTTGACCTGCGCTAGTGACCTGAACTGGAATGATCTTGACTCCAAATTTTGACAAAAGTTGTAAAATTGATGAGGTAAAAAGTATGCAAAGTACGGCGGCGCTGCACGCCGCCGTTTTTTGGCTCTTTACGAAAAACTTTAGGGGAGTGGCGGGTACCCGCTCCACGTCGATGCGCGTGTTAAAGCAAAATATTAAAAGTGGTGGCGATTCTCCAAAAATGAAGATAAAAATCTGAAATTTTGGATTTAGGCTGTCCTTATATAGCTACATAATTCCCTCGCTCGTATTTGGGAAATTCCAAAAAATGTTTTTTTTTCGGGACACCCTATTGTACATACCTATTCAATAATGGGTCGTCGAGGTCTGATACATCTGTGACACTTGGAGTTTAAGATCAGTGTACACCTCAACCAAAAAACAGCACCGCTCACTGCAAGGTATTAACAAGAGTATGAGGTGCAACATTTCAACAACAGAGCTCTGTTTGCGTCTTTGGTGTGGAGCTTCGCTCTAAAGCAGCTGACGGATGGTGCGGGCTAGTCCTGCCTTTTCATCGCTACTTCCCAAGCTACCTCGCCACGCAGGCATCGAACAGGTGCCTCTCAGTTAAAAATGTGATATCAATACCGACTTGCCAATACCAGCGAGACAAGCCGTGTTTCCGCGAGAGCGATTTCACATCGCGAGTTCAGTCCTCGTCTGCTTCGCTACCCTTGTAGCGCATGGTGGGTAGTTGTGCAGTGGTATGAGTACTGCCCTCCTGCCCTGTGCCGGCGCGCTGCCTCGTCCGACACCTTCATACCTGGACTGCAGCCGTAGGCCTCTGCCCCCTGTAGGCGCAGAGGTCAGCGAGGCCTGACCTCATAGTCATCTGGGGAAATCAGTTTGACACTTTCCGCAGCAGGAACAGTATGCGCAGCCAATAGAGGACTGCTGTAACACATGCATCGAACTTAATTAAGACAGGTGTGGGTAGTTTATGCATCTGATCTGCTACCTATACTGTTCATGGGAGTTACTTGTTTTCTTGTCCTATTTTTCGTGTGCACACTACTTAAGCACGCTCATAAATGCGCATGGAATGTGTATATAGTTATACAATCCCTTGTTTGTTTCCGTTTTGCTGTTGGATAAGAAATATTTGGATTTCTTTCATTTTCTGCTAAACTGCGCATAATTCTGCGAAACAAGGTCTGAATAGTCCCGTCAAGTGTGTATTACCGGAGGTTCTACCTGATCACCGCGACGTCCGGACAAAGGTGTATCCTGCTTGCCACTGGTGCGCGGCGTATTAGGACCCGGGGTTAGCTAGATATTATTGTTAAGGGCCTTGGATATTTTCTGGTAGTCAGTCACATTTGCCTGTAATTAATACACGTTATTTTGTACATAACAAGAAAGTGACCTATGTGGCATGGGCGCTTCCGAAAAGGGACCTTCACTCTGTACGTTAGAGGCGTGGCGCCGAACTAACGCGTTAACTGTAAGCCAAAATGCATTTGATCCTGCGCAACCCGGGCTCTTGCTTAGCAATTTTGGATGTTCTAAAGTTTGACGTGTCCCATTTTTTATGCTCATGAGATGATAATTTTAGAATATCGTTGAGCTGGTAGACCAGTCTGTTGGGTATATTCATCTTGAAACAAAAACTCAAAGGCTTAGGATCTTGCCTTCGATGTCTTATTTTCTCAAATAGAATTTCTCGACAAAAAACTGGTCACACAATCGTTGCAATCACTAGCAAGATGTACGTAGCACAACCTCATTTCTTCACTTCAATGCCGGCAGTCGTTGGCTTCAATCAGATTCATTTTCGCATGTAATGCCTGGTGACTGTCCTTGGAAATTGTCCTGTTCAAGCTCAATTACTTTGGGTTTTGGTGATTGAAATGTCGCAGGAATAATGACCCGTTGTACAAGCACAATCTGTCTTAGTTCTATCTTCACCACGGTCGTGTAGGTATGTACATACAGTCAAATGAGCTGGAAATCGGCCCGGGGCATTGCGAAATTAGCCACACCAGAAATAGATGCTGTCTGCTTCCTCTTGCCTGCGGTGGCCACCTTCGGCAGAATCAAATACACCTGCCCAGCTGTACTGGACTGGTTTGAAAGTGTTGTCTTTGCCTGAGTATTTTATTGAACACGTCTGTTAGCTATGCGGACAGCATCATCCGTTGAATAATGCAGACTTTGCAACATAGGGATACTTGAATTAATTAGCACCACTATTTTACATTGAATAAACAGGCCAAACCATTGTGTTCCTTTCACTGAGTTATCTTTGTTTCGTGTGGACCTTGCTGAGACGTTCTGCAGACTTTTGTCCTCTGCGGCCTATTTGCTTCGGTTGCATTCCCCGTACGTCGAGTTTTGCATCACCACATAGTGGCGTGGTCCGCTTCACCGTGACTAAGCACTATTTGGCGCTGCCTGCCCCGACACTGCAACCCTAGGTGACGCAGCTGCCGCGACACCGCTCCCCGTGGCGAATTCGGAGAAGTGCGCGTCAGGACACCAGTCACTTGCTGCAATCGTGTGTTAGCCTGAAATGCTTCCACCGAGACGCAGGCTTCCTGCCCCTTAGCGGCATGACGTGCGGTAGTTTCGTCAGTCCCCTAGCCTACACGTACCATAGGTGGATCCAGGGTTGCCGGTCAGAGGGGGCGGGGTGCCATCCGGACCAGGGACGCCATTTTTGGAATTCGAAAGTTGGCCGCCAAATAATATCATTAGGTTACCGATATTTGCATTTTGGGTTGTGGGGTGGCAAGTGATATTTCTGGGCGCGACATCGACCTTTCAGGGGGCACCTGGGCCATTTCAGGGGGCACCGAGTGTCGATTCGGGGAAGTGTCCCCCTTGCCCTCCTGACTCCGCCAATGGCATGTATTTCACGCGTATTTACATTGTTGAATTTAATGCAGTGTGCTTTCAATATTTTCTTCGATTAGGCTGCTTTTCCCTCATATTTTGGTGCGGAATATTTTTATTTCAGGACATTGCGGAATATTTTTATTTCAGGACATGCATATACAATATTTCTGCGTAATAAAGTATACTATAATGAGTAAACTGAGCATAAATAGCCTGAAGTTGTGGGGCCTGCTGGGCCCTGGCGCAATGGTTAAACTGTACCCAGTAAGGTTATCAATCATTCTCTTCGACCGTGTGAAAATACGAAAGAAAATCTAGGGTAAGAATAATTTAGCCGATGTTGTGTCTAGACCTGCTAAAAAATACTCATATTCGTAGAGTGCACCAGCTTTAAAGCTGAACCGACGGTAGCTGTCCTTGCTGTATATCAGGGCTGTTGGTTGGCCAAACCACGAGCTGGCGCTGGGCTCCAGTGCTTATTGACGATGTGTGTTATCTGTCAGCGGCCCCGCTCCGAGCTCCGGTTTGTGCTGCTGGGCGGTGGGCCGTAGTGACGTGCCGCCCCGTCCTCGGGGTCTGACACTCGTGTCTCTTGTTTGCACCTCCGGCCATTGTACAGATCACAGGCCGCGTAGCACCTACCTCCATCGCATTCAAGATACAGCTCAGGTGTGTAATATCTTTGATATTACGGTAGCGTTTTGACTTCACCCTCCGCAATATGGCTCATTGACTGTAAACACCCGCCCCGGTGGGCCTCCGGGCCACCTTCGCCCCAGTGGGTGGGAGGGGGTGGCTTCGAACATCCCCTCGATCTCGGCTTCAGTGTCAGATAGCGAAAAAACGCGAGGCTGGTGGGTGAATCATGAAAATTGATGAAAAAACTGCATCGGTCACTTTTAGGCTCTGGTTAATATTGAGGTCTTGACAGGTTAGAGAAGAGTTTCTGGGGTCTAGCATCTGACAGAGTTGAGTTAGAATCATTTTTTAGTCACCATTTGCTTCCTCTCGTTATGGCGAATCAAACTATGTATTATTTGACCATACTAGGTAAAACATAATGGTGCAACATAGGGTCAGGCCAAGGTCACCATCTGACCTAGCATAGTCAAGATGCATATCAATCGACTCGAAATAATAATCCAAACGTAATTGTATCAAAATGAAAGCTGTATCATCGGTGTCTACAGAAATAGAGCCATTTGTCGGCCAATTCACGTTTGCTCCATGATTCCCAATGGAAAGGTCATGATTCGTACCTGATCCTAGGTCATCGATATGAAAAAATCCCTGACCACATTTTATAGCACCCGGTGGGGCCATTTTGTATATGAGTTTTAGTTTGATAGATACACCCCGTTCTTATGCATCTTAACTTTTTTGGAGTTGGGGTCACTTGACCTGCACCTGTGACCTGCCCTAAGATAACCCAACCTTAGAATTTTGAGAAAAGTTGCAGTATTGATTAGAGAGAATTTGTGCCAAGTATGGAGGTGCTGCGCTTTGCGCCGCCGTTTTTTTTTTGCCGCTGGAAAAACACGAGGGGAGTTTTCAAATCCATCTGTCCCCCACCGCACGGTGGCGAATATTTCAATAAGCCTGCAGTTATTCCAGAACTTGAAGAACTGTTTTCTGAACTAAGTCCACGCTGTACAGTTCAGAATTTCCTGTATTTTTCGAAAATGGTTTTTAAGGTTCATATCGATACCGAAATTTATCGTTAAAGTCACCCCTGCCTGACTTTTGTCGTTGGAGGCAACTAAGTGACATAATTTAAAGCCTTATGCAATGTCTTGCGAATACATCACCAACGATGGTTGTCAGAAATAAACATATGCATCATCAGTTAAAATGCATAAATAAAGAGTTATGAAGGGAATTTATTATTTTGAAGCAATTAAATGAATTTTAGGGACGATATATAAACAATTTTCCATTTTTCTGCATGGAGGAAGTTATTTTAGGGAATATTTAAAGAAACAACAATGAAGGCCACCCTGGACCATTAATCCAAATTTGGATTCGTATCCAGCGCACATTTCTGCAATAGAACCAATGTTAGTTGTGTGCGGCAACTTGTGGTCTTTCGAAAAATTTGGCAAAATGCATCTTGCTGTCAGCAGCTGTTCTGTGGATTTTGCAAGTGACGGGACACTAGTGCATGCGTTTTTAACATTAATTGTGTTTCCTTTCAATGTTTTCAGACATTTGATTAATCTTTGAAGGTGGAAATACTGCAAGATTATGGGAGCATATTTTTAGCCTTTTGATGTTTTCATTTCACTCTAGCAGCACGGGAAATGTGCTGCTTCAGGCTTTAAGTGTTGGAGTATATATTGAAGAATGGTGGGGGGTCATGCCAGGTAGTCAGAAACACATAGCTGATTTACATTGAAAATTTACATTGAGTGATGAAACCGCCCGGTACCTGTGGTGGTTTGGTAACAGGCAGGTAAAAATATAACCCAGTCTTACTCATACCTAGCCAACATTGGATTGATTTGTTCAGCGTGTGTTCAATCATGAAATTGCTATTAACATAAGCTAGGAAGCGTCTTTCAGCTTACTTATCGTCACGTGTTGTTGCAAATGCTGTCCCTGAAAGTGCCTTTATGTGCCTACCTCGATGTTAAGCTGTGATTTTGGATGCGTTTTTGTGATATTTTAGCTGTGATTCGGACGGGGTAGGTGCTAAATGTTAACCTGAAACCACGGCGATTTTACAGCGAGTTTTCACCACACTCTGTGCTATTGGAACCTTTTTCAGATGTAAGCTGCGTTGTGATTACAATCTGAAATTACCTTGATCATTTGTTCTTAATGGTGTGTTTTGTTTGACTTATGAAACATATTGGCTGTGACGACACGAGTTATTATCTCGACCTTCTCTTGTGCCTCGTCGGCGGAAAAAAAACATCAATGGTTTCAATGAATTCAATGGTTTCTAGAAAATCATTTTGGAGTGTCGCGGGTGTGTATGAAGCACACCAACAGAAGACATCTGCAAAGCCTGGGACTAAAATAAGATGGTAGAATATAGTCGAAATAGTTAACCCCCCGCGAGGTCAAGAACGCCTAAGAACACAGCAATTTCAAATTTTGCTATAAGCCAAAATTGGCCGTAAAATATTTTTGCTGAAGCCTTTGTGTGAAGACGCCTTTTTCATCCCAACAACAACGGGAATTGTTAGATATAGCCCGCTTTTGTGTAGTCATATAACCGCTCCTGTTCAGCATTGTGTGCCAAAATCGTAATCGTAATGTCTTCGAAAGAATCCACGTCCAGGGCTTTTCATAAATATATAATAAGATGTGGAAGATTCAGTTCTCTATCACTTCAGAGCAAGTTTGGAAGGTCTAAGTGTTTTCGTTTTGGAAATGTCATACACAATGTGGAACCATTGATTAAATGCAGGCTAACTCGCACTATTCTTCACTGTGCACCGGAGCCAGGATTAAGTTAAAGGGTCATGTGATATATAATGTGATCAAAACCGTTACCCAGCCGGAAGAGAATATTGATCACAGCGACTTTCCAAGCAGTTTGCCGAATATTAATGTCCTAGGCGAACTGCAGCGGAGCGTTGGACCTGTAATGACATATCACTGCGCAGAACTGACAGACACCAGACGCTCATTAATCACACTTGAGGCGCTATTTTTGGTGCTGAGAAAACATCGACAGCGATATGTGTATTCGAGGGCATAATGTGGGAGTGGTAAATGAAGGCACAGTAAAGACCAGAGGGCAGCAGGGAGACAGTCACAAATGTGGTAGAGATTCACGCCGCCTGCATGCTCGGCCGCCTGTCGGCTGTGCCGGGCCCTGTGTGTGTTTGCTGAGCGATGCTGGTTCGAGTGGGGCCGGGGTTCCCCTCCTTTGTCTGGACTGGAAAATCTGCTGATGTGCTGTGCCTTTTGACACCTGGTCAGCCCATCAATGGTATGAGGGCAGCGACATCCCAAATAAACGCAATAGCAACCTTTGTTTAGGCATCGCTTGTGCCTGCTGTATGGAGCACTTTGTCCTGAGCAGTGAGCATGGAATGCAGTTTTTTAATTAAGAAATTGGTCTGGCGAAATAAAGAATTTCTGTTGCCTTGTCACCATATCTCTTGAAATCGACCCAGCCTTCGTTTTCACCGTGTGGTCTGCACTTGCTCCCACTGCTTCATGACTCGATGCTATTTCGAATTATTTGTCATTTCTAGCATGTATTCATTCATTGTCATTTTCATTTTGATCACATTCCTCTCTTTCTCATCTAGCGTGCGGAAGCTTGTTTGCGCATAGTATGAGCTTAACCCACGCCTTACCGGGGGTCCGGCGCCACCTTCGCCCCACCGGGAACATCGATGGGCCCCCTCTAACTCCGAAAATATAGGGGTTAGTGCATATTCTGCAGAGTGCATTGGAAAGCTCGGGTGAATTCAGAATGATTTTACTTGACATGGTTAGGCTCTCAGTTCAATGGTTTGACCTCCAGAGGTCAAATTAGGTCATTATAGGCTATTTCCACTAAAATATGCAATGCTTAAGAAACCTGGGCACAGCTCTCGTGTCATTAGAGCTAGTATCTGGTAAAGTAAATTTGATCGGCAATTTCCACGGCTTTCTCTGCTATGTGGTACATGATGACCTCCCGCCAGTGGTTAGACCTCCAGAGGGCACCTATTGACCTAGCATGAACTAAGGTCACGAAAGGTCAGAAAGGGACCTTGCCGTATATCAAATGAAAGCCAGTGACGAGACATATACTGTGACGTTTAATTCAGCGTTCTAGCTTGATTAGGTCAAAAGTTATCGTCAAAATACCCCGGTGACCTGTGATAGCCTCCAGTAGGTCAAAGGGAATTTATTGCCCATGGAATCCGTAAAAGTGTGGCCAAGCATGCTTTTCAGAGACATCTGAGCATTTGCAATCATTTTTGCGATTTTTAGGTCATAAGACAGCTTTTCTCCATGTTTTGTCTATGGGAGAGGTCACCTCGTGACTTGTCCTCAGGTCACTAAATAGAAAAATACTGGATATACATTTTGTAGACCCTGGAAGGATCATCAGGTGTAGAAAGCTTCATATCGATAGGCTTAGAAATGTAGCTATGGTAATGCTCAGAAGTTGAAGTGAGGTGACCTTGGTTGACCTCGCCTGGTGACCTGAACTAGTGTGGCCCGGGGTAAACAATTTCAGGGATGTTGAGAAAATGATTGGGTGAGAGGTAGACACTTCAACCGCGTCGCTGCGACTCGTCGTTTGTCTGCTATTCTGAAAAAAACCGTAGGGGGCCATCGATGCCTCCCTTCCCGGTGGGGCGAGGGTTAAACTAGTCGTATCCAGCCCTAGCGGCATGATGAGCCTTTTTAACAATGTGAGGAATGTGTGACCCAGTCTAAAAATAAGCTTGTTCGTAAAAAATGGGACTATTTTTCTGCCAATGTTTCGTTTACACATGTTGACACACTCCCTGGAACATTGTTGCTTGCATTGTCTGCGAAGATGCACATATTTATTCTATTTTCTTCAATATTGTCGCAATTCTGAGCTCTCTTGCCAGCAAGGCGCATCGAAAATGTTTGGTCAAGATTCCCGTGTTCCTCAGCCGTGATTTTGATTGCCACCATTTTGAAAAGTCAACTTCACGCAGATACGCTAACTTTTTTCTTTTAATTACATTCTTTATGGCATCAGCTTTTTGAGGGTAAGGTTAGTGAAGTCCTCGAAAAGTTGGCAAAAAACATCAAGATTTTTTTTTAAATCAATCTTGAACAACGTCACGTCCTGAAACTTAAAATATATGCGTACGTGTGATTGTGCGAAAAGTACGTTGACGGTAAGATGCCATGAATCCACCAGCCCTAAACCAGTGGGGTGGTATTAGGGCTCTCTGGGCTTAACATTAATTATTTAAATTCACAGGCCTTCGGTACCCTCATAGAATGGATTCGTGGCCCTAAGCGAGATATGGGCCACCATTTGGGATCCACTGCTCTGAGGTTGGGCGTGCTTCTAAATTCGAAAACTCGGGGCTCTGTACGGGCCTGTCTGTAGCAGGCACCATTCTCTGTACCCCCCAATCTCGTCAGCCGCTCAGTCTTCAGGTTGTTCTGTGTTGACTGTGCCTCCCGTCTGCCCGTCAGGATCCACGCTCCGTCAGGTTCTTCTGTGTTGACAGTACCTGTCATTTGTCCGTCAGATTCTTCTGTGTTGACTACCTGTCATCTGTCCGTCAGGTTCTTCTGTGCTGACTGTGCCTGCCATCTGTCCGTCAGGTTCTTCTGTGTTGACTGCACATGCCGTCATCTGTCCATTAGGTTCTTCTGTGTTGACTACCTGCCATCTGTCCGTCAGATTCTTCTGTTTTGACTACCTGCCATCTGTCCGTCAGATTCTTTTGTGTTGACTACCTGTCATCTGTCCGTCAGGCTGTGCTGTGTTGACTGCACCTGCCGTCTCCGTCAGGCTCTGCTGTGCTGGCTGTACCTTCCGTCTGTCCGTCAGGTTCTTCTGTGCTGACTGTACCTTTCATCTGTCCGTCAGGTTTTTCTGTGAGAACTACACGTCGGTGGCGCGTCACGTGCTCAGCCACTCGCACCACCCCTTGTACGGCTACTCCTTCGCCATCGTGGGCATCAACTTGACGGCGCTAGCGCTGGAGCTGGTGCGCTCGGGTCGGGCGCGCTCCCACTTCTACAACGCTGACATCTACCGACACCCCGACCTGGAGACCTTCCACAGGTTCTACTGCTACCTCTTCTACAAGTTTGACGCCTTCTGGCTGGCTGCAAAGCCACGCGATATCATGGAGTTCGGTAGCATTAGGGATAAGTTTGCGGACGCCATGCGAAGCACGCTGGACAATTTGAATGCGAAGCTAGACGTGCGGCTGGTGGTGCAAAAGGTCTGAGGCTTCCTCCCCTAGATGAGTCGTGAGGCTAGGCATGCTTACCTGACGTGGAACTCTGGTATGTTGATGGGTGAGCGTGACTTTTATGATTTACCAGTGGTGTTCGCATTATCGTGGGTTACGCGTTCCTAGCGCTCACGATTTTTTTATAGATAACGTCTGGGTTGGGGCAAATGCCGTGCAATACAGGTCGTCGCGGCAGGAAGTTAAGGACGTAGCCATAAGTTGATCCCTATAAGTCGGCTTTCTGGGCTGTTATCTGGCTTTTGTGATTGGCTGACACAAAGGTGCGTTTTTTTTATTTGTTGGTTGTTTGGGGAGTGATGCGAATGACAGTAAGCCATACATTGCCCTGCCCCGTCAGTCGACCCTCAGGTATCAGTAGCATGGACTTTGAAAAGCATAGGGACGGGGATGCGTCTCCCCATCTCGTGAACCAGGCGATATCCCCAAAATTGAGACAATTGTCCGAGATTTTTCCTTTCTTTCCTGTTACCAGTGCGTATATGGGTTCCGCTTCTGGTGTTGCTGAACTGTCTGAATAGGGCTCTTCAAGACCGCTGCCTAGTTCGATGTCCGCCTCTCAACTCCCCCTTCTCCTCACTGTCATCGTCAGCTCAGAGTTCCTCCGGTCCCAGTAAAAATGCCTGGCGACGCCTGTGATCAGCAGCAGCATCTTGTCTGCTCGCTATTGGCCTCGTGAGGATAGTGGGTGTTGAATCAAAAGGAGTTCTTAGCAATTGTGGGATTATAAACATACAAACTACTTGAACTTGTATGATCTAGAGTTAGCTAAACTTTTTCTGATGCAATCGTTACTGGAACTATCCCTTAGTCATCTTGGCTGGGCTGTGGTGGTTTAAAGTCAACTAGAAACGCAACACCCCATGCAGGTTTTTCAAAAGCTCTTCATCGTCCCACTGCTAGCATTATTTGACTTTCCTTGCTACCACTGCGTCAGAAAAGTTAACTTGTGTTCTGAGTCTGAAAGCACCGCGAATCCAATCGAAAAATGTGGATTTTGCACATTTCCAATTAGTTTGTCGTGAAGAGCCTGATCTCGAATGCATATCAAAGTGTATGGTGTGGTTAACCTTGGCTGGGCCTAGAGGCGAGGTTCGATTAGGCTTCTCGTGAAGTGCTTCGTTTTATCTGTCCGGCCTTCTCGCCTCCCGTCTTTTAACAGTCATCTGTTCCCGCAATGCCCGGAGCGTGTAAAACACTCGATTTCTCTGCTTCCTGTGAGTTGAACGATCAGGCAAAAGGAGTTCTTAGCAATTGTGGGATTATAAACATACAAACTACTTGAACCTGTATGGTCTAGCGTTAGCCAAACTTTTCTGATGCAATCGTTACTTGCTGTCATGTATTTGCGTTTGTCTGAAGCGACACTTGAAATTAGTCGCATTGGGATGATTCGGCTCGGTCGATTTCGTCACGCTGCTTTATCGCTATCGCCGGGATTTCGGTGGCCCTGGGCCAGACGCCGCTCCTGTCGTGGCGGAGGCCACTGGCGATGCGTGGATTCTCAGCGCCTCTGACCTGATTTATCTTCTCAGTTGTAGTTGGGCTTGGGATCTGTAATTTCGGTGACCCCCTGGGCGTCGTTTGCGCTGCGATTATTAACCACTAGAGGAAGGTCGTGTCTCTGCAACGGGATTTGATCAAAGATAGCCAGGTGATTAAACCCCGATTTAGCCTTTTATTCGCACTAAAAGTCGCAGTTTTCGGAGAAATAGGATGTCTTAACACGCGGCCCGCTGGGGGGGGTGAAATTCGCCCCCTAGTTTTCCCAGGTAACGCAAAAACGAAGAAACGCAGAGCAACGAAACTTAGAGTAGCTTATCCCTAATCGATTTTGCGCATCTGACCAAATTTTGTAGGTCAGGTTAAGTCAGGGCTTGTTAAATACGAAAATTATACGAAAATTAAAAGGGCTTGTTTTCAGTAAATTATTGATAGCCAGCTGGAAATCTTCACACAGTGTATGATTACCACGATCTTTACATTAAAGTTGAGTTTTTGACCATCTGAGCTCTCAAAGGTCATGTCAGGTCACAGGAACATACAGTGATTGTTTTGCCGATAAATTCTCACTGAATTGAGATAAAGCTCTTATTTTGCTTGCATTGCGTTTATATTGTCGCGGGGAGTCGATTGATATGCAGCATGACCATACCAGGTCACCCTGTGGCCCTGACATAGCTCGAAGTCAGGTAATTTGTACAATGTGACCTAGCAAGGTCATATTATACATCATTAGATTCTTCACGATGAGAGGAATCCAATGATGTATAGATATTTGCTCTAGCTCCACTGAGTAAATATCTAGAGGTGGAAACGTACACTGTCCTGTTGTAAGCCTACGGAACCTTCTTTGACCTATGCTGACCTCAATATTGACCTGATATAAAAATACTCGGTATAATTTCTCTTCGTCTCGTCAACAGCTTTCGAACGCCGCCCGTAATTCTCCTTTAGCTTTCCTGGAAAATGAGATACGGCGGGGGGAACGAAATTTGTCCCCCAGCGGGGTGCGTCATGCCAGGGACCCCAGCGGGGTGCGTGATAAAGCGCATATCGTCTCCACTGGCCCCTCGCCCGCTACGCTTACTAACGAACAGCCGTGCGCGGCAGTTAGTATCGTAATGGACAAGAGGGAGGCATGGGAGCGGTGCGTTTAAAATGAGCACCTCATGAAGCACCCTCCGGGGCGAGTTGATTGTTTTGCGATTTTGTGGCGCGTTTTGTAGTGTGGGTTTCTGTGCTAAAATTGTCCCATGCCATTCAGAATATACTGGAATAGGAATTGCCACTGAACATTTTAAATATGTAAAATTTGAATTCCTGTTCTTTGTATTTGAAACTGCGTTGATTGCTTCAATTGTGATTTTGATCATGCATACATTAAAAAGGAAAGCCTTGAGGCCGTTGATCTCACACACTTGTTAGAAATTAGCACCCTCTGTCATTCCTATGAGGCGAAAAGCTTATGTCATGAATAAATATATTACAATTTGCATATTATTGAAGGAAATGTCCAGTGCACATACTTTCCCATCATTTTAAACTGGAATCGCCTCCGACTCAACGCTTGCTTGAGTCGGAGTTGAGTCGACTCACTTCTGGATTTTGGCTGAATCAGAGTCGACTCGCCAGTTCAACGCAGTGAATGGAGTCAAAATAAGAGTCAGCCACTAAGCTATGAGTCAGAGTTGAGTCGACCGAAAAAAATAGTCATGAACAAGTCTGAACATAACTCTGGTACTGGTGATTATGCATGCGTATAACTTGCCTTATATGCTAGTTTCAACCATGAAATATATTCAATATCTCGAGAAAGTAACAGAAGCTGCTCAGTGTGCTTTTAGGGCTGAATTGGCAGGCTCTTTTAGCCAGGAATTTTTCATTTGTACTCGTATTTATTTATTTATGAACAGGGTTATCACGGCACCAAACATTACCGAGTCGGATGCCGATCTGGACTCACGCAGATTTGGGTACTCTTTCCTCTAACATAGGTAACTTAAATAAATCCGAGTGTTAGGCCTAGCTATTTGTTTCAACAGAACTAAGGCCAGATCTATTAATCATTATTTTCCATAGATATTGCCTCTAAAATCACTAGTCTGAAATTCCACTGAGATGCCACATTCCCTGTAAGATTTGGCACCCGCAAACGAGGACTCTACATTGTATCTCTCCAGCGTAAGGAACGTTCGAACCTGTCGGCTTTGCATGCATCTAGTGCTGCTCTAGCAGCCTTCAAAACAAACAAGACTGATGGCCATGATCTCAGCCAAAATATGAAATCTAGCTATACATCGTAGCATATCTTTTTGTATGGTGAAAGGGCCTGATATGAAACCTCAGCCACGATGTTTTTAACGAATATTGCAATTTGTGCATAATGACGCGCTGCGATGAAACATGAAACGTGTAGAATGTACAGCTGGCTTGGACACGTTGCCTTTGTTTTCTTTTCTCCGGAAAAGAGCGGTCGCGGTTCGAATATTTCTTTTGCCCCCAAAAGTTCATTGGCCCCAGATGTCTTCATGTCACAGAAGTTAGCTTGGCTGTTGAAAAAAACCACTGATTTCTGGATTTTTCCCTGACAGGCAATACATGAGGAGCCCAGGACGGAACTCGGCCTCTATGCAACGTCACATTAACAAGGGTCTTTGCTGTCCTTGATTCTCGAACTTGTCGGTACTTGCTTCAGACATTGTGAGACTGCTTATAGGGGTAAAGGCAGTAGGCTGTGGGTGCCCTTTATGCTGCTGGTGTGAACAAGTCTGGAATTTACGGAATGGTGGATGGAATTAAAGAGTTGCAAGAGTTGCTTGAAAAGCTTGTTTCGCATAAAATGGTTTTCTCCAGCAGATGTCTAAAAGTGACTGCACAAAAACAAAGTATTCAAGGGGAGCTACATTCCGTAAAGTGATTCAGTCTTCACAATACGTACGCGTAGAGGTTTCATACTTTCTGTTTCGTATTTCTCTTTGACACATACTGCTCAAAATAGGTCGAGTGTTTCTTATTCGGGATATCAAAACTGAGCTGTTTTGAAGACACCCTTGAAGTGGTGTTATGCCTGTTTGCGCTTCTGCCCCAGCTCTCCGTGTCCCACGGCACGCGGCTGGTGAGGGATGCTCTCCGTCTCCCACGGCACGCGGCTGGTGAGGGATGCTCTCCGTGTCCCACGGCACGCGGCTGGTAAGGGATGCTCCTGCCATCTTTCGGAAGGCTGAATATTTGCCGCCAACACTGCATGGTGTCTAGTCAACTGCAGTCTGTTTTTTTAGTGACGGTAGTGCTATTTATATTGTACACATATCATGCAACACGGGAAATGTTACCATGTACGCCTGCATTTTCCGTTCAAAGCTACCCACTGTTGTATTTCCTCGTTCTTCGCTTTAACCCGTTTTGCCCAATAAAGGAGCTTTGGTGTCGATTTCATTTTGCGGGGCTCACGCACGTCTCGGCTGGGACTGAAGGAGGCGAGGAGCTCGGTGTGAGATGATACCACGGGTGTGGCCCCGCCAC
The DNA here is from genome assembly GCA_034440635.1 of Lepas anatifera. NCBI lineage: Eukaryota > Metazoa > Arthropoda > Thecostraca > Lepadidae > Lepas > Lepas anatifera. The sequence continues at coordinate 142,263 of JAOTON010001317.1, read as the reverse complement.
ATGCGGTGTATTTCTAATACATTAGGTACCGGTTTTTCTACGGTCCTGTCCCCGCTTGTTCGTCGCTAGCGTAATTCTGAGATCGACTTGTGATGTCGACGTCAGCTTTTCTCTGCGCTTACATATTCAATGAGATTTGAAATTCAAACGCAAATACTACTGTGCCTAACTTGCAGGCGCCTGGCACGATGCGCCAGGACATCACTTCCGGCGCCCACCTCACACCCACGGACCCAGGGGCTCGGGGGCAGCCTGAAGGCCGACGTCTAATGTTATGATTTCATGTGATTTATATATTTCTCAAAAAGATCGACGCAACACGATCTGAGATCCCTAGGTACGTATACTCAGTGTCTTGTATTAAAACCCGGAACCTTCCGACGATTGATTGCTTCCTACAATGTGACTGGCACGGGTCGTGGGATTACTTTGTTCAACTGGTATAATTTTCAATTCTGAAAGAATCTTTTTGCACGTGGTGCCTATGTAGCCAATTCGGGCGCTGGCTCCGCCTCTGGCCAGTACTGCGCCCCAGGGTGCGTGTCAGGGTCAGCGCACCTGGCGAGCCGTTTCAGTGTTCGTCCAGAGTTCCGATGGGAAGGTTGCTGGAAGGTGTGATGTGGGTTTGATTACTGGACTGAGGGGTGCTGGATACAATTAAGGTCTTATCTCTTCAGAATTGTTACTCATAGGTTTGTTGAGTACTACCGATTTGTCGTCGGTAATTCAGAGTGATAAATCCGTTTTCTGTTTATGTGTAGTTTTGCGTTGGAACAAGTATTGTGTTTCGGTCTTAGCTTGAGTGGCTACAGTCAGGCGAGGGCGGCTTTCTTAACTCAAGCGAGCGAATTGTATGCTGAGTTTGAAGTCGCACTTGGTGTTTTCATGTAGCTCAAAACGGCGAGTGGTCTGAAGATCGTCTAGTCCGATCGACCACGCTGAAGTTGTCTCTAATCCGACCGACCACGCTACTCGAACTTTGGACAGGGCTCCGCGCCGCTGTCTCTGACCAATCACAGACAGAGACCGTGCGTGGCGGCCAATCAGGAGCGTTGCCTGACGTAACGACGAAGCCTATATATACGCCCAGACACGCCACTTCGGGCAGAGACTGTTTCGCGTCGTCAGTGAACGAACGAACGGTCACACACCGGTCGCTTCAGATTTTTACAGCTAGCCAGTTCGTCACACCACCAGTTCCGCAGCTTCACCACCATGGCCAACCTCAGCCAGTGCCGTCAGAACTACCATGCCGACAGCGAGGCCGCCGTCAACAAGCAGATCAACATGGAGCTGTTCGCCAGCTACACCTATCTGTCCATGGTGAGTTTCTGATGACATGCTTGTTGAAGACGGTTTGCTGAGGGATACGGTTCAAAGCTTTCTTGACTGACAACTAAAAGAAATCTAAAGTGAGGGATATGACGGCTCGTGTCTTGGAAGGGGTGTAGGCCGCATAACATCAGGAAAATAATTAACCAGACTGCGTAAAAGCCCTAATCATTAAGTATAGCCTGTGCAGTTCAAAACCATGGCCCAGTTCGTGCAGTAGTGGATTTGCCACCTCCTGGTCGGCGGCGGCGCCAGATGCTGCGCAGCTGAGGCGCGATCGATGACGGCGGAGGCAGTGCCGGCGCCAGCGCCGCCGCACGCGGCACCGAGCGTGCCAACCGCGGGTGACCTTGCCAGGGGGTAGGGGCCGGCTCCCGGACCCAGTGGCGGGCAGGCCCAGCCGGCACTGCAACTGCTCGACGGTGCAGTCGTGGAGAGGAAAAACGAACCCGGCTCCAGGCAATCAGGATTTTTTCTCGGAGTGGGGTTTAAGCAGTTACGTGCCGTCTATATATATATATATATATATATATATATATATATATATATATATATATATATATATATATATATATATATATATATATATATATATATATATATATATATATATATATTACGTATGGCAATGGGGCGTGGGTGCAGGAGTCAATCACAGCTTTATCAGAAGCTACAATCGGGCGTTTGAAAGTGTTCCACGGGACAGGGGGAATAAAGTCACACAATTAGGCGCTGGGGAGTTTATGGACGGCTCCTCGCGATGTGGAGCTGTGCGTCAGCTGTAGATTAGCACGAACTGCAAGCTCAGATGGCGGCTTGGATCCCCAGGCCAGGGGGATTTGTAATGTCAGTTATGCCCGCCCACATGGTACTGGAACTGGATTGGGCACTTAATATCAATAGTCGGAGCGCCCGAAAAATGTAATTGTAGGCTCGTTTTGCATGAGTTACATAGAATAACTTCAAACTGGTCCTCGTTCGGCAGCGGATCCAGGCGGTTGGTTTGGGAGTCGGCCCCATGTCAGCGAGCTAAAAAAGAAAAGAAAAAAGATCGGTGGAGGCGACGCACGCCAGGATTAAATTGGTGCAGGTAGTAGTTGTTTCGCCTCCATAGAGTTAATTTTCGAACTGACAAAAGCGCTAGAAGTTTTTTTCTCTGACTTGTATCTCCTCCTCAACTGATCAACTACGAAGCACTAATTTGCTTTGTGAGGGGGAGAGTTTAGCCCCCTCTATTCCGATTTGGGGGCCATGACTGGATTGTCCGCCTCCCTGGCTCCGTCTCTGGCCTGACTACAGTATTAATTACGTGCTGCATACCACATTGAAAACAGCACACCGTGTATAGCTGCCTTTTCTGTTGCAACATTGACTGATGTTACAGTGACTGCGCTGAAAGCAGTGGGCGCCATATTTGAGCACTTATCGGATCATGGGTAGTACTTTCCTTGCCCGGCGTTAGATTGTCTGTAATAAGCGTTGTAAAGCTACATCCGGAGGCGGTAAATTCCACCATAGGCGGCTTACCACTCGCTCCGGTGGGGGATATCTGAAAATTACTTCTTGATTTTTCCAAAGGTATTAAAACTGGCGGCGCGACGGGCTGCCGTACCTCGATGATTGACCAATTGCGCAACTTTTAAGGCAATTTTAAGCTTGGGTCCACTGGTGGACACAGAGGGGGACCAAGGGACCATGGCCTTCCCCAAAATGACCAAATTTTGGCCAATTTATAAAAAATACTACGTTTCTGCGAATTTTCCCGAGTTAGCCCGCCCCCCAAAACGACGCTCCTGTGACTGGCCCTGTTTGGGTCATGTCGGATCAGGTCGCCAGGTCAAGAGGCCACACTTCCAAAATGTTTCCAGTGGCACCTGTGAGAACAGGTTCTATCTACCGATGTAATATTCATGTTATGTAATAGACCCACCGAGTATCATAGGCTGTGGTAATAGGATTATTTATATCCATGCCTAGCCTCAATTACAGGTGGCTTACCTCTCCATCGGAAATGTCTGGGGAAAACGGGAATAGGTCGAAATGGCTCTAATTCTGCATTGACGGCTGAGAATGTGTTCTTGGAGACGGCTGGGAATAACTTCTTGATCTCAAACTCAAGGCCATTATCCCCACCATTCTCGTATCTTGACCATTTTCCCGGGTCATGCGACAAGTTTAGACCTGTGACCTCTGACAGGTTGCTTAAACAGTTTTCAGACTTCGGACAATCGCTTCTCAGGAAATGGTGATTGAGCCAATTTCCTGCAGTGAAAGGGGCAAGTGACTTTAAAAATCTTCCCTATCGACCCAGCCAGACGATAGAGTCAACAACCTGCCGTGTCCTCAATGTTAACTCGCGTCAAAAAGTGGCAGATATAGTTTCTTAATCATTTGTGGTGGGCTACCCACCACCGTTTGCGTCTTTTTTCACTACTCAAAGGAGTCTAGGTTGAGGGGCGTTGGAGCCCCCCCCACACTGGGGCGTAGGTGGTTAGGAGGTACCTTTAGTGGGTGTTCACCTGTCATGCGTTTGCCCGGTCCATGATACAAGAAACTGGCAACTCGAATGTAGTTAGTATTATGTAATACTTAATACGCGGTGCTGCTTCCGCCACTGAGAGTCTGTCAGGGGTTGCCAGACTCTTTGTCCGAGGCCGCTGTAAAATGACACTTGGAGACATTGAGCCGTGACGCTGCCCTGCCACGTCCGCTGATCAAGTTCAGCTGGGCGTTATCCATGATCAGTGGCACAACCAGGCGTTAGACAATGGGGGCAGTGCTATCCAAAGATCGTAGATATTTGAAGGCAATGTGGCACCTTGGTGCAATACCAGACTGACGTGGTTTTAGTTACATTTTTCTTAAAGATACCAATGTGGCCTTATATCTGCTAACAATAACTGGAATGCTTAATATTTAATTTGTATTATTTCATTTTCCTTTGTTACAAGTAAATACAAGGTTGTGCTTTGTCGGAGAATGAACATGTTCAGTTGTTCCACTAACGAATAAGAGTAAAAATGAAGTGTATTTTCAGCACTCCTAGACAGCGCAGCTTGAGCATTACGTCACGTTACGATGATTGCGTGTGGTCACCTCATGCTTCGTGAACCCGGGGAGGGCGGGTTCGACAGGGGTTTAATTTTACTTTTTATCCTCGATTCGGGAGAAGTTCTGGGAGAAATTAAATTTCGATCCAATGGTGTCTCAGCGTGCTCTGTCAAATGACTATCTCAGTATCGAATGCCGTCATGAGGTACCATATATACATTTTGAGCAAGGAAAAAACCATTTTTACACGGATTGTTTTCTGCTGTTTTGCTCGGCCTCCCGGTATCAGTTATGGACACTCAGCTACAGGGGTGGATCGGCTGGGGGGAATCCGATAATGTCCCTGTCCCTCCTACGTAATCAGATTTAAGTTTTATCGGATAGTTTTTAGTAAATTTTAGCCGATTTACTGTTTCACGATTTTGTCCCGGTTGGCCCCTCTCCCCAAGGTTTTGCCTGGATCCGCCTCTGGACAGCTAGGAAATGTCTCGGCCCGGGCATCAGTTCAGCGGCGCGACTGACCTTGGCCCAGTTTTACAGGCGGGTGGTCTGGCTCCTCGCACCTGCGCGCTCAAGAGTTGGCACGCACATACAGAATTAGTATCGTTTATGTTCATGTTTGCAATGCCTTCGCTTCAACCGTTTAAAACTCCCGGAAAATAGGGGAAGAGGCGAGCGAGCCTGGTCTAGAACATGGGTGTAATCGACAATTGCGTTCTTTTTTTAACTTCATCAGTATCTGTGTATATTGCTATCAGGGTAGAAGTAGCAACCTTTTGTCACCTTTGGGGAGAGTAAGAACACATTTTTGACGATACATCAATACAATTTGGCCTAAATCAAAGCTCAGGGCGTTAAGACGTGAGAGGGAATGCCGGCAAGGGCTCTGGTTATTTGGCTGTTTGCAGGCTCCTTCATGTCCACCTGTGCCACTGCGCCACTTTCATGTGCTCATTTCGGGCGGAATTATTCAATTATGGACTTATTGATGAATTAAAACCGTCGAGATTCAGTGAGTCCGGAAGAGACCATACACACCCAGACCTGACGAGCTTACGTTTGTTCTGCAGGCCTACTACTTCCACCGGGACGACGTGGCCTTCCCTGGCTTCTACGAGTATTTCAAGAAGCAGTCGGATGAGGAGCGCGAGCATGCGCAGAAGTTGATGAAGTTCCAGAACGAGCGCGGCGGCCGCATCCTGCTGCAGCCGATCATGAAGCCGGCGCAGGACGTGTGGGGCTCGCCGCTGGACGCCGTGCAGGCGGCGCTGGAGCTGGAGAAGAGTGTCAACGCCAGCCTCCTGGCCCTGCACAAGACGGCTGACGGTCACACCGACCCTCAGCTGTGCGACTTCATCGAGACCCACTTCCTCACCGAACAGGTGCGTGCACACGCCTCCATGACTGGAGAAACTAGAACCATATATGTACAAGTGTCCCGGGTTGAAATGCTTCCTTCCTAGTCCTAGCCTTCCTGATTTGTTACTTTTTTGCAATGTTTGCTTTCTTTCACACTGGGGTTAGCCTGAGAGGCCGTCCAGAAATTACGTAGCCGGCCATAAATTACGCTATTTATTCAGAGTTTCAAAAGAATTCTCAACTTCGGGTCCCATCTGCCATGTCTTACTCAGGTCTGATGTTTTTTTGTAAAGCTTCCTGAGAGGCAAAATTCAAGCGATGGCGGCGTTAAATGTAATTGGGCAAATGCACCGTTTAGGAATGGGCTAATAAACTTGGTCATTAATCACTGAGGTTAGATCCGATTTTTTTGGGAATTTCCGGTCATTCTACTTTTTGCGAGGGAAACCACTGAATCACCTCAGGTAACCATCTTGGTATCCTGCCTCAGCACCAGGTCTCACTAGACTCCATTTCTCGTATTCATAGTCTCATCTCCATTTCATTTTGCTGCTTTATATAGTAAATGGTGTATCCAGGCCCCCTAATTTGGCTACTACGCTTTGCACCAGCAGTAATTTTGTATCTCTTATCTTCAGGTGGAGGCCATCAAGGAGCTGGGTGACATGATCACGCGCCTGAAACGCGCTGGACCCAACCTCGGAGAGTACATCTTCGACCGCGACCTCAAGTAGAGGGTGCCGGGCAACTCGGCTCTGTAGCAACGCTGCTAACGACACCCTGGTGGTCACTGCTCGTCGCAGGGCTTTGGTTTGCGCCAGAGCGGTGCGGAGAGCTGTTACTTCCGAGTGTTGTTTGGAGTGTGTCCCGGCTGGTAGTCCTGACGAGCATAGCAGGAATAAACTGGGCTAGCTGAACAGTGGTTTTCCTGAGATGAAGAAACTGAAATGATATACATACTCCAGTTTCTGCGCTTGTCGACGTCCCTGTCCTAACTGACGGAAGCTTGGCCAACGATCTAGAAACATTTCCCAGTCATTATTCTTGCGCATTTGCTGGAGTCTAATCATCGACATTATGATGCAGAAAAGTTTGGGTTCTGAAAATGACCGCCGGTACTTACAAAGGTCGCGTAGTCTGACTACTTACAGCGATACATTTCCTGAGCGGCTCCGTAAAACAACTAGAGCCGATTGGATCAAATCTTCGCAGGAAACTGAGACATTAATTTTACTATTCATGTTCAGGGGGAGGGGTGGCTATGGTTGGGATGGCGGAATGGTTCATTATCTCAATTTTCTATAAAAAGAACCGGAGATATTGCAGCCAACATAAGCCTGAAAATGTTTGCCATGGTGTTGGTCAGCGACCACACTATTTTCATATTTAAATTCAACTTCGGGAGGGATGGTGAAATTTATTTTTCACTATTAGTTATCTTTATTTTCACCTTCAATATTGAGCATCTCAAAAGATTTAAAACCAATGGTTTGGACCAACACCTGGAGTAAATGATTGCTATTACGTTCTCAAACGTGCTCAAAGGCTTGTTATACCAGCGTTACCAATGGCCCGGGGTTGGAACACATCACTCCCAAAATTGTGGTATCGGGATAGTGGGTCAAAATAAGTGAGGCAGGGTCGAACATCTCATAGCCAGGCCTTGTGCTGACATTTAAGCAAACTTGGAATTCTCCCGCAATTTGAATATCAGTTACCTTGGTGTATACCCTTTGGAGCCGTGTTGTAATTAGTATCCTTTGGGGCCGTGTTATGATTAGCCGTTTTCAACTATCTGAACCACTAAAACAATGCCTTAATTTATCGCACCATATTTACCCTGCAATTGAAGGTGCATGCAGGGGCGGATCTAACCGGAAAGTTTAGAGGGGGTTCTTCCGGCACTTATTGCGGATACCATTTTACCATAAAAATTTGCGCTCCTGTGTGGAGAGCAGTACTAACGGCATCAACATTGGTTGCGTTATGAGATGGGTAGATATCAATATTTACAAAGATATTTTTCGCGTTCTCAAAACAATGCATAAAACTTTTCAAGAAGATAGGCAAACTACATTGCATCAACTGGTACTAGAAACATACTATCTATTTTTTCAATATTCCATGAAATGACAGTAACCTTACTGATAGGTTTCGTGGGGCTGAGGCTCACAGAAACTTATGTCCGCAAGTGGAAATGTTCGTAAGCGCACATGTTCTTACGCGCTTGTGTTTTTAAACACAAAGTTTTTTCTCGCTAATGTTCGCAAGCGAATTAGGTTAAAAAAGAGCTCTCTTCCGAGATCCTCCTTTCCGGTCGGAGAACTATTGTCCCCCATGGATGCTGCTGTTTGATATTAAATCCCCCTTTTTAGTTGCATGGGGGCTCAATTGCAATAGAACGACTGACTTGAAAAACGGAATTATAGCTATTTTTTCTTGCTTTGCATTTCCATTCCGACTCGCGCCCAAACAGGGTTCTGGTGCCACTCCCGTCTTACCAGACCAGCACAGAGGCCTCAGTTAAGCACAAGGGCCCCAGATTAGCTTAGGACCCAGGTTGGCTTTGGGGTCAGGTCAGCTCAGGGGCCGCCCAGTCGGCTGTTTTAGGGTCTCTGATAGCTTAAGGAGTCAAGCTAAGTGACTCTAGTATTAGTGACTAAGTATTAAGTGACTAAGAGACTAAGTATTTCAAGACTCTCAAACCGTCTCGAGGGCCCAGTTCAGCACAGTGGGCCCAAGATAAGCAGATGACCAGATCAGCTTAGAGGCCCAGCTCAGGTCAGGGGCTCCAGGTCGGCTTATATAGGGTCTTTGAATAGCTCAAGGGGCCCATTCAAGCTCTCGGCTCCCAGCTCAGCTTAGGGACCTACAACAGTTCAAGGGCTCAAACCATCTCAAGGGACTTTGGATTAGCTCAAGGGGCCAAATTAGCTCATAGGGCAACAGAGGTCAGTTCAGGGGCTCCTGAACAGCTCAGGGGCCCCTAAATTGTCAACGTAGGACCTCAGCTCAGCTCAGGGGTTCAGGTCAGCTTCCAAGAGGTTTCCCAGGTAAGCTATCGGGGCCCGTTCGGGTTTCTTGTTTTATATTACAGTTGCTGATATATCATATCGATTGCGGGGGTCACCGCAGAAAAGTGGGGGGGAGGGATTAGTGCCTCCTGCCCCCCGTTCCTACCCCTGTGCCTGCAGAGAAACAGTCTGTATTTAAAGTGGGTTCCGACCAGGGCATTTTTTTAAGGAAAAGTCAGTGGGGGGCATTTCTTGTGCTGGCCATTATAGTGTCTTCAGGGGATCAAGAACCCATTTTGAGGGGGTTTAACACGAGCACTGGAGGGGGCCTCGGAGGCCCCCCACCTGATTTTCCGAGGTGGCCGGAGAACCGCCCGTAGCCGAAAAACGATACTTGGCCACATTTAACAGCATTTAATGGCGCGTTGATTGCTGAAGACTTTTTGAAAATCAGTCAAATATTTTTTTAGTTATAGGCTTTCAAAGTCAGACTTGCATTTTGAGATCGCCGTAATCGCGCGGTCGGACCAGTTAGCTTGCATTGGAGACCGAGTGGTGACGTCATAACGCCATATAACCGGGATTATATGTCAAGGTCACCTCACATGAAAGTCAACGTCAAGTTCAAAGTTCACAAGTCAAGGTCATATCGGCACTTTCAAGGTCACTGACGACAGTGCTTCCGGTCAAATGGCGTTACCCGGTCTGACATATATTATGCTATGAGGTCATCGATAGGGTACCTCAATACAAAGTTCAGAGGTCAAGGTCAAAGGTCATTGGGAAAGTTCAATCCTCATTTCCCGCCAAACAGTGGCTATCGTGTTAGTCAAAGTGTACATTATAAGTAGCATACTATATGGTGACCTTAAAGGTCAATGACCTTGAATGACCTTGACCCAAAATTGTAGGGAAGCCTCTTTGAGACCTCTTCTCTATGAACCTGGTCCGCCCTTAGCCTGTTCCCGCCATTTTCCCGCATAATCTTCGCATTTACCAATCGGTCCCCAGCATGGCCAAGATTTGACCTTTACGACCTCGTTCGACCTTGAATATATTGACCTAGATCAATAAAAATCGGTCATGATGTAGATCACCATAGCCCCACCACCAACCTCTTAAATTGCGTTTTTCTACACCTCTTAGTTTCCGAGATCTTAGGAAGGGCCTACCAGGCCCCCTCCAGTGCGCGTTAGTGCCAGACCCCCTCCAGTGCGGGTGTTAATAAAACCTAGACGCGTTAGTTTTAATTTTTTGTGTTATTCAATGTTATTCCAGACCATAGATGCTGCCCAGGGCTGCCAAGTTATTTTTCGTCGGAAAAGGTCAAACCGAGTTAGAAAAAGGGCCAAAGAGGGGCAAAATTGTATTTTCACTAGAAAACTTATTTTCACCATTAGAGCTATTGAGATCTGATAAAGTAAATTTGACACCAAAATGCCTGAACTTTTCCGCTATTTGGAACGTAATGACCTCCCGACAGTGGTTTGACCTCCAGAGGTTACCTCGTGACCTAATATGACCTGGGGTCACGAAAGGTCAGAAAGTAGCCTTGTCGTATATCAAATGAAAGTCAGTGACAATAAATGCACGATGATGTTTGATTTAGCGCTCTATCTTAATTAGGTCAAAACTGATAGTCAAAATACTGTTGTTGACCCCTGGTGAACTTGGATGACCTCGGAGAGGTCAAAGGGCAAATCTCGCCCCTCATAAGCCAGCTTTCCCCATGTTTTTTTCAATGGGAGAGGTCACCTCGTGACCTGACCTCAGGTTACGAAATCGAAAAATCCCGGACATACACCTTGTAGACCCTGGAAGGGTCATGAAGTGTAGGAAGTTTCAAATAGATCGACTGAGAAATGTAGCTCTTATAGAGCTCAAAAGTTGAAGTGAGTGACCTTGGTTGACCTCGCCTGGTGACCTGACCTTGGGTGATCCGGGGTAAAAAAATGTCTGGGATGGTGGGAAAATGATGGGGTGAGAGATAGAGCTTTCAACCGCGGTGCTGCGCCGCATCATTTTCCTGCTATCCCGAAAAAAACCTTAGGGGGCCATCGATGGGCTGGTGGGGCGAGGCTTAAAACTAATCTTGATAGATTGATATTGACTTGACGCAATATTTTTTAGCACACTTCTCATTTAATAGGAAGCCAGGGATGCCCCTCCAATCCTGCGTGGCCATCAAGTGATTTTATCCACATAACCAGAGCATTTGTTAGCATTATTTATCATCTTGGCCGCACCAATCCCTGCTAATAGTTAATGTTTTCACTTTTTTCCAACTATGCATTTTTTGCTCTTGAACAGTGGCAGATCTAGGATTTTGGTAAGTGGGGGAGTGCGGAGTCTCAGAGGGCGCACTTTGACATAAACTTTTCACCCAAAGAGCGCCTATAGTATCGCATCCTTCGCATCCGGTTTTCGGTGGCCATCATTTTTTTGGATCGTGTTTTAACAAAGTCCTGTCCCTCCCTCCCACTACCATACCAGTTTTTCTGCAGCTTTGCTGCTTTTTCGGTGTCAGAATATCGTATTCAAGAGCGGAAGAGCTCAAAAGAAGCCATATTTATACAAGGGACAAAGCAGAAATAGCTTAGGTGCCAGCTGCTAGAAAAAGGGGCAAAAAAGGCCAGATTCCAAGAAAGGGCCCACCGAAAAAATCGCGGGACCAAACACGACAAAGAAAGCCCAATTCGAGATATTTGACCAGAAAATGGCCAACCTGACAACCCTGACGCTGCCACAATGTATTCCAAATGAAATGGTTATTTTCTTATTTTTCTTTATGAGTGTGGCAAGGTAAGTACAATCCTAAAGTACCGAACACAAGTGGTTTATAGGCTTAATCGAAATCAGTTTTATGTACATGCCTTCAATGATGTGTGGCTGTTGCTGTCAAAATCATCTAGGGAATGTAGTACAAAAACCAGCTAATACATTTTTAGGCTTATCGACGTACCAACTGTCAAGGTCAAATGGCGTTGCCAGCTTTTTCCTTGTTGGAGGGGTTTCTCGGGAGACAGTTTGATGATTCTAACGAGGGGCTGTGGCCGATATATAATCTCTCGCAATTTTCAACATAAAGGAATCGATGATAAAGGCCAGCTAACAAATTATCGACTTTGCAGAACCACTTGATGCAGCGGTCCCACTACAAATTGCCACAACAAGCATTGGAAAAGGGGGACCAGGGGCCCGCACCCACCCCGCCCACTTTTTGACATGCAATTTCCTGATCTCAGTCGAAACGGGAGAAAACCTGAAATTTATATAACCAGCCCGCTGCGGAAGGCAGCGAGGACCCCAAATTCGAACATTTTTTGGTACTAACGTGGAAAATTGGTTGTCAGCCTCAGGTTGAAGTTTGGCTGGCCCCCTCTCACTTTTTTACCGGTAGTGACGTTTATATTTGCTACCACCACAATAATAAATAAAAAGGCTAAGCACTTCCCACCGCCACACCAGCAACTAGTCTTACGCGCCTAGACTACACCGTGTCCCGTTAATCCACGAACGAGCTCTAAGCGCTCACAAATGACCGCGTGTCAAATGATATACATCATACAATCTCACGATACTGGCTGGGGTGTGGGCTTCCGGTCGGATAGAACATGATGCGTGATTGGTTGTAGGCCAGCGTTTATCTCCAGCGTTGTGATTAGTTGATGCTGAGGCTGCTTTGCCAGGATTTCCCGTAAATACGCGCTTTGTTTCGTCTTCGCGCGATGGAGGAGACAGCCACGGATGGAAATTTGTTAACACAATTTTTGTGGGTTGCCAATTTGGCACCCGCAATAAAACTAAATTATTATTATCGGATGGTGTTCTGTCTATTTTCGTTAGGTGAGTTTGCATTTGTTGAAGTTTAAGTCATCTCTCGTGTATTTCACTGGGGGGCCAATTTCCGGGCACTGGGGGGGGGCATTTCGGCCGACTGGGGGGGCAAATGGCCCCCCAGTTAACATGTTAAAAAATGGCCTGGTTCCGACCCCGTTGAGCCCAAGCTCTCTCATCCCAAAGTCTACACATCCACTACCAATCGTAAGACTCGAAGGGAGGTCGGCCTTATATTATAAATTGTATATTACAGTGCAGGGATGTGGATTTATATCTCTTTGGGGGTGCCCCGGCACCCCAATGATGAACTAGGCACACCCAATGGTGATTTGGTCATCCCCAACCAAAATATACGGCAAAGTCCTAATGAAGTGCTTAAATAATAATTTAAAGAAATATAATTAAGAATAATAAATAACAATAAGAATAATTTAAAGTGCTTCTAAAATAAAGAATAATAATTGCAACTAATGCATGTTACAGTGTTATAATGGCATTCTGTGTCTGACCTACAGCCTGATATTTTACCAAGCAACGAAAATGCTCAGACATAATGGACAGTTGCGGATCTAGCCGGTAAGTTTGGGGGTCAAGCCAAAGTTGATAAAAAACGTGACGCAGTGAGAGTATGCCACAACTTAACTAGGCGGTAGGTTTTGGGGGTAAGCCCAAGGGTAAGTGGGGTCTAACATGTGGCCACAAGTTGCTTGTTTTGCCATCTAAGTCCCAATGTTTACTCAGAAGTTGACCGGTCCTGTTTGATGTTGAGATTTGAAGCACCAAAACGTTGCTTATACACTAACAATGAGTAGGGCAAAAAGGAGATTGACAGCTTTCGGGGAGGGTGTGAGGGCAAAACATAGTTTTGCCCCGAACTTTGCCATTTGGAGAGGGAAATATTTTTGCCCCTCCTGGATCCGTCACTGATAATAGAAAATTCGCCATGAATGTACATACCTACAAGTGAACTTATTGCATACTCAAAACTTAAGCAGTGATGCAGTTCATAAGCTACAGCATAGTAGAAGTTAATCACAATAGCTGAATTACGTAAATATTTTTCGATACCCAATTCGTTCCCACATTGAAAAAAAGTATTTGAAATCAACAAAAGGCGTAGCATCGTGGGGGCCTTTCGTCTGTGGTGCCAGGTGTTTTCAAACATTTGGACACAGTTGTAAATATTTGCATGCATCGACATATTACTTACTATCCAATATTGATAAGCAGCGCCTCTTCCCTTGCGTTTCTGCCGGCTGATACCGTACCATGACGTGACAGTCCGAGGGCCTACTGTACTTTTGATTGAGATGCAATAGTGCTACCAAAAATGTAAAATTAGATGCTGACTGCACGGCTACCCATTGTACAAATAATCAAGTACAAATAAAATCCATGATGGCATCGCTCCCAATATAAAACATTGGTTCTTTATTACTCCTATACTGATCCCCCTGCACCTGAAAAAAACAATCCCATGAATCAACCGTGTGCCTTTACAATTCTTAGGAATACATATTATTTTGCAAATAGTTATTTGGCGTTATTGATTCACGGGGTTAAGTGATAACATTTATGAGGCACTTAATAACGAAAAATACAGCAATAAAACAGAACGCAGTTCTCTGTGTGGTATGATTATCTGTGTTTTAAGTAATAATGCGTGTGCTTCCACCACCTAGGTACCCTTGTTTGGATCATGACAGCTCAAAGAAAATATTCATCCAAATTTTTGTAAACAATTTTCGGAGCATATGTGGAGGAATAATATTTGTGAAACAGCCGGAAGGGGGACATCGCAGTTTGCCTCGTACGATTAGAGAAACTCTCTGGTGCTGACCTTAAAATGGCAATGAACCTCATTGTCATAATAATTATAGTTTTTAGATGCTGCAGCTACTTTTCCGATTAGCGCCCATACCACTAGTTGAGTCTTCCCGTTGGGTGGAAGCTATAAATGACTGGTGAATATATCATTCCTCCACTGTCACTTATCCTATATTTTTTTACAAAATAGTTTAGGCTTTAGGAGTATGTTTCCTAGCTGTAAATGCTCAATGCCTAGCCAAATGAAACTTACACATTATGAACCCAAATGAAACTTACCCCATGAAATAAGCCCATTGTGTTTATAATATAATGGTTCTCTAAACGCTGTCGTAGTGGACAGTTTTCGGATTCGGGTGCCCCAATGGTTTTCGAAAATCCACGTTATCATGGTGGATCGATTAAGAGTGACCTCATTAGACAAAGAAAATCAATTGCCTGTAATTTTTGGGTTTCACCATAGAATTTTAAATGTCGTGGTATGACGTATGAAAGGTGAAATGCGTTAAAACATCAACGCTCCGACGGTCAGCTCTTTACAGTACAGTACAAACTGCTCTTAACAGTGTAGTACAGACAGCTATTTATAGTCCAGCTCTTTAACTCTGACGGTTAATTTCACGTACCCACGTCTCTCTCCTCTCCTCTTGTCGGTTACCATCGGGCCGGGACCTTTTGACTCAGCAGAAAGCCATCTCGCGACAAGCCGGAATGCAGCGAACTCGGCCGCCGGGTAGCCGATGCCGGCTCTACCGCTGTCCCGCCTGTAGGTACCATAGTATCGAATAGCAGCGCAGATAGTCAAGCCAATTTAGGGCAAAATATGACGAGTAATGCCTGAAAAAGATCAGGTTCATATATCTCTCGTTTTTAGTTCAAGCTCTATCATTTTCATGGAGCAATTTCTGCTGAATTTCTCACTATACAAATGAACGCCCCTCGACCAATCAGCAGCCGCCCTTCGCTGGATGTCGATTGCCCGCGGGGCACAGAGGTGAGAAAGGCCACGCACGCTGGTAACCGCTGGCGCCGAGTTCAAGCATCGGTGGGGAGGGGTCGCGTGGCGGATTACAAAACGTACGCATGTGATGTTGAGAATGGTGGTGGTTCTGCCTGCTGTTGGACTGAGGGAGGAAGACAGATGTAGGAGACATTCTGTGCACATGGGTGGATGTATGGGTTAGTGATATCGACACCGCACACTGCACAAACATGAGTATGAGCTCATTAAATAAGTTCGGTATGTGCATACGCTTGGCGGGTAAACTTGCAGATTACGATTTAGAATCCTTATATTGGTAAATGATGCAGCCTTTACACGATACATGTGACATACAGGACTAATTGGCTTTTCATGTGTGTGCAACACAAGTTTAAACTAATTAAATGGATATTTGAAGTGGAGGATAAGTAGCTCTGACCGTTCAAACAATGAGAGGACTATAAAGAGCTGAGGGGTCCAAGACAAATCACAGGATGCACGAGACGATTGACTGAGAAGGTATGTTTATTTAAATGGCATTAACATTACTGTATTCCTTTAGCATGTGCCACTTCCCTATCACATTCTTTCGATGCCGCCTCATTAGCGGACACAGGGGGGGGCATTCCGGCCATAGCCCCCCAAGCGCTGGAGGGGACCAAGCTATCTTTTGCCCCCCCCAATGGCCGGATATTTTTTTATAAAAAGGTGTTCACAATAGGTCTGTTGAGCAAAAAAAATATTCGCTCCCCCCCCAGGAGAGCGATCATGGTCATGTAGGTACTTGGAGAAGTAGCTTACACTAGGTCTGTTGAGCACTAGCTTACACTAGGTCTGTTGAGCACCCAAATTGCACGTCCCAAACCCCCCCCAAGGAGAGGCAGACATGGGTTTGGCCCCCAAAAACTCGAGCCTGCGTCCGCCCCTGTGCCGCCTCCACATGGCCTACAGGCAGCCAGAAGTCACTGTGCACTGCCGTCTAACCATGATTGTCCGACTTTCTATTTTGTGGCACAAAAAGTTTGTATGCTAAAATACTCCGTTGTTTATCTCCCGGATGACGTCGCGTTCCTAGTTAGTTATTTTTATTGATTTCATTTGTTTTTATTTTATTTTTTCATTATACTTCGACGTTCAGCTCTTAGCTTTCGAATTATACCCAAGTTGTCGGAACTGGGCAGTGAGTGACCTCACAAGTCATGTCAAGTATTGCAAATGGTGAATCTTAACAAAAGAAATAGTTTTTGTGTATTTTGTTTTTCAGTTCAGAAATTTCGTATTGACCGAAACAATGCAGCACACGGAAATTTTGATACGAGGATGGGAGACGACACGTATGAACATCATACAATGTTATATAAATCATTTCGAGCGGCGGTAGCTTTTGAACGGCTAGGTTTTTGAATATGTTCAAGATGTTTAAAGTCGCATTGTGAAATCTTGTTAGTACGGCACATGCCAGTGGAAACGACAGCTGAACGGTCTCGAATAGTGATAGGTTGTTGCTTGGACATTAACCCATCGCCGCATAGGGGGACCGATCTGACCCCTGAGGTGTAATAAATTTTCTGAATGAGTCTATATCTGACCCATTTTTGCTCACTGTAATGCCACTGGTCGACAGATACGCTTTAAACTCGGATCCAGAGTGGAAGAGCGCGCCGTTTTAATTTTTCCGTATCACCTCCGGTTCCAGAGATCGTAGGGGGACCCATCACACCCCAGGCGGTGATGTGTATGAAAAGAGCCCAGGCGGTGCCAGGTTAATGAACAGTACCATATGAAGGTGTGAATTTAAATCCCTTTATAGTTCGGGCAGCTGTAATAAAACATCCATTTAGTGTTGAAATTTCCTTTAAATTGTATTGTTAATCATTTTCAGAATTCAAAAGGACTGTGTGATGGCTAAAACAAAAATAAAGTTATGCTTTATCCTTCATGTTGCGGTCATTTACTTTTTCAAATTTGCCCCCCAATGATTTTGGGAAATTTACACCCCTGTTCAGTGGGACTTAGTTATATATTATACATTCATGTCCTAAAAAATTCTTGCAGCATTGTTTTCATAAAAGATGAGTTCCGAGAAAAAACGAAGCCAGATTTCGGCATGCTCTATGCCAGTGATGTCTCAGCAAAACCCCATGAAGATCATACATTCCCTTTAACCTTCACCCGGGTGGAAGTCTTTTTAGACCCTCTTTGGGTTTTTCCAAAATGGTCGAAAAACGGCGTCGCGCAGCGCCACCAAACTTAGTCTAGCTGTTTCTTTATCATTTTTACATCTTTGCTGAAAATTTTAGCTGGAAGTCATATCAGGTCAGGTCACCAGGCCACGTGAAGTGACCTCACCTAAAAAAGGCTTAGGACTGTATAACTAAAAAGAGGGTTATCAATCAAGTTGAAACTTATACCACATAATGGGCCCACCAGGAGCTACAACATAGGTTCCGGGATTTTCGATATTGGTGACCTAAGGTCATGCACAGAGCATGACCTCCCCATTGCAAATGCATGGGGAAATCACGAAATTAGTTTTTCTCAGTAAGTATGGATGGAATCAACTTTAAATATCGGTTAGGTTAGCTCATTTCTTAAAATGATACAAATAATTTTGGCCTTTGACCTTTGAAAGGTTACCTAAGGTCAAATAAGCATTTTTCGGTGTTTTATTCTATACATTTTGAATAAACAAAGATAAAGCTTTTACTGTGTCACTGTCACTAAAGTGTTTGTATGGTAACTGCAAGTCCAATGATATATATCATGACTATACCAGGTCAAGTTGGGTCAAACCGTTAACCTGGGTCAGGTCAAAATATTGAATTTTCACTGGCACAGCAATATTATATATTGTTCAGTTTGTTATGGTATCTTATATTCCTGGTTTGGAAGTTATTAGCGAAAAAAGGAAACGCCCTTATGCATGGGTGGCTATGGACATTCCCAAGAACATTCTCAATGTTCAGTGACCTGCAGCTCCCTAGGTTTTGACCTCACCCGAAAATCATTGCTACTGCAATGAAAGAGCAACTCAAGAGCTTTCAAATGACGTTCAAAAATGTTTTGAGCTATCTTAGTTTCTGAAATAAATGAGGTTTCCTTAGAACATCTCATATTTTCGATTTTGACCTATTTTGACCTCTGACGACCTTGATATTGACCTGACAAGAAAAATGACTACGTATTTTCGATAACGTTTTTAAGAGCTTTCGATTGCTCTTTTGCAATCTTTTCTCTCTCTTAGTTTTTGAGAACGTGGGGGTCTTTTTACCCTCCCCCACCAGGGCGAAGGCGGCTCGCACCCACCACCGGGACAAGGGTTAATTTGCCCAAAAAATGTGGTAATGTTCTATTCTTGAATGTTTTCCATAATTTAATGTTGATTTCATAGCGACAAGTCCACCGTCCACGGCAGAGTGCTGTTACACCACCTCAGCCGCTGATATTGTCTTTCCGCGGTATGGAAGAAAACAGGGTCGTAGCCAACGGGAGAGGGGCAGGGACAGCCGCCCCCCCCTTGAGGGCCCTCCTGAGGACACGATTCTGTAACAAGCAGGGAACTCTTTACCCATCAGGGCCCTTTTGGCGCTGTCGCATGAACCCTTTTCGGGGCGCCGCCCCTCCCCCTGAGCGAAATCCTGGCTACGCCACTGGAAGAAAATCAGCTGCTTTAGCCTCTCTCAGGGCGGATCCAGGTGGGCCCGATTTTGATATACCCCAACCAGTGGCGGATACAACGGAAAGGCTACGGGGGAGTCGAGCCTCCCAGAAACGTCAGAGTGCCTTTAGTAAATGCATAGCCACAGACTGATCCGAAGCAAGGGCGAGAGAGGCTCGAGCCCCCTCGCCCAAGTTCCAACAAGCTTGGACTAGTTTCCGTTAAAACACTTCATTATTTTAGTCGATTTTAGTTCTCCCTCGGCAGTTGACTAAGATCCGCCCTTGCCATCCCGGATGCTGAAAAAATCAAGAAAAGTATCACATATTGACAGGAAGTACCTGAACAACAATGATGCAGCACCATATTTAAGCATACCGGATCAGCACACTCAGAGAAGGCGGCACGTCCGAATTTAAGGGGGAGGGCACCATGGGCTTTTCAGCACATTTTTTCCAAGCACCATAGGGCTAATGCTACAAGTTCTTATTTAAGTTCTGTCAACGTGCCCCCCTCCCCCCCAGTTCCGCCGCCAGCGAGCGCACTTGATGTGACGAGGCGCACACTGGTGTTGACGAGCCTTGCGGCACAGTACGTCGCCTGTGCACAGAATTTATTTGAAATGCAATAACTTAAGAATGGGAAATGTTAATAACATGCTGTTTTGACACGATTGCAGCTGAACTCTTTTATCGGCCTGGTGACAGCTTTTATAGGCAGCTTCGATGACTACGTCACAAGGAAAAAATATCGTTCGTGTTCAGCTGCTACGATAGCACCATCTTATCGTTTGTGTTCTGCTAAGTGCGGATTTTCCGAGGTCGGTACTCAAGAGCATCGTTTGAGAATGCAGAAAGACGGGTTTGATCAACCATATGCGGTGTGGCCAAAAAGAAACGCGACATTGGCTGCTGGCGACACGACTCAGCAGTAGACCAAGTCGTCAGAAAATAATTTCCGATTTCGGATTAAGAGTAGTGATTTTATTATGTCATGATATGTAGCAAACATGATGCAAGCAAAACAAATCCGATGAATCTACGTTTAATGGGCGCGGAACGGCCTTTTCTGAAGGCATGTTTTCAGTAGGACGGCGTTGAAGTCTCCATTGACTTCACAATGCATTGTTGTCAGTATCCTTGCAGCACGGTAACTTGGTTACGAACATCAAAACGTCGGATCTATTTGTAGCTAGGCGGATGCACTGGATACCCGGGCAGCTGCTGAGAGGCCAAGGCACCCTCTGGCCCTCTCCTGGTCACCTCCTTGCATTGAAGATAGGGGGATTTCTCGAGTTTTGAACCTTAACAACTTTGGCAATTGTTGACGTTTAGGGAATGTGGCACCTTGGTCGAATCCTGGAATTTAGTGTAATTAGGGGTACTTTTAGCCAAAAATCATGGAACCATCACTGATTTCTCTGAAAAAATGTACAATAAGCTCAATATTTTGATTTTAAAATTCGCCTATATGGGAAAATAAATATCTGCCTGTGGATGATGTCATGATCTGGTAACCACTACCATATTCAATAGGCTTCAAGGGCTTCGATTAGCTGATACTCACCGTAATGTCAGCATATGTCGTCAAACCAACAACTGACAACTGTGGCCTGCTGCTCAGGGTGCATGAGGTGTACATTTCAGGTAGGTTTTAGCTTTCATCTACGGAAGCTTCGAGTTTCAATTGAGCACCGGACTTTCCGGCATGCTTTACAACTTGGCTATCTCAGTCAAAATCACGTTATAAAGGTGCCACATTCCCTTTAACAACGCACCAACCTTTTGGATTATACGGTGTCGCCAACTCTCCTCCTGTTGGGAGGGATAGTCAGGTTGTTCTCATTCACTGTCCCTGACCGGGATTGGAACCCGGAACCTATGGTGCAGGACACAGATGTGCTGCCTACTGCAACACAGCACCCCCCCTCCACCCTTAATAACTTTGGCTGGTCAGCTGGTTGAGCTTTTTCTCTAGTTGAGCACCTACTCAGATTTGGGATGGCTACGAGCGTGGTTTGTTTGTGAGACCTTGGAGTAAGACAGTGTAGTAATGTAATAATCACATGATCGGACTGGAGGCTATAGGTATGCTATCCTGTGCTCACTCTGAGCCTTCCTGCGGAGGAGATCAAGATGTTGCAGACTACTTCTATGGAAGTTGTTGACTTACTCGTTCATGGTCAGGGCGTGGAACTGTGTGTGAAGGAGGTAATGGCAGACTCCGAGGCTGTGTTCGGATACGACAGGAGGGACGGGCTCATCAGGGCTAGGCTTACTCACAGGCAGATGACCGGCAAAGTGAGGCCCGAGAAAGACCACGCAATGGTATGCTTATAGGAAAAAAATGGATAACAAGTAAAGCTCATGTCTAATGTACTACGGAATCGATGTGTATTGTGTAATGTGACCTATTGGAGTACCAGGTCATCTGCAAATATATGATGGTTATTAAGACATGCTCACAGCATTAAGCTTGCGTCAAACAAATAAATACGGCAAACAAATAGAATTAGTCCTCAATCCAGTTTCTTTCAGAACCGTGTGTCCCAAAATGCTCAAGACGCAGGATAGCATACCTACAGCCTCCAGTCTGATCATGTGATTATTACATTACTACACTGTCTTACTCCAAGGTCTCAAATACAAATCACGCTCGTAGCCAGACCCAAATCTGAGTAGGTGCTCAACTAGAGAAAACGCTCAACCAACTGACCAGCCAAAGTTATTAAGGGTGGAGGGGGAGGGGGTGGTGTGTTGCAGTAGGCAGCACATTTGTGTCCTGCACCACAGGTTCCGGGTTCCAATCCCGGTCAGGGACAGTGAATGAGAACAACCTGACTATTCCTCCCAACAGGATGAGAGTTGTCTACACCGTATAATCCAAAAGGTTGGTGTGTTGTTAAAGGGAATGTGGCACCTTTATAACGTGCCTTGACTGAGATAGCCAAGTTGTAGAGCATGCCGGAAAACCCGGTACTCAATATCTCATTTGTCTCGAAACTCGAAGCTTCCGCAGATAAAAGCTGAAACCTACCTGAAATGTACCCCTCATGTACCATGAGAAGCAGGCCACAGTTGTCAGTTGTTGGTGTGACGACATATGCTGACGTCACGGTGAGTATCAGCCAATCGAAGCCCTTGAAGCCTATTGAGTATGGTAGTGGTTACCAGATCATGACATCATCCACAGGCAGATATTTATTTTCCTATGGAGGTGCATTTTAAAATCAAAATTTTGAGCTTATTGTACATTTTTCAGAGAAATCAGGGATGTTTCCATGATTTTCGGCTAAAAGTACTCCTAGTTACACTAAATTCCAGGATTCGACCAAGGTGCCACATTCCCTTTAAACGTCAACAATTGCCAAAGTTGTTAAGGTTCAAAACTCGGGAAATCCCCCTATCTTCAATACAAGGGGCGACCAGAAGGGGGCCAGAGGGTGCCTTGGCCTCTCAGCAGCTGCCCAGGTATCCAGTGCATCCGCCTAGCTACAAATAGATCCGACGTTTTGATGTTCGTAACCAAGTTACCGTGCTGCAAGGATACTGACAACAATGCATTGTGAAGTCAATGGAGACTTCAACGCCGTCCTACTGAAAACATGCCTTCAGAAAAGGCCGTTCCGCGCCCATTAAACGTAGATTCATCGATTTTTTTGCTTGCATCATGTTTGCAACATATCATGACATAATAAAATCACTACTCCTAATCCGAAATCGGAAATTATTTTCTGACGACTTGGTCTACTCAGCAGCCACATGCCGATTAACTATATCGTTGTGATGCACAACATTTTAACACTATATAAGAAAAGTTCCGCTTTAGATAACCCATTGCCTTTCCTTCCACAGCTGTGTCTCTAGCTCACAAGCAGTGCCCCGTGTCTCAACATGAGCCCTGGACAAAAGATTGCATTAGGCCTCGTCTAACGAGGTACGAGGAATCACATGAGTAATGTTTAGTGTGAGATCAGTTGGGTTAAGTTAGTGTGAGATCAGTTAGGTTAAGTTAGCTTAGGCTAGTGTGAGACCAGCTAGGTTAGGTTAGGTTAGTGTGAGATCAGTTAGGTTAGGTTAGGTTAGTGTGAGACTGGTTGGGTTAGGTTAGTGAGAGACGGGTTACGTTGGTGTGAAACGGGTTAGGTTAGATTGGTCTGAGGCGGGTTATGTTAGGTTAGTGTGAGACTGGTCACATAAGTTAGTGTGAGACGGGTTAGGTTAGGTTAGTGAGAGGCGGGTTGGGTTAGTGTGGGACGGATTAGGTTAGGTTAGTTTAGTGTGGGGCGGGTAAGAATACCAGTGAGGCACTTCAGAAAACCGCGGTCAGTGCTCACAAACAAGTTTCCGACGGTGCGGGTTCTGGACTCTGTGTACGCTGAACGGCTGGAGACGGCCACGCAGGCGGCACCACAACAAACCGGCTGGGGCGGCCGATGTTTTTGCCGCGTCGCACTGCGGTCTGCGCCGGTCCCAGCTGGTCAGCGCAGGGACGCCAGACACGCGCTGAGTGATCCATATTACAAAAAAACGCCTCGGTGGAGACTGCTTGGAGGCAAAGCGATAAGGCCAACCCGTGGTAGACTTGTCATATACGAATACCATTTGAAAAGAAGCAGGCTTAAAGAAAATGCTTATCAAGGGTCGTGTTCATGAAACACAAGAACACATTCACACGGAAAATCAAGCACTCGTTATACGTCCTCCTGGAATGTTTCCAGCGACAATGGTCACACCAGCAAACTCATGCTAAAAATCGCACAACACTGTCCACGGGCGAATCATAACACGTTCCGTAATATCAAGACCTCCACAACCACACATCACAGAATCAGAGCTGGAATAGAAAATATTGGAAACTTCGCAACATCGTACTACGAACACTACAGCCTCATTTCTAAATGCAATGCCACAACCGGTTCATTAAAAGCCGTAAGTAGCCTCCTATCTAGACTCGAGAATGACCGTTTTTATGTTTTTCAACATTTTCGCATTCAGCTGTTCCTCAGATCCATAACCTCCGGAGCAAGGGCACGAGAGCAGCAGGGGAGTGCAGAAGCTCGGCTCAGGCCAAGGCGACATCGCACACCGGCAACAGAGAAGCTGAAAGTGAAATTGCACCTAGACATTAGAAGTCATCGCGACACCATCACAAAACACATCGCAGCTGTGACGTGTTTTGTGCACAGGCGGAGACAGGCGCGAGACCTGTGCACAGGGCGGGGCGGAGGGGGCCAGAACTGAGTCTGCAGGCTAGACGTCAACCACCTCCGATACGAGAGTGAACATCCCAAACACCAGACAAAACAGGCATTAAGGAAGTCAAGCATCAGCACTTACCGCCTACCCCTGGCGCCTATCCGGCTAACTTCAATGTTTCTAAACGAATGGGGCTATCCCTGAACGGGTATCCTCCGCCCCACCCCTTCCTATCACGTACACCGTTTTGCTGGGATCCACGAAGCGTTCCATTTCAACAAACCTCACCCAGCCACTGAGCCGACAGAGAGTAAGTAACCACTCCTGAAGCAAGCCTTCGGCGAACAATACTGCGTGCTTCCTGGCCGCCTCCAGAGACCGCGTGACGCCTACAGGCCGTCCCCGGAGACCGCGTGACGCCTACAAGCCGTCCCCGGAGGCCGCGTGACGCCTACATTCCGTCCCCGGAGGCTGCGTGACGCCTACAGGCCGTCCCCGGAGGCCGCGTGACGCCTACAAGCCGTCCCCGGAGGCCGCGTGACGCCTACAGGCCGTCCCCGGAGGCCGCGTGACGCCTACAGGCCGTCCCCGGAAGCAGTGGCCGCATGAGTCAGGTCCTCGAACGATGAGGCGGAGGAGGTGCCGGTTGGCTGCTCCCCATTCCCAAATCCTGCCGCCTCACCTGACAAACACGCCGGTCAGCCACCACCTGGCCTGGTCTGTCGTCGGAGACCTGTATAAAGCCAGTGCTGCAAATAAGACACCACGGTGAAAACCCCGGCAACATCTTCGATTTACTCACATTACTTGTTTTCGTTTTGTTAACACCACTACGAATAAAATTTTCCCGCAGCGCACACCATCCGGAGAGGGGCAAGGTGGCCGGCCCTCCTCAAGCGTCACCCAAACGTTTTCCGATTTCTACCGACATGGGAAATCACTTGAAGATATCAGCAGCGTGCATCAGAAGCGTCATTATGCCCAAATCCAGAGGGCTCTGTGAATCAGAAGTGTCATTATGCCAAAATCCAGAGAGCTTTGTGAATCAGAAGTGTTATTATGCCCAAATCCAGAGAGCTTTGTGAATCAGAAGTGTCATTATGCCAAAATCCAGAGGGATCTGTGAATCAGAAGTGTCATTAAGCCCAAATCCAGAAAGCTTTGTGAATCAGAAGTGTCATTATGCCCAAATCCAGATAACTTTGATTTAAACTGAGGAGTTAATAAGAACAATAAGAAGCTAACAATCCAACGCCTCCTACACAGGCGGACCCAGTATTTCCAATCGGGGGGGCACATGGTCGGCCTGGGGAGGGGAGGGGGCACATGCTCGGACTGGGGAGGGGGGCACATGGTCGGGCTGGGGAGGGGGCACATGGTCGGGCTGGGGAGGGGGGCACATGTTCAGGCTGAGGGGGTCACGGGGTCGGGCTGGGGGGAGGCGCCGTCCGGACCATGGTCACCACTGTTGGGCGGAAAACTTATCAGGTTGGTGCAAAATCCTATCTCGCGGGGCGCCCAGATTTGAACCCTGGGGAGGGAGGGGGGTGATAACGGCAAGATTTCAGGGGGCGCCACCTACCTCTCAGGAGTGCCATGATCATTTCAGGGGACACCGAAGGTCGATCAAGAGGGGGGGCACTTGCCCCCTGGATACACCTATGGTCTCCTACTCCAACTTTTGGTCAAGGGCGACGCTTATGCCACATTTCCGATCAGTGAACGCGCGCAGTGGAGTGGGTCAAGTGCCAGCTAGATTTGAGAGATCGTGAGCACGTCGATTGGCAAAAGAAGTTCAAAGTTTGTTTTCACTTATAAGCTTTTAAAGTCACTTATATTTTGAGACCGTCGCAATCACACGGTAGCACCCGTTCGCCTCCACTGTAGACCGAGTGGTGACGTAATAACGTCAATTATGATCAACAAAAACTTGCGCAAAAACCAGGAGCAGCCAGCTGTTGCCGACCCTGCTCAAAGAGAACTTGAGCTGCCGCATGACCGCCGCCCATTTGGTGATAGTGGCCACCAAATAAGACTGTCTATTCTTAATTTAGGATGGACATTTTCAACTGAACTCGAATAGTCTTCCATGCTCCATTGTTGTTCATCCTATAACACGCGCACTGGAGGGGGCCTCGGAGGCCCCCCACCTATTTTTCCGAGGTGGCCGGAGAACCGCCCGTAGCCGAAAAACGATACTTGGCCACATTTAACAGAATTTAATTGCACGTCGATTGGTGAAGACTTTTTGAAAATCGGTCGAAAATTTTTTGACTTATAGGCTTTCAAAGTCAGACCTGCATTTTGAGATCGCCGTAAACGTGCGGTCGGACCAGTTAGCTTGCATTGGAGACCGAGTGGTGACGCCATAACGTCATAAAAGCGGGATTATATGTCAAGGTCACTTCACATGCAAGTCAAGGTCAAGGTCAAAAGTCACAGGTCAAGGTCTTATCTGCATTTTCAAGGTCACTGACCTTTGTGCGTCCAGCCAAATGACGTTACCCGGTCTGACATATATTATGCTATGACGTCATCGGTAGGGTACCCCAATACAAAGTTCAAGGTCAAAGGTAAAAGGTCATTGGGAAAGGTCAATCCTCATTACCCGCCAAACAATGGCTACAGTGTTAGTCAAAGTGTAAATTATAAGTAGTATACCATATGGTGACCTTAAAGGTATATGACCTTGAATGACCTTGACCCAAAAGTTGTGGGGAAGCCTCTTTGAGACCTCTTCTCTATGAACCTTGTCCGCCTTTAGCTTATTCCTACCATTTTCCCGCATAATCACAGCATTTACCAATCGATCCCCAGCATGGCCAATATTTGACCTTTACGACCTCGTTTGACCTTTAAGATATTGACCTAGGTCAATGAAAATTTAGCATCATGTAGATCACCATAGCCCTCATCCACCAACAAAGTTGCATTTTTCTAACTCTCTTAGTTTCCGAGATCTTAGGGGGCCTACCAGGCCCCCTCCAGTAAGCGTTAGTGCCAGACCCCCTCCAGTGCGGGTGTTAAGGCGCGAATTTTATTAGAGCCTTTCGGATGCTTTATTTTGTTCTTGAAGTGAAATATATTCCAAATGCGTGTCGAAAATAGGGAAATATGAGATGTCCTTTAATTCTTTATTTGGCCCGCTAACCAAAATTGACATATTCACTAATCTTAGACTAAGTCCCTCCAGTTCCTACCTATCATGAACTACCTCTGCCAGGCAAACCCCAACAGAGTGAGGGGAAATGTTCAGCGTCCTCCCAGCAGTCTCCACGGTCGCCATTACATTTGGGAACCACTTTCGCCACAGCGTTGCTACGCTTCTGAACCCGTTTTGATGGTGTCATGGGTCTTGATTTCAAACCGATGCATTGACAATTTATTCATCAATTCATTGGAGTGGTCAGAAATGAAAAACTGAAATTAGAAGCTCTGGCTAGTATTTCTATTCGATTTTGAGCACTTCGATGCAACATATTCCTTAAGTTCTCCCAGATAGCCGAAAGAATTCGTCGGATGCAGTCTTTCGTAATGGTGAGTTTTCCGATGTGTGGTATTTAGCTGGGTACATTCAATGACTTAATTTGGAGCAACTCGGGTCTTGTTTTAAGCGCGGATCACCCAAAAATTCCGTAAGATAACATGTTTGATAGGTGTTCTAAAATCATACACATACAATTTCACTGTATTCACAACAGCGCAGCAGTTGGGATCCCTCTCCTCGCCTCCCCGCCATAACCGTTGTATTGCCATTAGCTGCCAGCGCTGGCGGCCCCCGGGGCGGCGTTACCTTCGTCCTCGTCGGAGGCACGGGGGTCAGACTCGGAGGCGGGGTCCTGCGGCTCCTCGGTGGCCTCATCCACCAGGAAGTCCTGCTGGCGGGTCAGCGGGGCCACGAACCGGATCTCGGCCGCGTCGTACAGCTCGATCATGGGCCAGGCGCACAGGCTCGACCGCTGCCGGGCAGACGCGGGGCCGACGGTAACCTGCAGCTCGGCTCAACAACAGCCACTGCTTCAAAGGCAGTGTCCCGCTCTTATAATGGTTCTGAACTGAGATAACCAGTATTGTAGAGTGTCAAGAAACCACGATTGGCATGTTTCGTTTCACCCAAAGCTCTCTGTAAAAAATACGCACGTTTTAAAGTTCAAAGTAAGGGGCTTTATTTCAAACCATGACAGAATCTCTTTCCATTTGGCAGCGCATGTCATGTGATACATGTTAACAAATGGCAAGGCCACACAACCTTCAATGCCGCAAGCCACCGCAAGCTGCACGATTCGTGATTACACGCGAAACTTGGGTCAACCCAGTGTAGCAAGACAGGAGGCCGGTATTATTTTTCAAACCTAATACACCTGCTGCCGCCACACGCCAACGAAGGCCTGCAATATCAGCCCTGAGTCTAACCATGAGTGGTGTCCCTGGTGCACGCTGGGAGTAGACTTCCGCAGCTTTCCCCACAAACATCCGAGCTCATATTACCCCCCTTATCCGGCGATGAGTTATCAATACCGAGGTTCTGCATTCCGGACTCACTGTCGTGCAAAATAAAATACATCTCACTGCTAATATATTGCAGGCGCGTTTCTGTTTGAACAGAAGACCGGACTCACCTTGATGTACTCTTTGAGCGCGGGGTAGACCTTCCAGATGGCGAGCACGATTGAGAATGTGGCGCGGAAGGGGAAGCTGGCCAGCACGGCGTGCTCGATGGCCGGGAAGGTGGCCACCTTGAAGCCGTACCGCGCCACCCGCTCTCGCACACCCGCCGGCTCCGGCTTCACTCCGTCACTCAAGATGGCGCCCACCGCGTAACGCAGCTCGTACGAGTTCACCTGGCGGCGGACAACGGAACTAGCACAGTGCTGCGAGTGGTGGCCAAGTGCTCGAACGGACCGGGATGATGCATGTAAGGCAAGGTGGCGCCTTAATGCGAGGTGCGATTCCAGACTGTGGTGGTTTTAGGGACATCAATGTTAAAAAATAATGGAGTTGGCCTTGTTTCGGCTGAAAAATAGCTAAACAGCTTAATATTTCGCTTTTCCTCAGTTAGCAATAAAAAGTGTCCAAATCAGCGTCATGTCAAATCGGCGCATGAGCTGGTAACATTTTGTGACAGAGTAAATCTGTCCGATTTGCGCCAAAAATGTACAGATACAAATGAAACGTTACCAGCTAAAAGAAATTACTATTAGGAAGCAAAGTGATATTGATCAACTTCTTCTTTCTTGAAATATTAAAACATATTTTACGTTTTTAACCTTCTCAATAAAACAACTTATATACATTCATAATCGACAGTACCAGTCACGTTTAACATGTGGGTTTAAAAGGTGTCCAAGCAAGAAAAAATAGTCCAGGCCACACGCACAGCGGGGCTCGAGCATGACATCACTCTCCTTAAATCACCCCATGTCACGTGATCATACGGGGGGCACAGGGTCGGTAGATGGTGAATTTTGACCTTTATTCCCGCGAACGGGGCAAATCAAATTTCATGCATGTGGTTCCTCAGCATGCTCTAGCACATGGCTAGCTCAGTTCAAAACCCACTATGAAGGTGTCACATTCCCTTTAAAGGGAATGTGACGCCTTGGTAGTCAATCTACGTTGAAAATAGTTAATTTGACCTCATTTCTGCCGAGAAATAACTATGTTCGCTTTATTTCACTTCCCTCAGTTCGCAATGAGAAGTCTCCAATTGCAGGAGGTTGCCATTAGGAACATAAGTTGCATTTATCAATTTCTTCTTCTTTTCTTGGTCTTTTGCAGCATCTTTCAAATTTTAAACTAGTCAATAAAAACCCATTAAATTAAATTTGCGTTAAACGCATTTGTAATCGGTGGTACCACAGCCATGCTGCACATGGTTTTAAAAGAAGTCCGTGCAGCACCGACAGCAGAATTTGAGAATGATGCCACTTTCCTGATGATCCGGGCAGGAAGGGCTCGGTAGGGGGGTAATCTTTACATTTTTTATCCGCGAACGGGAAGCTCTGGAACAAATGGCATATGGATCAAGTGGTTCCTCGGCATATTTTCTTATCATTATCTATCACATGCTACCTCAGTTTAAAATCCCACTATGAAGGTGCCACATTCTTTTTAATATTGAATAATTTTTCATCAGCGAAGTCATCACATTCCGCAGAGGGAGTTAAATCATAATCAGCACATTCAAATGCATGCACATCGTTTCAAATTGTCTTCCCAAAACAAAAACAAGTATTTATATAATAATAACTAGGACACTCTATCACCATAACTTGGGGGATGGATTGCGCCAACCATAAGAAACGGGGCTAAAAGCACGGCTGCTTTCCAATGAAATATTTGAAGTGCAAGCTAATTAAAACATTATCCACTACGGACTACCTTAATTCAAATAACAATCTGACATTAAGCGAACTGAGGTTCGGCTTAGCTGATGCACACACCCCACGTCAAATACTCACACTTTCCGGGTCGTCATAATAGAGCCCTATTGTCTTTAGTTCCGGAGCAATGCTGTAGATCTCGGTGAAGAGATGGCCGCAGCCCTTGTAGGGGCCGCGGTTGAACTTGTAGCAGATGGTGAGCTGTTTGAATGGCGGCGCCCCCGTCCTGACCTCTACCTCGGAGAAGAGACCCAGGTGGCCCAGGAACACCAGGATGGTGAGCAACACCAGCACGGCCAGCACCAAACACACCAACAGCATCGTGGTGACTTCCATTCCGCCTCTCTGCGGGGAGTATCGTTATAACGCTCGTTAGTCAGACTGTTGAGCACAGGGTATGCACACACTTTCAAGCAGAAAGAGAGAGAGAGAAAGAGAAAGAGAAAGAGAAAGAGAAAGAGAAAGAGAAAGAGAGAGAGGAGAGAGAGAGAGAGAGATAGAGAGATAGAGAGAGAGAGATAGAGAGATAGAGAGATAGAGAGAGAGATAGAGAGATAGAGAGATAGAGAGATAGAGAGATAGAGAGAGAGAGAGAGAGAGAGAGATAGAGATAGAGAGAGAGCAAAAAAATAAACCACGCTAAAGAGCAAGGATATATTATTACTGTTTGTTAGGGAAGACCCAGGACTTCCCTCATGTTAGTCTGCAAATTCGTAAAACTACTCATTCTGCTGGTGGAAGATAACGTTCCGAGACACATCATTATTTCGAGCTTATTCTGAGGTTATCTCATTTGACAGAACATCTGCCGGCTTCAGTAATACGCGGTACAAATTTTTTGCAACATAGTATAACCCTTCAATGATTCTCAAATGTACTTCTCCACACAGGCACAGCGGAACCTAACAATGGTAGCCGGCGGTCTCGCACAACCTGCTGAAAACCGTCCTCAGTTGTATTTCGTTTGATCTAAAACACAGCGTTTGCAATTGGCGTTTCCTACTGTAGTTTCGAGCTCCTCTCGCCTCCTCTCGCTCCGTGTACCCTCACAGTCAGCACATTGATGGGCTTCGGCACCGCCATTCGCAAGCATTCCACTACGAATAATGCAAAGTAATAACCTGCAACAGCGCTTCTGTGGATCTACCGACTAGCCTCACCCATGCAATTTTAAGGGGCTGCAAGTGGACGAACTTGTCAAGTCGGTACTAAGCGGCAAAAATTGGAAATGAATATCCAACAAGCTCCTGCAATATACAGCAGTCAGAAATACACAATAGTGGAAACATGTTATCCGCCATTGGCACCGGAGGGTCGGGATTTTAGGTGAAGTCAACGATGACTTTACAACTCAATTCTAGTCAACTCCGTAGAGCTCGTGTCAAAATCTATCAGTCCAGGGGTCAGCTCACCTACCTGCCCTCTTGGTATATCCCCTATGCCGCTGCCGATGGTATCCAAAATTAGCGTACGCGGAATTTTCAGGTAAATTCTAGAGTGCAAAAACCATCAAACAGGTATTATCTTGCCAATATAGTAGTCGTCAATCTGTCCTCTGCTCATTGGAAGCCTCCCCACTATGCCATTTGATATATCCATATTATCCATAATATGAGCGATACAAATTTGCTACAAGACTTCGAAAAGTTGTAAAATGGTACTATCAAACCACTCGTCAACAGTCTGATTTTGTCCGTGCTGCGGTACTGCATAAGCGTGTAAGGTAGCTGTACTGCTCAGCGTTTGCATAGAGTGCAGAAGGTTATGAACTTTGGCGCTCGTGTGGTTACCGGACGTAGAAAACGAGATCACATCAGCGACGCCGTGCGAGATCTGGGATGGCTGCCTGCACGTGAGCTCGGCACATACCACTCTCTGTGTCTGCTCAAGCGAGTGATGGTAACGGGCGAGCCAGCTTACCTGAAGCGTCAGCTCGTGACTAGGCGTGAATTCAGAAACCGCACTACTCGCCAAGACGGAGATTTATGCCTCCCACGCCTAAGAACTGGGACTGGGAGGAGAGCTTTTATGCACCGTGCTGCAGCAGCATTCAACGGACTGCCACCGGCGATCCGGGATGGCTCCCTCTCCAGCTTCAAACGACGCCTAAAAAAGCATCTGCTCGGTTGATGAGTGTACCCGATTTTGACTTGACTTTTCTTGACTTGACTTGTACCCTATTTTGACTGTCGCGTGTCTGTCCCATCCACCCCCATTTTTGACCTGGGCTCATTAATAACCATTGATATGGATGAGCACCGTGATGTTGAAATAAATAAATAAATAAATAAATAAAATGTCCTATTCCCAGAAAATGATCATTTCTAATTAAGTCTCTATTTATGGATGATTCCAAAATTATAGTTCCCGACCCAGATTCTACCGACTAAAGTAACTGCATCCTACAGGTAATACCAACATCCTTTTTAATATTTTCTACAATATTAGTTTTAGGTAAAAAAGGCTAGGTCCTCAAATCACATCAAATGTCCTCGTTTGATAATACTATTAAATGAAGATACAGTCAAAATTGTGTTGATCTATCCAACACAAATTAAAAAAGTATTGATATGATATTTTAAAAAACATCGTTTTTTCACATAGGCTCTCAGGGTACCAAAGCTTGTTTTGGACTAGGACGCTCAGTGTAAAATTTGTATTTGTTGTTGAGCGGGAAGTTCGGACTAGAATGTTGTATGAAGCAATTAACCCGCGCCCCACCGGGGGTCCGGCGCCACCTTCGCCCCACGGGGGGCATCGATGGCCCCCCTCTAACTCCGAAAGTATGGGCGTTAGCGCAAATCCGCACAGTGCATTAGAAAGCTCGCGTGAATTCAGTGAGAAATTACTTCGCATGTTTTAGCACTCAGTTCAATGATTTGACCTCCAGAAGTCAAATTAGGTCAAGATCGGCTATTTTCACTCAAATATGCAATGCTTAAGCAAACTGGACATAACTCCCATACCATTAGAGCTATTGAAGTATGGTAAAGTACATTTGATAGGAAATTGTAAGTCCTTTTTCAGCTATGTGAAACGTAAGGACCTCCCGCCATTGGTTTGACCTCCAGAGGTCACCTCGTGACCTAAGATGACCTGAGGTCACGAAATGTCAGAAAGTGACCTTGCCGTATATCAAACGAAAGCCAGGGACGAGACATATACGATGGTGTTTGATTCAGCGCTCTAGCTTAGAAAGGTCAAAAGTTATTTTCAAAATACTGTTTTGACCCCTGGTGACCTTCGATGACCTTGGAGAGGTCAAAGGGAAAATATGGCCCCTGGAATCCGTGAAAGGGTGTCCAAGAACGCTTTTCTGACGAAACCGATCATTTTCAATCGTTTTTGTGACTTTAAGATCATAAGACAGCTTTTCCCCATGGTTTGTCAATGGGAGAGGTCACCTCGTGACATGACCTCAGGTCACGAAATCGAAAAATCCCGGATATACACTTTGTAGACCCTGGAGGGGTCATGAAGTGTAAGCAGTTTTAAATCGATTGACTTCGAAATGTAGCTCTTACAGAGCTCTGAATTTGAAGTGAGGTGACCTTGGTTGACCTCGCCTGGCAGTGACCCAAAATAGGTTTTGCGCTAGGGTGTCGAGTGGAAAATTCAGCTCGGAATGTATGGCGAGTGAGTGGAAAATTCCTCTCAAAATGTATGGCGGAGTAAAAAATTTCCAATTTTGTACTCAGGTGGTAAACTCTCAGAGCCCTTGTTTGAACTGAAGGATGGACATTTCCTTTAATTTTCTCAAAGTAAATATTTTTAAATCATGCCCAAACAGCTTTGTTTGACCATTCCCATGTGAGAAATTTGGGTTAAGCAGGTAAGTCTTTACCAGCTGAAACCCCTGATGCAGTCTCCAATTTTTTAAGGAGTTGGTGAATTTCCACAAATAAAAAACTTTTTTGGGGGCCTCTGAGACCAACCTTTGGGGGAAAGAACTCTGGGAGCCACTAAAACTCTTGGGGGGCTTCCCTAGACCAACTCTTGTGCCCCCTCCACTCCCACACGACCAGCTTTTAAGGGCCCCTGAGACGAAATATCGGGGCCCCCTTAGACAACTCTGCAGAGGGGCCTCCGAGATCGGCAGGTGGTGAAAAATGAAAAGGGATTTTTTCATGCAATACCTAAGCCCTGTTCCACCTGTCAGCACAGTTTTGTCAGCACCAATCAGCGGGCCGCGTTGCGCCTACGTCACAGGACTGTAGCCTCTCCCCGGGAACTAGTTCTAGAGGTTTTACGGGCTGACGGCCTGCTGTTTGTGCTGATGAAAAACCGTAAGTGCACGAAGTGCAGCCTAATATTTTTTAATGGTTTAAAGGTTTGAGTTCCCTTTGCTTAGCACAAACAAGAGGTGATTATGGCGCTGATGTTACTTTTCTGGAGGAGAGGTTGGAGGTCCTGCTGACAAAACTGTGCTGACAGCTGGAACAGGGCTCTAGTTCCAAAATTAATTATCTACGCATACACTGTATAGTTTTCCTGTCCGGGACAACGCCCCTCCTATACCTATACCTATAGCTATCGAATTTTGGAGGCCACTCCTGGCCTCAATCACTTCACCTCGCATACACCTATGCTAGGGCCCAGTAGAGCCTTGGTTTACACTCAACTAACCCAGACGAAACTACAAACTTTCTATCATTTGTCTTGGAACTCGGGATTTCCGTAGAAAAACGCTAAAACCTACATGCAATGTACCCCTCATGTAACCTTAGCAGCAGGCCACAGTTGTCATGGCTGTTGGTGTGACCACATATGCTGACGTCACAATGAGCATCAGCCAATCAAAGCCCTTGAAGAGTTTCGAGTATGGAAGTGGTTGCTAGATCATGACATCATCCACAGGCTGATATTTATTTTTTTCCTAGAGGAGTATTTAAAAAAATAAAATATTAAGCTTAATGTACATTTTTCAGAGAAATCATGAGTGGTTTCATTATTTTCAGTCAAAAGTACGCCTAATTACACTAAATTCCAGGATTCTACCAAGGTGACACATTCCCTTTAAGTCTTTTCCAAATAACTAGCCTAGCCTAACCTGACCACAAGAAATTTGACAGAAGACTTCTCACTATCTGCCAATACCATCACATAAATTTAGCTGTCTTAAGTCAAGATTAAAGTCAGACTAGTGTGCTGCCTAAGAGTGATAGGGTGCATCACACTGGAGCAGCACTGGATCCAGTCACTGCTACAGACCTTGTAGAAGTTATGACATGACATGAAGGGAGAAGAAAATAATAGTATGCTCTGATGGCATGACACAGTAGCATAACACATTGGTTAGTTGGAGCAGAGACAGAACATAAGGAAGTTATAAAGACAGAGGTCTCATGAACAAGTTCAATCACAATAGTATGATGCATTCTGATAAATCTACAATGATGATAGAGCTTTTGACCATCCGAAAACCAATCTTTTTCAATCTGATTTTCATCCACTAACATCCAACAATGCCTGGCAGCAGGTGCCTATATCTGAGAATTACAGATTTTGAAAGGCCTCTTTTTGGCCTGTTGGCTCTGGTCTCTGACAGGCTTGTTCCAGACTGAGTGTGTGATCCAGCGCCTCCTCTAACTTCCTCCAACCTCCATTAAAGGGACATTGTCGCAAAAATTTTTATTGGCTAGATCAAAAGGTTACAAAAAGTTGTTTCAGAAGTCATATTCTCATTTTTGCAAATTCAGGCTCAAAATGCCTGAAAATCGGCCTCAAAGTCAACATTTATAGACAACTTTACAGAGTCCTTATGGTAACGATAAAGTGACGTAGCCCCGGCTATAGCTATCAATTTATATATGAAAAAATGTCAAACATTTCTTTTAAAGCAGTTCACTAGCTAAAACCTATAACATCTAAAATTATTCTATAAAAATATATTTCCAAAACGCTTTTGAAAGAGAAATATAGGACTTTAAAGAAATACCATCAACCAATCAGAAGCCCAGTCCTTATAGGATCTGGTCACGTGGGCTCATCTTACATCAATGTGATGTCATCATGGCTACCCATGAACTATCGATATTCACCATTTCAAAAACCGCGGCAAACGCGAAGATATGAATACAAATTCTATAACACTAATTAGCGCTGCGGCGGTCAGGCCCGAATACCCTAAAGATTATAATTAATAATTGTTCGTTATTGCATGATTGCATTACAGCTAAAGTGATACAATAAAAAGATACGGGTAGCGCGATCCAGAAGAGCCTCTTTGAGGCATGAAGAAAGCTTTGGGTGGTTTTTCGGACGAGGAGATTGTCGCCTCTCCGGTCTCGTGGATCAACATATCGTCGGTAATCTGTACGTAGAATATTTTGAGCCTTTGATGTCGTCAATTGAGATTTTCTTAGAGGTAAAAAATCTATGCGTGAAAATTTAATGAAACAACTTGAATTTTTGCCATCCATCTTTGCTGGCCACCAATGCTTATTGAGGTTTTGTGTAGTGAGTGTAGTGAGTTAGTCAAACACTAATCCTATCAAGTATGGGCAATGCATTTAATGTTTCTGTTCTGCATTAATTAGGTTCATGAAGTTGCCAAAAAGCAAATTGTATGCTTAATTGATAACTATTCATTTTGGCCCACTGTTATAGCTGTGGTCTCGTTTCGTCTGTCAACACCAATCAGCGAGCAGCATTGAGTCCCAGTCTGCAAAGTATGGCAGCAGGCTAGACGAGTCACACGAGCCACCTAAAATCATTGCACTACCAGACACCAAAAATTCACACCAAACTGCTATATACCATAGAGAAAAATGCACCCTTTCCTACCCACACAATGCAATGCTACCTTTTGTATTAGTTAGTTAAATACTTGTTATAAGGTCCCCTCCTGTGTCTTTATAACCATTCAGCCATTATTTTTGGTTTTCAGTGTCACCTTCCCTGCACCAGTCTGGGAAATTCACACCAGGTTGATGAACTTCACACCACTCACTCTTGTCTCCTAGGGCACTCACCCTGACGAGATCTCGTTGAAAATGCCATACTTTGCACACTGGATAGAGTCTATGTCACATGGCTATAGCCTCTCCCTGAGAACCAATCTTAGAACCAATCTTAGATTTACAGGCTGGCTACCTGCTGTGGTGCTGCTGGAAAAACAGTAACAGCACAACAGTGGTAGCATACTTTTTTGTGATTGGTAGATAAGTATTCTGGTTCATTTTTGTCTGATTAGCCATAGCACATACTAGAGACAGTTGTGGTATTTCTTTTCTAGAGGAGAGGCTCAAGGGCTTGCGGACAAGGCTGTGCTGGCAGACGGAACAAGGCTTATGAGCAGTGTCAATGCCAAAAAGTCCTCATTTTATTGTTGCACAGGTGAACTTGTGTACCAAAATAGGTGAAAATTATTTGGTGATGGCAATTCTCGAATTATTTAAGCATATTATTTTTGAATTGCCCATATTCCCTCTCTTTTTGGTCTAACTTTATATTTACAATATTTGTTCACTCTAGTAAAAGTCTATATCAAGCTTGTAATTTGAATTACAAATTTCTACCTGTTACAAATACTGGCTCTGCACAATGTGTGCATGCTAGTGCATTTGCTGCTTAGCTTACCTTTTAAGTACGAAAATGTTTTTGATTAATTTTACAGATTGAAACAGATTTTCCATTTATTTTGGTACCATACAGTACATAGTAGTCAGTGTACTCCTATCTACTTATCAGATCCATTTACTCATATTTCAAGTGCTACTGTTTGTTTCCAGACATGAAAGTGACTGTAGCATGAATTCATCCATCTGCCCTCGGAAAATGCCCATCTGCATTCATGCCCATCTGCAGATGAATTCATCCATCTGCCCTCTGAAAATGCCCATCTGCATGCTTTTTATAATTGATATTAAAAATGAACTGAAGGAAAACTAGGATAAGATGTATTATGATTTGAAACACTAGGAGTGTACCCAATACAACAATATAATTGTGAACAAAGAGTATGGATAGTCATGTAGGAATGACAGGGGGGCAGTCTTGGGTGATGCAATTTTTTGTGTTTTCCTGGAAGAATATATGAAAGATTAGGCGGGTCGCTTCAAAGAGAAAATTTGTTTACTAGAAAACCTGTCTTTTGTAGCTGCTGTGTATCATCAAGCTATCGTCCCAATGGACCAGCTTGTGTATGATCATTTTGTTTGTTAGTTTGAATGGGATGAACCCAATCAGACCGATTCTCCCATAGACTTGAAATTTGGAATATTTGTTTCCTATTGTGGGCCAGTGTTGAAATAATGTATTGTAATTTATAAAAAAACATGAATTTGCATGGTTCCACCTGACCCCTCCACAAACCCATGATCTAGACTATAGATCATCTTTGGGGATGTCTTTGTTCTTGAATATATATATATATATATATATATATATATATATATATATATATATATATATATATATATATATATATATATATATATTGCATATGTTTAAAACAAGATTCAGTGATATCTTGTTTGCTTTCATTGTGGGCTTGTGATATCTTATTTGTACCCTTTATTTGGTCCCATTTGTTCCTGCTGTGAAAATATCTTCTAATTTAAGAAGAGCCTACCCCAGCAAGCTGAACGCAAAACAGAAATAATCAGGTGCTGCCCCTCGACAGTGACTATCGCAAATTACGCCTGCTGCTGGAAGACAAGCTTCAGAGGACGAGCAATGGAATCCCAGAGTTGGCAGAGTACCACAGCCAGCAGTTTTTTGCATTGAACACGAACCTGCCTGAGTGCACCTCGGTCGTCTGCCTGTGTGCCCGCAGTATACGTTCATGTATGTGCGTAAGTGGTGTTTATCGCGGTATATTAAGGCAAATCCTCTGAGGACCTCAGTAAAACATGCCATTAAAAGTATTTTTTAGCCTAA
Source organism: Lepas anatifera (assembly GCA_034440635.1). Taxonomy (NCBI): domain Eukaryota; kingdom Metazoa; phylum Arthropoda; class Thecostraca; family Lepadidae; genus Lepas; species Lepas anatifera. The sequence goes on along the minus strand of JAOTON010001317.1, from coordinate 102,736 downwards.
AGGTAAGAAAACTAGTAATGCAAAGGGTCTTTATAGAAAAAAATCAAGTGGTCAGATTTTGTTGGTGGTCGTACGTGCGAAAGTCGGCGAAAATAATAAGTGACACCTCTGTGCTCAGACTATTGCGGTGAACATTTTATCAAACCGTGTAGCACTTATTGTGGACAGATGCAAAATCTGTTATGCTTTTGATGTACACTCAGTATTTGGTTCGCTCCCAGCCTTCTTAGAGTGCACTTCAAGGACTGGAAGCTAGGAGCTGGATACCCACTGGTGGGTTCAGGGAAAATTTACTTTCCTCCCAAACTCTGCGATTTTCACCGACCTTTAAAAAATGTGTATTCACGATTTTGGACCCTGTCCTCCCCTCCCCCCACAAAAAACATTGGCCTGGATCCGTCACTGACGTACTGAGTTATATCCTCTAGTCCACGTTGCACTCGGAAGACTGCTCGTTGGGGACTCGCAGACCTGATTGTTGCACGCGTTTCTCACCTGCCGAGGGCTATCACTCGCTTGTAATTTCCTGGTAGGTTATATTTTCTCATGTTTTTGTGAGATTGAATATAAGCCTCATTGATCAACTGATATCTGTTGGTTTTTAAAAGTAGATGAATTTTGCATTGCGTAGCCGAGGAGCATGATTATAAATTGGTAAGATGTTTCATGGCTTTGCCTCTCGAATTCTTGACGCAAAATGGAGCCTGTGATCACACTGTGATCACATATTCGGGCACAGCCCCTCGTCAGAATCCTCATAATACAATAAGCGAAAACTTTTGGTCATAGTGTGACCAAGGCTTGAAATTTAGATCTGATTTGGAAATCGAATGCTGGAATAATGCAGTTTAGTACTGGAATATTCAAATATTGGAACTCGATTCGAGGTTATCCTAGCACTCTGACTAAAAATGTATGTGTTCACCTATTATATTATGAGAATTTTGGTGAAGGGATGTACCTGAATATTTATCAGTGTATTAGCCCCATTTTGGAACTATGATTCGAGGAGGCTGGTCATGAAATATCTTATCAACGTAGATAATCTAATAAACAATCTAATAAAAATAACGCTTAATATACTATTTTATATAATGATATGATGTTATATGAAGTGCTTCTGGAATTGTTTGTTCTATTATGAGAAAGGACCGTTTCCGAACTCCGAAGTATTAAAAATAAACGCTTATCATTTTCATAAACAAATGTCACTCATGAGGCTAGCAGCTTGCTTGTCTTAAAGCTGCGATGCGTCATCTTAGGTTTAGACTCTGTGACTACCAATGTTAAGATTAATTGTAGAATCCTTTTTATTTAATACGAACTGTTCCAGGCTATAATTTTGAGGTATATTTTCTTGATGTGCCCTGATCAGAAACTAACTCAACTTGAAGTAAAAAGCAATGTATTCTTAAATCTTGTATATCTATATACGAAAAAAATAGAAAGAGCTACCACCACGGACAGAGGAGTGAGGTGGCCAGTCCATCTCCAACCTGCAACACACAACAAACGTTCCCCCTGAAACAAAAAGTGATCAGGTTTGGGTTCGTGGTGCGTTCCACACTTTTGTTAGTTCATCCAAGGATCGTGGTGGCTGCTCTCTGGTTCCCCAGTTCTGACGCATATCAAGAGTTATTCTTCCGTATCACATTCAGCTATTCTCCGGTTCTCTAGACTACGTGTTTTTATATTCTCCGGAGACCAAAGAATTACAATTATATCAAAGATTTAGATGTCGACGGACACATTTAATCTGATTGATTGATTGAGTGTTCCGGCCATATGGGAGGGGGCGCCCCTGCAGGCGCCCCAACCGCCGCAGGAACATCGCCAGCCGTCGTGGGTCCGCCAGCGCTTCCCGGATGGGCGGGTCGTCCCGTCCAAATATGTCCCAGTGCAGGTCAGCGCGCGCAGGGCACCGGGTCAGAAGGTGGTGGAGGATCTCGTCCTCTCCATCGTCGCATTCCTGTAACGTGGCCTCCGGGTTCAGGCCGATCCTCTTTCGGTAGCTGCACAGGAGAAGGGAGTGGCCAATGTGCTGGCGCTCCACCTCCACACTCTTCTGCCGTGAAAGGCCCAGGCGGTCTTTCAGGGTGGTCCGCCCTGGGGAGACCGCCACATTTAATCTCGAACACGTTTTATCTCGTACGGATTAACGTTTTATCTCGTTGTTTTACCAGATTAACACGCGCATTGACGGGGCTCTGAGCCACCTTCGCTTTTACAGGGGGCGCGGGTAGCCCCTAAAATCTCCAGAACCACGGTAGGTAGTGAAAAATGGTAAACGGCTTTGGGTAGCCCATACGCTTCTCCATCGAAATATTTTAACCATTTTGTCAGGTCACTTCAATAGGATGAGTTCACTTTGTTCCGACTTATGTTGTCTTAAACTTTGAGGTCAGGTCACTTGACCTGTACTGGTGACCTGACCTGAGATGACCTAACCTTAAAATTTTGACAACAGTTGTAAAAATGATGAGAGAAGGTATGTCAAGTTTTTTAACCTGAGTTTATTTTTAACCCGAGTGTGTTATGTACCTACCTAATAAATGTGTGGTGGCTTAAATTCCGTGGCGGCGCCCCTGCCTAGTTTTCTTTGCCTAGTGTTAGGAGTGTATGTTTTACCATGTACTGCGTTTTTACTGTTAATATACGCGTATGGATACAAGTGCGGCGGCGCTACGCGCCGCCGTTTTTATGTTCTATCCGAAAAACCAGACGGGGGGCGGGTACCCGCCTCCCGTCAATGCGCGTGTTAACCCGCGCCCCACCGGGGGTCCGGCGCCACCTTTGCCCCACCGGGGGCCATCGATGGCCCCCTCTAACTCCGAAAATATGGGCGTTAGCGCAAATCTGCAAAGTGCACTAGAAAGCTCGCGTGAATTCAGTAAGAAATTACTTCACATGTTTTAGTGTTCAGGTCAATGGTTTGACCTCCAGAGGTCAAATTAGGTCAAGATCGGCTATTTTCACTCAAATATGCAATGCTTAAGCAAACTGGGCATAACTCTTATGCCCTTAGAGCTATTGAGGTGTGGGAAAGTACATTTGATAGGAAATTGCCAGTACTTTTTCTGCTATGGAAACGTAAAGACCTCCCGTCAGTAGTTTGACCTCCAGAGGTCACCTTGTGACCTAGTATGACCTGAGGTCACGAAAGGTCAGAAATTGACCTTGCCGTTATATCAAATGAAAGCCAATGACGAGACAAACACGATGGTGTTTGTTTCAGCGCTCTAGCTTATACAGGTCAAATTATTGTCAAAATACTGTTTTTGACTCTTGGTGACCTTGGATGACCTTGGGGATGTCAAAGGGCAAATATGGCCCCTGGAATCCGTGAAAGGGTGTCCAAAAACGCTTTTCTGATCAAGCTGAGCATTTTCAATCGTTTTTGTGACTTTAAGATCATAAGACAGCTTTTCCCATGCTTTTTCAATGGGAGAGGTCACCTCGTGACCTGACCTCAGGGCACGAAATCGAAAAATCCCGGATATACACCTTGTAGACCCTGGAGGGGTCATAAAGTGTAGGAAGTTTCAAATCGATCGACTCCGAAATGTAGCTCTTACAGAGCTCTAAAGCTGAAGTGAGGTGACCTTGGTTGAACTCGTCTGGTGACCTGACCTTGGGTGACCCGGGGTAAAAAATTTCAGGGATGGTGGGAAAATGATGCAGTGAGAGGTAGAGCCCTCAACCACGGTGCTGCGCCTCATCGTCTTTCTGCTATCCCGGAAAAACCTTAGGGGGCCATCGATGGCCCCCGGTGGGGCGAGGGTTAAACGATTAATTAATCTCGAGACACATTAATCTCGAGATTAACACATATAATCTCGAAGAGCCACCCCTGCTTTTTATTGGGCCGGTTTCTGGTCCTTGGTTTGCACGAAAACCGGTCAGCCTTCAATAATGGTCTTCAGCAAAGGACACAAAAGACATTTTCGAACGGCGAACAGCGTGTCCCGCTGGTCAGAAAACAGGGGAACTGGTCTCCAATAGAGGGAAATCCGACGGATTGAGAACCATTGCAGGGAGCTGGAGACAAGCCGGTTCCAGTTTGGTACGCCAGTCAGATTAGAAAAATATTTGGGGCTAATATTCCCTTTCCCTCAACTACCCGGACGGAGGGATAACCAGAAGAAATTGTCCTTAGAATATTTACTTCATCCCATAGGAGGATCCAGGAGGGCAAAGGGGGCACGTGCCCCCTCCTCTCTCTGATCAACTCTCGGTGAACCCTAAAATTTCGCGTCCCATCCCCTCCCCCAGGATGCGAAAATCGGCGCACACGGATAGGATTTAGCGTCCATCTGATAGGTTTTGCCGGTCAAAGGTGGCGCCCCCCTGGTCCGGATGGTGCCCTCCCCGGAAGTTACCCCCCTCCCCGATCGGCAATCATGGATCCGACTATGCTTCATCCATTAGTACGCATGAACAAACAAGAAGAAAATCAGAAAAATTGTTTTTACAGTAAAAACTTCCACGACCTAGATTCGAACCCGTATTACCCGTGTGAGAATCGGGAATGGAGGCCACTATACCATCCCCGCTGTACGATACCTGCCCGATTTTAAAACTTTCCTGATTAGTTTTCTCAAGCCGAATGTTTTGGACAGCATAAAAACATTTTCTATCCTCAAAAAATCATTTATAGAACTTAAAACTTCGATTGATAGAATAGAGGTGAAGAGCAGGTTACAGCCTATTATCGATATTGTTAGCAAATTTGAATAATTGTTGAGTGGCCTCCAAAAATCTAGCTGAAGATAAAGAAATGATTGATAGTTGCAGAATCAGGATTTTTCAAATATTAAGAAACCACAATAAAAAATTTTGCGACAATGTCCCTTTAACCCTCGCCCCACCGGGGGCCATCGATGGCCCCCCTAAGATTTTTCCGGGATAGCAGAAAAACGACGAGGCGCAGCACCGCGGTTGAGGGCTCCACCTCTTACTACATCATTTTACCACCATCCCTGAAATTTTTTACTCCGGGTCACCAAAGGTCAGGTCACCAAGTGAGGTCAACCAAGGTCACCTCACTTCAACTTTAGAGCTCTGTAAGAGCTACATTTCGAAGTCGATCGATTTGAAACTTCCTACACTTCATGAACCTTCCAGGGTCTACGAGGTGTATATCCGTTATTTTTTATTTCCTGACCTGAGGTCATATCACGAGGTGACCTCTCCCATTGACAAAGCATGGGAAAAAGCTGTCTTATGATCTAAAAGTCACAAAAACGATTGAAAATGCTCGGCCTCGTCAGAAAAGCGTTCTTGGACACCCTTTCACGGATTCCAGGCGCCATATTTGCCCTTTGAACTCTCCAAAGTCCAGGGGTCGAAAAAAGTTGCCATTTTGCCATTCTAAATGGTGACAGCTGGAGTTCCACCGGGTGACAAAAGTCACAAGTCAATTCACAAAAGTGGCACCTCTAATTCTCATACACTGCAAAATCTGGATTGACCTGGTTGGCACGGTTCCTATTTGGTTGGCCCATTATAACCGTCTGCGCCATAAGCTTTGTTCGACTAACCATATTTAGTAAATGCGGTGAATTATTCGAACCATATTCGATCCTAGGCTCGAAAAAGTTCGGGCCCTCGCCTATCTCTCAGCATGGGCTGGTGACACGAATGGTGATAAAGTGCCATTGTCACCATTGCCCCCAGGCTATGTCACCAGCCGTATTCACTTCTCCTTCCGTGGTCGAACACATCACTGCTATAATCAGCTGAGCGGCTCGGCCTTCACCGAACTGCGCCAGCCGCCGCATTAGGCGCGCTGTAGATACACATTAGGGTCGGCACTAGAAACTGGAGTTTTTGCTGGGCGTTTCCCGTCTGGTGGCGCTAGTGGGCTCAGTGCTATGAGCTTTCGCGAGCTTTGCGCCAGAATCTAACAGATAGTGATGGACAGAATGAAGTACGCTTGCAGCTTGCAGTGTGTTCATAGTTGTAAAGTGTTCCGAGACTAAAAACATGTATATTTCTCTTTTGGTCGTTTGAATTGCGCAATAGTATAATATAAGAGGATATAAGGGATGCAAGTAGCGACACTCATGCTCAATTTTTATTTTTAGACTAGATCCACTAATAGGTACTTGTAGTCTGTTCCAAGTGCAGTTTTTCCAGATGGCCATCTCCTGCTAGAAACTGGATAATGAGCACGTTCGGTGTTTGGGGAGATGTGCCGAGGCGATTGTTATCTATGTTTTTTCGATACATATAGAACAAAATTGGAAGACAAATAAGACAAATATCTCGATAATTTGTTTTTTGAAATAGCATTTGGTCGCAAGCTTCACGTTCAATTTGATTTAAAAATGAGACACAGAGTTATGAACGCAAACACCGAAGCTAGTGACATCTGCTAGCAATTTTTAAACCAGCTAGAGATGCCAGCTTTTCAATTTTCACGAACATTATTTCAGCTCAGCAAGTATCCAGGCTGCCGAGGTGCAAAGTGGAGGTCCACCATGGATGCATCTGACAGATCAAAGCGGAAAGATCCTCTCAAACTAATCTTGGCTCCCCCAATCGATTCTTGGGCTCCACAAACGATTCTTGGCTCCCCATAGGCGGATCCAGGGAGCAGAGGTGCAAGTGCCCTCCTTTCGATTAACCCTCGGTGCCCATTGAAATGGTCACGGCGCCCCCTAAAAGGTCGATGGCGCCCCCTGAAATTCCGCTTCCTACCACCCCCTCCCTCCTCGAACGCGAAAATAAGCGCCCCCGGTAGGATTTTGCGCCCATCTGATAGGTTTTGACGGCTCAAAAGTGGCGTTCCTCGGGGAGGTGCCCCCTCCCCAGGTTGGCAATCCTGGATACGCCTATCCTATTGGTCCCCTGAAATGCAACTGATGCTTTTCTAATGTTTATCTTGCCCTCCCCTGCAAACAAGGTAACCCAGGGGCGTAGCCAAGGGGGGCGGAAGGGATAGCCGCTCCTCCCTGAGGGCCCCCTGAGGATACGAGCCGCGCGAAGGGCGGCTCGTCCGCACTATGCTCTGTGGCAAAATTTGGTATTTTATACCAGACAGGGCCCTCTTAAGCCCTCTTCAGCACTCTATTCTGTAACATGAGGAGGGCCCTTTTTACCCATCAGTGCCCTTTTGGGGCTGTCGCAGGGGCCCTTTTCAGGATGCTACCCCTTCCTGAGCGAAATTCTGGCTACGCCCCTGGGGTGAACGGAGTATATGCCCCCCCCGATTGAGAACTATTCATCCCTTTTACCCTGCACCCAGTTTCCGACTAGAACCGCCCCAGCGCACCCCCTTCCCCTTGGAGCGTCAGCTTTTTCATTCACTCGACGCAAAACCTGGCGTATCACTGTATGTCTTGGCAGCCCTGGTTATCAGAGACATCTTATTTACACATATACTTTCTTTCCATTCAGGTTATCGTAATTGGCTTCGTCAGATTAGTACGTGGCACGTCTAGGCAGTGTGGAGAAAGTGTAAATACAACGTGATTGCATTTGTGGACCAGGGGCATTGTTAACTTTATATTCCAGCGCCATGGGTGGAAATCCCGCGGGTGTTGGAAAGTCAGGACCCCTTGGAATTTGGGTCTCCCATAGGCTTTGTATAGGGCTTGTATGGCCGTACCAGCGTTAACTTACCCAGGACCCCCTGGATCGAGAAGAGACTTCCAGCCATGTCCAGCGCAAATATTCTATTATATTTAGTTGTAGCTTGAAAAACTATGTTTCCAAAACTATATGTAATTTCCGTGCTAGATGTATTTTTCTCTTTCAAATTTTCGTGCTAAGGAGCGACAAACACGTATCATGCACTTCTCCTTTGTCCTGTGAAACAAAAGTGCAAAAGGAGATTAAATAGCAGAAGAGGAAAAACGCATGAAAATCCATGTTGGATAAAAATTCAGGCCACACATTCCTTGCAAAATACCATTTACCACGCCGCCACGCATTTGACATGTATCATTCCCGTCGATGAAGATAACACACACTGCAACGTCAGGGAACACATGCCACGTAAACAGATTGGAAACCAGAAAATTTAAGAGCTACAAAGAAGCTCTGAATCGTGACGCCAGCATATTTTGACAATGTGCCCACTCAATAAGCAACTTACAAATGCGACCGCCTTGTAGGCGGTCTCGCCAGCAGCAGCAGGTTAGGACGCTGTTCTAAATGCAGTAAAAGCACGTCACGCGCGTGAAAGAAAATAACTTGCTTAAAATTCGAGTCAATGTTGCGGCTAATTACTGAAAAACGAGATGCGGCTGCTCAATGAAATACGAATCGAGCCAGGTCATTTACGGTTAAAGTGTTGATTTTACTGCCGCAGTCAGTTTCCAGGGAACATCGATATTCAAACACGGACGAAGAACACTTTTTGGAATTAGACTGTGCAATACCAAAGTGGGTCCGATGGCACTACCTAAGAAAATGTAGATGCCGCCACTGAGACTACGCTGTGGCGACATCTACATTTGGCAAGCAAGCTGTTTTGCTGTCATCGGCACCAGAAGCTAACCACATTGTGGTGTAAGACTAAGAACTCAGAAATCTATAGATTGGGCAAGTAGGTTCCCAGCTCAGCAGCCACACATACACCAATGGGTAGCCCTGATGGCAGGCCACAAAGAGGAGATCTCTCTTCTCACTCATAACTGCCAAGAAAATAAGATGTGTCTTCTAGTCCAGTGTTTGATCAGCTCCAAGCCCCTTCATTGACTGGTGTTAAAAAGTTATCTCCTGGTTTGTGATGGGATGTACATCCTGAGGTCTTGATGTAGATCTTGCTGAAGTCTTCCAGTGACACCTGATGTTACATTACTGGAAAAGCAAAAGACATGTATTAAAAAGAAAGCAAGCATAAAACATAACACATTCTTCAGCAGCTACCACAGCTTTTCACCTTGCCAGAGTTTGAGGCCAGAGTTCCAAGATCCAAGTCACTCAGATATCTTAAACCGAAATTTCTTATAAGATAGCCAGTGCTGGATATCAAACTTGAAATATTCAAAATTCTCTCCATATGCTGTCCAAAAGGGTGCATTGTTTGAGACAAACATTGTGCATGAACATAATAATCTGAAGCAGTTTCACTGTTCAGAGGCCATGGTAAAGAAATGTGAGATAGTCTGTGCCCATGACACAAAGCACCAAAAAATAATTAGTCAAAATATCTTAAGTAGGCACATCCCTGTTTTCTATACCTGCCCAAGAACATAGGACTAGGCCAGTCTGCAAAGTATAGCAGCAGGCCAAACAAGTCGCACCAGCCACCTATAATTATCACACTAATTCGCACTGCCAGTCACCAAAAATTTGCACCAATCCGCAATATAACAGGGAGGAAAACACACCCATGGTTGAAGAATTCAGTTTTTCCCTTCTCCCACATGATTTTGTTGATTTTTAGTGTTGCCTTCCTCACACCAGACTCACAAATTTGCACCAAGGTGGTAAAATTTGTACCATTCACTCCTGTCTAAAAGGGCACTCGCACAGACGAGATCTCGTCAAAAGTGCCATACTTTGCAAACTGGGGACTAGGAACTGTTACACAAGGCGGTGATTCAACAGTGTTGCTGAGAGCGAGTTTAAATAATATTTCAAAATGCTTTAAACGTAACAAGACACAAAAATGTACCTTCTTTAAAACAAACATGAGAACAAAAAAGCCAGAGCCATTAAGAAAAGGCATAATGAAACACTCAAACTCCTAAGATAGGGCTCATGAATGCTATGTCTATATAAGCCAATTAGATTAACAGAAGTTGGGTGCAAAATCAAATTTATTTTACATTTGTTTTATCTGTAACTCATGTTCCCTTCATCTGTCCTAAGCACTACAAAGCAATACACCTATCATTCACAAGAATTTAACCTCTAGTATGGGCCATGCTGCTAAAATATTATTTATGCATGTTTGGGAACATAAATTACTGAAAGACGTCCTAGAAAATCTTGGAATTCAGCCATAAATTGGTCATACATCAAGAAGCTATCCAAAATATCATGTCATTCCCATCCTTTTATGTGTGATGATAATTTAAAGAAGAGCAACAATACCACTATCACAAGCAACTAAAAAGAAAAATAGAGTGAAATAATCGAAGATTCGTGGTCTTACACCTGCACAAAACTGTCATGAAAACACACTGGATAACAGACAAATCCGTTGTTCGCGCAAGTGCTTGAAAATGAGGCGCCAGGTTCACCGCAATTTACGCCCAGCAAAACATTTTTCTTCCTCGCTTGTGTGACATCATACCAGGTGATGACCTCACGCCTACGTCACGGATTTTCTCCAGTTTCTAGTGCCGACCCACATTAGGCGTGCTGTAGATATTTATTTATAAATTAGGTAGGCGCTGGAAAAATAAATAGAGCGGAAAGGCAAGGAAGAGGAAGGAAATATCGGTTGCTATCTTTCTTCCGCATGTGGTGGCAAGGTGGTGAGAGTATAGGTGTTGATCAGTCAGGTATGTTGGTACTAAGTATGATATAGAAATACTGCTTAAACCTAATATATGTAAGTTCTGCAGTGAAGGTAGACTTTGCCGCTGTGCTTACTGGTATGCCGAGTCGGGGACTCAAGTGGGCACTTGTAACTGGGTACCTAGATACCTATCTCTCTAAGCCCGTGCGTGGAAATCCTTAGGGGTCGGACCCCTCATTGGCGGAACTAGGAGCAACTTTTGGAGGAACGAAATCAATGTTTGGAGGGGGCTCCATCAAGAAATCCTGAAAATAAAGTATTTTAAAAGGGCCTAAATTTGGATCTTTTGGTAGGCAAAAGACACTATTTTGGGCTTTGTTGGGGGTAAAAGCCCCTTTGGCCCCCTTGGATCAACCCTCGGACCCCCTGAATTTGGGTCTCCCGCAGACTTTATATAGGGCTTGTAGTGCTGTGCCAGTATCAACTCACAGAGACCTCCAGGCCTGCCTCATGCAGTGCCTACTTGAAGCAAAAAATATTTTTTGTTTCATCTTTGGAGTGTGTTGGGCATCAATATCTAGATTTAATAACTGAAAAACATCCCACTTCTAGTCCGCAAAAAGTTGTGGAATGGCACAATGACAAGAGTAAGAACTTGTAGTTTGAGTTGTTTAGGAGGTAGCTTTTGGGGGTGGCTATGACTAGTAGGGATGGGGGTCAAGACCAGTGTGGGGCAGTCTGTGGGGGAAGAACAGTAGGTAAGCAGATTGTGTCAGGTTTCAACATCTTATCAGGGTGGTTGTTGGGCATAGTGAGCAGTTTTAGTACCTGCTTAGCTCATGCATATATGATAAATCATGTGAAGCATTGATGTTCATATATGGATTCAGACCTACCATCTTGAGAGTTTTTTTCTGTCTGTGAGGCACCACTAGCACACTGGATGGTGAGCGCCACCACGAACTCATGCAAGTGTCACAAATATAAAATCATTTAAATGTGACAATAATGATTTTTGAGGTATTTCCATGGTGAGGGTATGTATGTACATGGAAATATTTGTGCCATGAGTGTAAAATTTCAGCAGTCTGCCAATTTTTTTTCAGATTGGGGTCAGCAAAAGAAACTGCAGGGCACAAACATACTTGGGGGCAGAACTTGTGGTGCTGGGGCAAGCAGGGATAAACCACCAGATGTATATTTTAACATGGTGGATAGGTGAAGTATGTTGGTGGTTGTGGGCATTTGGGGACAGCATATGTGATTTATTGTGGCTTTTCATTTGCAGGTAAACAGCAAATGTGTATTACTCCATATAGGAAAAGAAGGACTGAAAGCCACTGCTATAAACTGAAAGCCACTGAATAAACTGAAGCCACTGCTTCAGTTAAAAAAAAAAAAACATTTGCCTCCCCAATGTCCCTTGGCTTGATAATGCTAGTGAATAAAAAGTGATAGAAGTCTGGTTTGAAGAAGCGTTTTGGGATATTAAGCAATGATTAGCATGATGTGCTTTTCTCTAGCAATGATTCAAAATGCTTCATAAATGTGAATAAACTATTGAATGAAATGTTTAAAGCCAACATAATGGTATCTGTTGCAAGTTTTGCTCTGTTCAATGATCAACAACCTGCAAAATGTATCTTGATATGAGTATTTATATTATTTTAAGCATCTTGAAAGAGAAAATTGATCTTGGCTGCCCAACTGTAGGGACCTAAAAATGTTTGACAAATCAAAGAGCTGCCATAACAAGATTTTTTCTAGACAATCCATGTTCTTTCTGCCTGTGTCATACACAGACAGGATTGCTTGGAACTGTAGTGCATTCATCAGATTATAAGTTAAAACAGAGTCAGTGTAACTGGCTGATAAATGACAAAAATATTTTCATTCAGCATACCTTTACAATCATGCAACAAATCCTCTTAATGTTTCTCCTGCCTTATCTGTGAAACATTGTAGGTGTTATTAGTTTTTGCTGAAGCAGCAGGTGTATAGGTTTGGAATGGGCTTAAAGCATTTGGGACTGTGGGAGAGAGGATTGGGGAAGTCACTTAAACTTTATCAAATACAGGCAAATTTTATGACAGCTTTAAGAAAGCTGTCTAGATAGAAATATGAAGGGAATATTCATGATTGGATGGAAAGTAAGCTCACCCACTTATCTGGCTCAATTGAGGTGTATTGTGCAGGATGCAAAACTGTATACATGATTTTGCATATTTTTGCACTCTTAAACTCTTGCACATTTTGGGAATGGTCAGGTACAATGTTATCCCTCAATATGCTATCGCACAATCTTTCACATGTAGAACTATTATTTTAGCGAAAAATTATGTTTGGCCTGCTGCCTATTGTGCTGGTCCTGATTTGGCACTCTTTGTACGCTGAGATGTTTTGGGACTTCTTGCTCTATTTTTATGCCACTGCTATTTTAAAACTGACTTTAAAAGCTCTTAAAGTATGGAGTAAGTTTTGAGAAAGAGGATACAAAATGCTGTCAATTCAGTTACATAATCCCTTTCCTTTACGATGCCGACAACTAGAGAACATGGTTGCTTGGGGCCTGCTTTGGTTTGATACAGGTGGGGCTGGGGCAATGGCCTAGCCTAGGGGGTCCGTGGACTCCTCTTGGGCTTACTGTTCACTGTAAAGCAGGAATATGGGTGTTGGTGCTCCCCCTCTCCAGCTTGGTCTCGGTGACCCCGATAATCAGTCTTGGAAGGCCCCAGAGAATCGCTCTCGGGGACCTCTGAGCATCTGTCTTTTGGGTTCCCGAACATTCTTGGGGCTCCGAGCATCCTTCTCGGGGCCCCCCGATCTTTTGGCCCTCGGGAATCAGTCTCGGGAGCCCCTAAACATTGGTCTCGAACATCACTCCCGGGGGCCAGGGACATTGGTCTTGGGAGACCCGAATATCGGTCTTGGGAGCTCCCGAATATCACCCTTGGGGGCCCCGAGACCACTGCTCGGGAACAAGATCGGAGGGTCTCGGAAAAAGTGCTCGGGTAGATGTGCCTGTGTTGAGAATATGATGCTCACTGAGGTGGATTTCCTGGGATTGATAAAGATATACATTTTAGGGGCATCGAACATCTGTCTGAGGCCCACGAGCATTGATCTTGACTCGGAGACCGTGATCATCGGTCTCCTGGACACCCCCACACTCAACATCATTCTTGGAGGCTCCCGAGCATCACTGGGTCCCTCTGAGCTTGGTCTTGGAATCCCTCGACAATCCGTCTCGGGGTCCCCGAATATCGGTTCCGAGCATCGCTCTGGGGGGGAGGAGGGGCGAGACCAGGTTTTGGGGGTCCCGGAGCGATTCTCGGGGCAGCGAGGCAGATGTTCGGGGCCCCCAAAGCGATGCTCGTGGAGTCCGAGACCGATGTTCGGGGGCCTCCGAGACTGATTCCCGGGGTCCCAGGAGGTCAAGTTTGGGAGCCCCGAGACCAATGCCTACGCTTTCAGGAACAAGGTCAGCTCAAAGCAAGTGAAGTGCTCGTTGAGTGAGCAAGGTCAGTTCGAGCATCGCGCTCAGAAGCCACTGTTAATCGGTCCCATGGACCCCTGAACACCGATCCCGAGCAATGCTCTCGTTGTGTCTCCCGAAACTGCTGCGCGAGAGCAAGCTGGGGGGGGGATCTGAGAGATGTTTATGAACATCAAGTGTGCGAATTTGTTTGTTTTATAATGTCGTGACTGTATGACCTTTAAAATATCACAATCATATTAATGCGTGATAATATCTTTCTTCACGGCAAATATTCAGCGGTAACACTTAACTGCTACCCTCTCGCTGCGAGATTCTTTATCTACAATTTTCTAAGAATACTCACTGAAGTGACATTGGAATATTTCGCTGCTCAGCAGGCACAAGTGCGTGTGGTGAGTGGTGAGAGCCGCCAACTGCGAACTCTGAAGATGATTCTCCACCAGCAAGTCTTTCCTCATCTGATCCCGTCCGTCCAGAGCGGTGAGCTTTTCTCCTTCCTTCCTTCCATGACATGTTCATAAGATATCCAGATATCACAATTATTTTTAAATATTAATAAAGTGCACCTTTTCCAATCCTTAAAAAGGAAAATCCTGGGTGAAGTTCACTGTGCTTATTGGAAGAAATATTTACTCATTAGGAGCTGGGTATGGAGGGAGGCATTGAGCTATAAAGGGTCCATTCTGAAGCTTAGGCTCCAAGCCAAATCCTGGTCGCGCCACCTGCCTCCGTCATGAGGGGTCCGTCGGAGTTGGCTGCGGGCATGCTGGGATCGTGCGAGCCACAGCGCGCAGCTCCCTATCGATGGTGTCGACAGTGGCCGCGGGGAGCCATGCTGCAGCTGCGAACTCTGTCACTTCGCGGTTGTAGCCATTAGCCACTGTCCGCAGCTTTAGCTTCCGCTTACCATAGGATCTTTCGGTCAGCTGTGTAGCTGCGTTACCCCTGGCTTGACTTTCGTGCATGAACGATAAAATGCAAAATTTATCCTATGTGTGGTCCTGATTTCCAGGGGCGTATCCAAAGGGGGAGCGATCGGCCCCACCCCCTTGGGCTGACCTTAAGCACTGGAAAGAAACGCCTCCCGCCGCAGCCGCTGGGCCACCACAGGGTGAGCTCTGCGGCTTTAGCTAGGCCCCGCAGGCTTCGAAATCAGGGAAAATAAAAGTTGATTTACGCCGAGAAACCACAGCGTAAAATTTGGAAGCTCCGGCCATATGGGTAAATTTACCACTCCAGAATACATACGCAAAGATGCGTACAGAATAGAGCGGTGGCATCGTCATCAAAACACGCAGGGCGAACCAGTCGAAGCCCTCTACGTTTCCCCTAGGTTTTTGGGTATAAAATGTGCAAAAATTCGTAACGTAAGATGGGACTACTTTGAAATCGTGGAAAACTTCCAACAATGTTAAGGATTGATAAAAATATTCTTTGATTCGAAAATTGTTCAGTGGAAAGTGCTGCAGAATTATCAAGGAAAAATAAAAAATCTATAAGGGAAGCGTATTTAGTTAGTATTTACGAAAATGCACAAAAATTCCATGGATTTCTAACACTGCATAAATGTTCCAGTATGGTGCACGGCGGAAAATTGATAATTGTCTGATGGGCGCTATATGGCCTTGCCAGGCTGGTGCGCCCCTTAAGCCCAAATAACTAACTAACTAACGATAATTGTCTGAAAGCCAACTGCGTAAGAATCCTCACCCAAGTATGGTGTTGCCCCTGTTCCAAATGTCACCCGAATTCAGGCCTAGGGGCCCATTTTAATGTATTTCGGGGCCTCTGAAATCGATCTCAGGGCTCCGAATGGTTGTCGTTTTGGATATCCGAGGGTTGCTGTTGCAACCCCCCTCCCTAATGCTGGTTTCCGGGTCTCCAGCTTTTGGCCTCTGAGGCTCCCCGAGTGGTTCTTTTTTTTACTTTTCGGCTCCTGGCCTTTGCCAACATCAGAAGCTACTGCCCAATTCCCCGCATATGCGGAAAAATTCCGGGAATTGATGACTGTTTCTCTATGTCCCACCGTGCCGCACAAGGCAGTCATTGCAAGGACAAGGCTACGGTTAAGCGTGAGAGCCAACCCTGCGCCCAGCGAGTCCCGGTATTTGAACGCGAGACCCTTATCTCAGAAGGCAGGCCACTGAGTCTGCGACCGGGGCCCTCACAATTATCCCAAGCCCACTGCTGCCTGAAGTCGGGCCCCTATTCTCAGCAGTTGCAGATAATTTCCCTGTTTTCCACTAGGGCTCCCTGTGGTAGAAGCCGGGCCCCCAGCGGTTGAGCTGGGCCTCCTGTGGCTATCCGGGCAGCCTGACATGCTTCCGGGCGCCCTTTAGTCCAATTGGAACATCTGAGTGAGCGACCGGGCTCCTCCGAATTACCCCCAGCCCACTGCTGCCAAAGCCGAGCCCTATTCTCCGCAGATGCATATAATTCCCCTGTTATCTACCCGGGCCCTCAGTGGGTCCAGCCGGGCCCTTTGCGGTTCACCCGGACCTCCTGTTACTATCCGACCCCCTGAAGTGCTTCTGGACCCCTGTGGTCCACTTGCGACCTATGTGTTTGCGACCAGGTCCCTCACGATAATCTCAGACATGTTGTGGCCGAAGCCAGTCCCCTACTTCTAACATTCATGCCCTCCTCCCCCATGGTCTACCTAGGCCTGACTACAGTCGGCCTCTGCCTTGCTTGCGGTTACCCCTTTGGTATCGGCCCTCTGTGGCTGCAACCTCCGTCTTTGCTTGGAGCAAAAGGTAACTATTCAAACAGGCCACAGAATATTTGATGCGATTCGGGATGGTCCTGATCACTGATCATAGCGGACATTTGGTCAATATCGTATTTGTGGAGATCCAACCCAATGTTGAGCGGACCTCAGCGTATTTAGCGCCGGTGCATAGCTTTGTGACCCACCAGAGTTCATAAAGTTGTCTGCCTCCCAAAACGGAAGTAATGTTTTTTTGCTCTTCGAAATATTGTATATATATATATATATATATATATATATATATATATATATATATATATATATATATATATATATATATATGTTTATATATATACACACGTTTTTAATGAAAATATATTCCTTGCATGGTCCAGCCCCCAAAGCTATTCCTGACCCCCTGTCAAGACCCCCTTTGGTAATTCCTGGATCCGTCCCTGCTGATTGCTCACATACACTTCCTTCGGCTTCAAACGTTAGATAAATATATCAGAACTTTCAGCTCTGGTTTATACTGGGAGCATAATGCACAAAAACAATGAAAAACGGTGTAACAACCCAAAGAAATAAGGGTTTTGGTAGCATTTTTAGTTTGGTGACACATTCGTGATGTGGAATTTCAAATGGTGACACGCCAGCAACTTTTTTGACCCCTGCCAAAGTCATCAAAGGTCACCAGGGATCAAAAACAGTATTTTGACAATAACTTTTGACCTATACAAGCTAGAGCGCTGAATCAAACACCATCGTGTATGTCTCGTCACTGGCTTTCATTTGATATACGGCAAGGTCACTTTCTGACCTTTCGTGACCTCAGGTCATCTTAGTTCACGAGGTGACCTCTGGAGGTCAAACCACTGGCGAGAGGTCATTACGTTCAACATAGCGGGAAAAGGTCTGACATTTTCCCATCCAATGTACTTTACCACATCTCAATAGCTCTAATGGCACAAGAGTTATGCCCAGTTTGCTTAAGCATTGCATATTTGAGTGAAAATAGCCAATCTTGACCTAATTTGACCTCTGGAGGTCAAACCATTGACCTGAGCGCTAAAACATGCAAAGTAATTTCTTACTGAATTCACGCGAGCTTTCTAATGCACTTTGCAGATTTGCGCTAACCCCCATATATTCGGAGTTAGGGGGCATCGATGGCCCCCGGTGGGGCAAAGGTGGCGCCGGACCCCCGGTGGGGCGCGGGTTAATTTGATTAACATTGTTTTAAAACTCCAGATAGTAACAAAATCATTTCAAAGGTCAAAATTTTCTTTGAAAACCTGACATAACCTAACCGTACCCAAGGGGCCTTTAAATGTAGAACCATTTCTCGAGTTAGTGACGTTGCCTGCGGCGCACCTGGCCTGCGGCGCTGACTTTCGCCTCCGGCAGCCTCGGCTTTGCCCATGGACTACTGTACTGGACGGGCAACTCGCCCCTCACGGGCGACAGCGGCGGCCGGGGCCAAATAGAGTGTGCGACACTAGCGCCACGGTGGCAGACTTTGTGGCAGATAGGACAGCGGCCGGAGCGTCGCCATTTTTAACGTGTGGAGTATTGACGGTGAGTGTGCGTCTCGCGTTGAAAACGTGAATAGCTGTGTTATATTGGGCTGTTTAGAATGTATTGAATACGTGTAGTTATTTTACGAAACGTGTTTTGGTAATTTGGTGGGTGAATTCGGTCAGAGAACCGCCATTAAACTATATATTGTCGGGAATGTCTGGTCCTCCTCCATGCCCTGTTGCGCTGCGGCCACGGGGTAGTGGGACCAAGGATAGATAGGTATATACTTATTTGAATGCCACAATTGTGACTTGTTTGGGTTCTTGCCTTACTTGGCAGACTGGTGCTGTGCTGTAGAGTTCTTTTCCAATTTGGTTCATGTATGCAGAATGATGACATGGCCATTTAAAAGATACTCCTCCAACTTGTTCATTTCCAAGTACTTATAGAATAAAGGCAGTTTGAATCCTTCCATACATCACAACTATCGAAGTTATTTAGTCACCTTCTGGTGTATGCTGTAAGCACCTCAGTTGCAACAGAAAAATGAGATTTTTCATACTCGGCTTGATCATCATTTTGGGAAACTTGGAGCGATACTGAAATTCAACCAAAAAACAAAATGATTGCTATCAAGTCCCAGCACAGGTACTTCAAATGTGGCATGTACTCTCAGTTAAAGGGAATGTGGCACCTTGGTTGAATCCTAGAATGTAGTGTAATTAGGGTAACTTTTAGCTGAAAATCATGGAAGCAGGCATAATTTCTCTGAAAAATGTACAATAAGCTCTATATTTTGATTTTTCAATCATCTTCTAGGGAAAGATATATCTGTCTGTGGATAATGCCATGATCTGGCAACCAGTACCATATTCAATAGACTTCAAGGGCTTTGATTGGGTGATGCTCACAGTGACATCAGCATATGTCATCATACCAACAGCTGACAACTGTGGCTTGCTGCTAAGGTTACAGGTGCATTTCAGGTAGTTTTTAGCTTTTCTCTACTGAAATTTTGGGTTTGAAGACAAATGATATATATAGTACCAGGTTTTCTGGCATGCTTTACAACTTGGCTGTCTGAGTTAAAATAATGTTACAATGGATCCACATTCCCTTCAATGTCAGAAAAACAACCCTTGTTATAATGGTTAAACTCAAGAAAATAATCTTTGTTACCTAAACTGATCCAAATTAGTAAAATAATTAACATCATCGCTACAGAAGTCCACAATTTTACTATCATGTTTTTTTCCAATGGCTCATTGTCCCATCCTTAACATTGCACCTGGCCAACAGTTATGTCCCTAAATTTCAGCGACATTTGAATTTGATAAATGAATTTCAGCTACTTACGCCTCACTGAATCTGTTCTTACTAAATTCATTTTTTACTAATACTATGTTGGCATTGCTGCCTGACGTAACCCTACTTTCACCACATACATTTTATGCATGTATTGCATGTTGCATGTACAGCTGTTCTTGCATGCCTGCATGGTCTTCATGCTTACGTTTTCTTCCTTAGTAGTTGTTTGATGACACACTGTAAATTAGTGTGTATCATTGATCTCTCTTGAACGTCGAATTCTTCCTTTTTGTATGAGGTTGGTGCATTTTCACATCAGTGAGTACATGCCAATAAGTTTTGGTAACTGTAATGTAAGGGCCATTCCAGGACAAACCGTCCAGGCAAGTTCACCATGGCCCGTTATATTTCAACCAATTTTTTCCATGGTACTCTTTACGCCGCCGGGACGGTGCCTCGAATGATCGTGCCTACGTCCTTCCAGAGGAAGGGGTTAACCGGCAGCAGGGTGGCCTGTGTGCACCTGGACGCCTCGGTGCCAACAGTTTTTCGCACCATGCTGGGAGGGTGCGCGACCGCTTGGCAGAATTCTTCAACTTCCCAGAGGGTTCTGTTCCCTGGCAGGAGGCGGTCGTGCCGAGGGGTATGCGTGCGTACAACTAAGTGGGGCGTCACTATCAGATAAACAGACCGACTCTCACAGACGGACACGCCGAGCGACCGAAACAGACTCTTCGGCGGAAGGACATGGACGAGATCATTCGGTTAAATTTTCTTCACTCTGTGTGTCAGCATGGAGCATGAGTGATGTGTTACTATGACTTGTATATTGAATAGTAACACCATTTATATATTTATATGTCAAGCAACTGTTCGCTGTTATTTTCACCCAGGTACCGGAACAGGATCTAACGGCCCAGAAGTTTGCGCAGGATCCGTGTGTATATAATTCAATATCCCTGAGTCCACCGCCAAGGCTGACCCCTCCCATCGTCAGATGTGAATTACGTTTGTGGTTGTGTGTGTGCTGCCTCGTTTTCGGCGAAGTGCTGTGCATGTTGTCTCCTTGTTATCTCCCTATTTACGCGCGTGCATTGGCGTGATTAAAACCAGTCTTTAACAGTCAGTGGCTGGGGGATCCGGACGCGCGGTAGACAGCGCGCAGCTGCGCGGGGGCGTAAGTTAGCGCGCAGGGGCTTTTGGAGGGATCCATCGGCGCGCAGCTAAGTTGTGGCGGAAGTAGTGTCGTAACTCGCCGTCTTACGCGCTAACTTTCCGCGTCTTCTCAACAGCGCGGAAGAGCGCGGAAGCCTGTATGATTCTTTTAAAGTAACAAAAAGATATTGGAAATGTCAGTGAATCCAAGTTATATGGCTTGCGTTCGACAAAATATGTATTTATGATAATAATCGAGGCCCACAAACTCCCGACATCTCACAGGGAAATCCTCAGAAGAGACACAGGCGAATAGAAACGTAGATCACTGCAGCTGTGGCAGTGGATCACCAGCCGTAATGCTAACTGCCCTCCAATAAACAATGTTGTTCGCCCCAGGACGTATCTCACGTTTCGTACTACTCACCGTCCCCGAGCGGTCGCGTCGAGGCTGGAACGCCAAGGATCGAGCAGTTCTCCCTGAACTGTGAGCGCGAGGATTCTTAAATATCTGGTGCTGTTTGAAAGGCAGAAAGATGAGGAAAATGGGGCCAAATTCATAGGCGGAATGCAAAAGCGGCACCAAATGCACTCCCCGAGCCAGGCTTTTGGAGCCAGCCTGGCTCATCTCTCCCCAGTGCTCCGACTAAACCAATGACACCGTAGTACAACGAGGAAAAAGTGTGTTTCTTGAAGCCCGTGTCCTGCCCAGATAAATTGACTTGAGTTAGGCTTAACATAAAAACGCATTCGGAGTAAGCCAAATCATATCGGTTTCACATGTATGCCTCATTTATTTGGAAATCCCACTTATAAATTGTCGTTTACGGATAAGGTTTTTCCCTTTATCCTATCCGAGCACTTTTATCATCACCTCACCTCCCAGCGCGGGGCCGTGTCTTCCTCTCATCCCCTCCCCCCACAGTCGGCCAGGAAATCCGACACCGTACAGCAGTCAGCAGGCTGTAACCTATGACGTGAGTTTACTACGGCGAGAAAAGCACCGTATTCTATGGGAATTTTAGCCTTAGCGCCTATTTACTATGGTCGCCAGAGGCATTCACCGCCGCCTCAGATTGCCCCAGATGATACGCGCTAACCTCCGCCGGCGCGGAACTCCGCGCGATCGCTCTCTCCCGAACATCCCTCCAAATCGCTTACGCGCAAACTTATATAAGGGACTATACCGGACGGTTAAAGGTGAAGGGGTCGAGTTATTGGGCGCTCACAGCGGACTGGGGGCTTCCAAGCAGTATGACACTAAGCTTTCGTGTTTTCGTGTGCCGGCCGCATATAGATAGGACCTTCTCGTCTCAAACCTCGCTAATCGACTACTGTGGGATAAGCTGCCAGATAGGTAAGAAATACAGAATGCAGACTGCCTAGCTGTAAAGTGAAACACTAATCGGTCTAATCAGCGTGGGGGATGGGACGCTAAGACTTCGTTATGTTGATGTGCATTTCCAGGGTATTGACGGATGTGTATTATGCGTATGCCGGCGGACACGCGCCGCCTATACCACAGACCATCAGCGCCCTCTAAAATGGCGAGGGCGCCACCTGGAACGTGATCGCTGTCTTAACCCGCGCCCCACCGGGGGTCCAGCGCCACCTTCGCCCCACCGGGGGCCATCGATGGCCCCCCCTCTAACTCCGAAAATATGGGCGTTAGCGCAAATCTGCAAACTGCAATAGCAAGCTCGCGTGAATTCAGTAAGAAATTACTTCACATGTTTTAGTGCTCAGGTCAATGGTTTGACCTCCAGAGGTCAAATTAGGTCAAGATCGGCTATTTTCACTCAAATATGCAATGCTTAAGCAAACTGACCATAACTCTTATGCCATTAGAGCTATTGAGGTCTGGTAAAGTACATTTGATAGAAAATTGTCAGTACTTTTTCCGCTATGTGAAACGTAAAGACCTCCCGCCAGTGGTTTGACCTCCAGAGGTCACCTCGTGACCTAAGATCACCTGAGGTCACGAAAGGTCAGAAAGTGACCTTGCCGTATATCAAATGAAAGCCAATGACGAGACAAACACGATGGTGTTTGTTTCAGCGCTCTAGCTTAATTAGGTCAAAAGTTATTGCAAAATACTGTTTTTGACCCCTGGTGACCTTGGATGACCTTGGAGAGGTCAAAGGGCAAATATGGCCCCTGGAATCCGTGAAAGGGTGTCCAAGAACGCTTTTCTGACCAAGCTGAGCATTTTCAATCGCTTTTGTGACTTAGATCATAAGACAGCTTTACCCCATGCTTTTTCAATGGGAGAGGTCACCTCGTGACCTGAACTCAGGGCACGAAATCGAAAAATCCCGGATATACACCTTTTAGACCCTGGAGGGGCCATAAAGTGTAGGAAGTTTCAAATCGATCGACTTCGAAATGTAGCTCTTGCAGAGCTCTAAAGTTGAAGTGAGGTGACCTTCGTTGACCTCGTCTGGTGACCTGACCTTGGGTGACCCGGGGTAAAAAATTTCAGGGATGGTGGCAAAATGATGCAGTGAGAGGTAGAACCCTCAACCGCGATGCTGCGCCTCTTCGTTTTTCTGCTATCCTGGAACAACCTTAGGGGGCCATCGATGGCCCTCGGTGGGGCGAGGGTTAAACCCTAGGTGCGGGAACTTCTTTCAAGTTTGGGATGAGGGCAGCATTTCGTCACCGTCACAAAAGTAACTTGTATATCAAGTGAAAGCCAATGATGAGCAATATACGATGCCGTTCAATTCAGCGCTCGAGCTTGATTACGTTAAAAAATTATCGTAAAAATACTGTTTTTGACACTGGTGACTTGTGATGACTTCCTCCAGGCCAATTGGCAAATATAACGAAACGAAACGATTGTTTGTTCTGGATCTGTTTGCTCCCGTGCCATGGTTTGGGAAGTGGGGATCTGTAAGTAGCATGCGCGGATCCAGTGAGTGCAGGTGCTCCGCCATCGACCTTCGGCCATACGCGAATCCGGGCAGGGGCAGACTTAGTCCCGAGCTTTGGGGGTGCAAACCCATTTCTGCTCTCTCCATGGGCGACGTGCAATACGGGTGCTCGATAGACCTAGTATAAGCTACCTTTCGATGATCGCTCTTCTGAGGGGGGATGGGAGCGATTTTTTTGCTCTACAGACCTAGTGTAAACACCTTCCAAATATTTCTCCGGCGTTAGGGGGACCAAAAGCTAGTTTACCCCACCCCACCAGCGCTTTGGAGGGAGAGGCCATGGTCGGAATCCCCTTGCATCTGCCAATGGATCCAGGTGGGGAGAAGGAGGGGGGGCAAAGTGCCTTCCGATCGACTCGGCATCTCATGAAATAGTCACGGCGCTCCCCTGAAATTTCGCTTTCCAGCCCTCCCCCCTCAGGGTTCGAAAATGGAAGCGACCTTTCAGGGGGCGCCATCGACCTTTCAGGGGGCGCCGTGACCATTTCAGGGGGCGTCGAGGGTCGATAGGGGCACGTCCCCCTTGCCCCCTGGATCCGCCTATGCACCGGTAGGATTTTAGCGCCCACCTAGTAGGTATTGCCATTTAAAAGTGGCGCCCTTGTTGCACTGCAGATGGCATGATCATTGCATTCCCCAAGGGCTACCCAACACAGT
Source organism: Lepas anatifera (assembly GCA_034440635.1). Lineage (NCBI taxonomy): Eukaryota > Metazoa > Arthropoda > Thecostraca > Lepadidae > Lepas > Lepas anatifera. The sequence continues at coordinate 78,530 of JAOTON010001317.1, read as the reverse complement.
CAAGACTTGTCTTGAATTACCTCGTTTGACCTTGAAGATCATCACCTAGGTCAATGAAAATAGGATGAAGGCAAGAGCATTATGGTCCGCACCCCCCCCCAACGCGATCTTTCCTGAGCTTGGTTTCCTAGGTCATAGGGATGCCTACCAACCCCTCCCCCTCCTACAGTGCAGGTGTTACGGGTTGCGTTCCGATTTAACGAAGCAATATGCCCGTGATTGTTTAAAAAAAAAACATTAAATTGTCACCATCCTCCCGCTGACCTTTATAAATAGTCCCATCCTCCCGCTGACTCTTATAAATAGTCACAAAATGATAGGGAGAGGGTGACGTGCGGTTTCTTCTCTATTACCGGCACTGCTTCGGTGACGCGCCGTCCTATCTGCCACCCGGACGGCCGCTAGGTGGCAGTGGCGGCGGCGCTGTCGCCGATAACAATGGGGATTTGAGAGAGTTGCCCATCCAGTACAGTTATCCATGCTTTGCCGGTTAACTCCGGGCCTTCAGAGGACTCATGTCCGCTTGCTCCGCTCGCTTCGCTCGCATACTGTCCTAATTCGCAAAATATTTGGACCACACTGCATTGATAAATCTGGATTTTCCTTTATTGTACCTGCCTCATCTCTGGCAGGGGAGATCAGTCAAAAGTTGAGATTGATTTCTCTTGGCAGGAAATCTGCTGATTCATGTAGTGTTTTTCTGGACTATGTTCTCAGAAATCTAGAGTATTATTCTTGTATTGAATTTTCATTCTGGAATCCAATCTGGCGTCATAAATTACTGTCATGTTTGTTTATTACACGATTCTTCTTCCGGTTCCGGGAGAGGTAGGCCAAAGAGGGTACTCGCGTGAATCTTTTGGGGATTGAGAAGGAGTTGATATATACACAGGAGCTTTGTGACAAACATCTGGAGTAAACCTTAGGGTTAATTTGATCGATCGGTAAGACAAATTTTGCTCACTTTTCCTGCTTTGCATTAAAACACGCCCGCGCCTGGCGGACGCCGCCTGGCGCGCCACTTTCGTAGTTGTTTGGCATTTGCCTACCATTAAAGTTGGAAAGATTTAAATTCGATATAGGAGTTCAAAATCTTGTTTGGACTACCCTGAAATTCAAACTTGTAAGCCGACCAAGTTTGTCGATCGAAAGCAGGTTTAATATCAAGGATAGGTGATTGGAGTTTGGAAGACAGCACATATTGAACCAGGCACATAGTAAGGCACATAATACAGAGTTTTCAAACTTGATTTGGTTAGCATCAACTTGGACACTGCTTCCATACAAAATTCTGTCTGAGCTGAGCTCGGCGTTTTCACGCGAGTTTGGGGCATCAGACTAAAATTTTGAATACTTCTGAATAACTCCGCTGATACACAAATTGATTTGTGTAGGTATTCTGAGCTCCCTGTTTGTCTTCTTTGCTGCTCCTTGTCTGGAAGTTGCATATCTATGAAAGGGGGTTGTTTTGGATTAAACTCTGGTTAGGACAGGACGAACAGGCAAACATCACAATCCTGTAATTTCACATTTTCTGTCCTGACTGTCGATTTATGTGGATGTGATCACTCAGTGACTAGCTTTGAAGCATTTGGGGTACACTGGTGGAATGTAAGCTTAAGTTCGGACTTCAAGTTGAGTTTTAATATTCAATTAAATCTAATCTGTAGAGAGAACTTACAGTCCTTAGGTTGTCTCCATTGATTTGGCTTTCCCTGGAATCAAAGGTTTTGAACTGCCTTGAAGTTTGGACTTACTCTCCCTGAAATCCATAGTAAGTCCAATTGAAGCAATTCTTCCAACCACAACTGAATAACAAAAGCAAAACAAAAGCTGCAATCAAACAAAACAAACAAACTACACAGAACAGGTAATTTACAGCTGTGAACACACCTGGCAGTTTGTACATTGCTAGCAATTCCGTATATGGTTCTTGATATAGATGTAGGATTAGTTGAAGGATAAGGAAAAGTCAAAGAAACACCCACAAAAAATAATAAATAAGAACACCCCACAAAGAAAACAAAGCAAGCAAGCAAAGCAAACACTGCCTGATCATGGAATAGATGCTATTCCAAACAATATTCACCCTAGGCTAGTCACAACTGACACTAACACCAGTAGCAAACAAACAAATCACAAACGCACACAAATCACACACTGTGGCAACATTGGGGAGGGGGCTTGATCGGGGACATTTCCCCTCTCTGACATCATATCCTGCTGAAACCCCTAACGAGATGTTGTCTCAGAACACTGGGGGAAGTCCTACTCAAAACACTTTGAGGCATAAACATGGGGCTTGGTCCACGAAATCTTTCACTATTCCAGATGGCCCTTCCATCCTCATTTTGAGACCAGTTGACCCGCAGCACTCCTTCCAGCGGAGAAGTCCGTTCGCCCTTAAAAGGGAACTTGACAGCATAGTAGGAAATCTCCTACAGGCCAGATGTATATCTGGAGGGTCTCTCCTCATCGAGGTACGAGACCGAGACCAGGCCGAAACACTCCTCCAGGTTCAAACCCTGCTCAGCATCCCCATTCAGGCCGAAATTTCTATTAACTACAACATGACCAGTGGCAAGATCTACTCCAGGGATCTCATGTACCTCTCTGAGGAAGAACTCCTCGATGAACTGGAGGAGCAGGGAGTGTGTGGGGTGATCAGGATGCCACAAGGGAGGGACCGATCCGCTCCAAACCCCATGGTCAAACTCCTTTTTCGGGGAAGAGCGGCCCCCACACACATAATGGCAGGGTACATTCGTGTACAGGTGGATGAATGGCTGAACCCCCCAAACGCTGTGGCTGGTGCCAAAGGTACGGCCACGTCTCGAGGCACTGCCGCAGACGCGACCCAGCGTGCGCCTACTGTGCGGAGAAGCACCCCACAGATAGCTGCCCAAGGGAGGGGAAAGAGAAGTGTGCCGGATGTGGAGGCGCCCACACTGCCGACTCCCGTGAGTGCCAACTGTGGAAGGAGGCCCGAAAACGCCAAGGGGGGAAGGACCGCCAGCCCTCCCCACCACGTGACCCGGGTTCTTGGCCACCCCTTCAGGAAAGTAGTCCGGCTCAGGGAACCCGTCTACCCCCTCGCACGGGAGTCCTCAAGCCACACCCAGGGACACCGGAGCTCGGATCTCACGTCCTGCACAGGCCTCATCGCGTCCGATGGCGATGACTATGCCACTCACCTCCTCCCACCTTCCCTTCGACAGCGGCTTTGAAGGCCGGGAAAACTCGCCCAGTCCCCCAGTGGCTGGCACGGACTGTCCAGTCGAGTCCCCAGTACTCAGTACTCAAGCAGGGTCCCCTACACCCTGCTCCAGCGTGGTATCTCCCACAGTGGGCTCCGCGGTAGAGTCCGGTGAACACAATCACCGCGACAAATCCCCCGCGTCCGGCTCCCTAGCATCGCTTGCATGCTCCGCCACTCCTGAGTCGCCTTCAAGTGACCACACCTACTTCTCCCCCTCCACCGTCAGAAAGGCATCGCCCAAGCAGACCCGCGGGAGGCGCCCGAACCGCCGTTTCAAATGAAGTCCAAACATATTTTGCAATGGAACACTAACTCACTGATATCCAACTGGGCTGAATTCAAGCACTACGTTTTAAAGCATGGTCCTCTTGTTGCAGCCGTACAAGAAACACGTTTTAATGACACTGATCCTTACAAATTCACCATATCAGGATACTCCCTTTACACACATAATTTGAATCGTTCGCCGAGACAGGGAGGGACGGCTCTATTTATTTCTAACAAGCTGCTTCACCGTGAAATCAAGGTCAACACCAAATTAGATTACGTCGCTGCACAAGTTCATCTCTTTCAGATTGATATATCTATTGTCTCGCTTTACCTCTCACCATCAGCACCATTTCCAACAACTTCACTCGTACATCTTTTTGATAACTTGGCGCAACCGGTAATGATATTAGGAGACTTCAATGCACATCACCCAGCTTGGGGTTGCACACATTTAGACTCACGGGGAAGGCAAACAGAAGAAATAATGAATAAACACAATCTGGTTTTTCTAAATGATAAAACTCCAACCCATCTCCCAAACAATCGAAGCCACGAACCATCAGCTATCGATCTCTCTCTTGTTTCATCTCAAATAGCCCCTTTCTTCTCCTGGAATATCCAGAGTGACAAACTTTTCAGTGACCATCTGCCCATTCATATAAACCTTGATAAGGAATCTGGGCAAAACGATTACAATTTCTTTCCAAAATGGAATTTTGCGCGCGCAAACTGGGAAGATTATCGACGACAAACTGATTACTCACTTTCCAAACTGCCCGATATCGACGAGTTCTTGTTGAACATACTAGAGAAGGCTGAAAACAATATCCCAAAAACAGTTGCACCCAAGGCGCAAACGGCTGCAGGCTAGTGGTCCCCGGCCTGTAATCGGGCTGTTGCTGTGAGGCGACGGGAAGAACGCAAATTTAGACGTGATCTTAGTAGCACCAGTAAAGAAAGGAGTGCGATAGAGGCCACCAAGTCATGTAAAGCAACTATTTTACAAGCCAAAAAGAATACTGGGAGAGTTTTGCCAACTCATTCAATCGTTTCACTCCTGTGGGGAAAATTTGGTCCCAAGTGAAATATATATCCGTACGTAAGCCACCTTCTCGGGCATTCCCTCAATTGTACATAAATGACAGATCCTTCACTGAACCAAATGAAGTAGCGTCTCAGTTTGCTTTACATTTTGCCTCGGTTTCCTCACAGTCCCAATATTCTGAGGAAACCACGACCTTTCTCCGCGAATCCTTGGCCAGGTGTGATTCCACTTCAAACAACACTGAAAATTACAACCTTCCATTCACTATGTACGAACTAGAACTATCCTTAAGTAAATGCCGCAATACCTCTGCTGGGCCTGATAAATTAGCTTACCCCATGTTCCAAAATCTAACACATACAGGGAAAAAATCATTTCTTAGAGCTATAAATGAAATGTGGATGTCAGGAAGTTTTCCGGCATCCTGGAGCAGAAGCACTATGATTCCTATATTAACACGCGCATTGACGGGGGTCTGAGCCACCTTCGCATTGACGGGGGGCGGGTACCCGCCCCCCTAAGATCTCGAGAACCACGGTAGGTAGCGAAAAACGGTAAACGGCGTTGGGCTGCCCATCCACTTCTCCATCGAAAACATTTGAACCATTTTTTTGTCAGGTCACATTTAAGGTCACGAGAGGTCAAAACATGCCCGTCATAGGGATAACATGTAAAATTCAGTTTTTCGGGCATTACATCTGAACAAGTAAAGATAGAGCAAAACGACTTGAACTATATGAATCCTCTTAGCAAGCCGAATCGAATGATATATAATTTGACCTTGACAGACAGACAGACAGACAGGTATTTTATTTCGGACTCAGTAAGCGGGTACCGTTCCATATTATAACAGCAGAAACATCAGATCCTAACCAAAACTACAAACATCTTCCACACCTACAATTTATACAGACTATATACATATAGCTCATCATTCCAATGTCTCCAAATTCTGGATTTGAACACCAGATCACTTTTCAACACGCTGTTCAAATATGCATTGTTGGAGACAGCAAGTCTCCGCTCAAAGCGATAGATATGTTTTCGAATTACAGCCGCACATCCTAATACATTATAAGTCAAGCATGTTTCACCATTACGATCGAATTTTGAAAGGCCAAGAAGTCTCTTTAACACTGTGTGATATGCGACAAAGAAACCTCGCATTGAAATGTTGTCATACTGCCACCACAGCTGCGCACAGTAAATGGGTGAACAGTAAGTATTAAACAATTTTAATTTGACATCGACAGAGCACATATGGAAAAGTTTTATAAGCATATTTCCTTGGGCATAGGTTTGCTGCCTTTGCCGCTTTATATCCATATCGTCTTTTAAATCATCGCAAATAACATGTCCTAAATATTTAACACTTTTAACAGATTTTATGGGCTCACCATTCAAATTGAAGGAAAACTTAACATTGTTGTAACATTTGTCAGGCTGAAATATCATGGTCACACTTTTGTCTGCATTAAACTTAATGTCATGCTCATTGCCATAGTGTTCACATTTGTTTAGAAGCCTACACATCCCACGTGCAGAGGGAGACATGACCACCAAATCATCAGCGTACATAAGATGGTTTATCATCGTATTGCCTATGACACAACCAATAGACTCTGAATTTAGTGAAACGCTCAGATCATCCATATAGACATTGAAGAGGAAAGGGGATAACAATCCTCCCTGCCTTACCCCATTAGTGACAGTGAATTTAGAGGAAATTGAGTTGCCCCATCTCACGCACATCTCCTGCTGCCCGTACCAAAAGATCAGTATCCTGATAATATAGTCTGGTACACCTCTGTCAGCAAGTTTTTTAAACAGTTTACTGTGATTCACTCGATCGAATGCTTTACTAGCGTCCAAAAAACATGTAAAGACAGTACCACTCAAACAGCGATAGGAATCTATTAGTTCCTTCAGCAGATAGATACATTGGTCTGTGCCATGACATTTTTTGAATCCAAACTGATTGTGTTGGGTTTCCATAAAAGGCACACATCTAGTCAAAATAACCTGTTCCAAGAGCTTGCTCATGATACTCGCCACTGCAATAGGCCTATAGTTATTTTTGCATGTTATCATGCCAGCCTTATTTTTAACCACCGGAATTAATGTCACCTCTAACATTTCCTTTGGGACAAATCCATGAACTAAAATAGATGTGAAAAGATTCCCCAGTAAGCCGAATAATGTTTCAGGGGCATTCTGAATGTGTTCAGCAGTAATATCATCCAAGCCAGAAGCTTTATTAGGTTTCTGTTGTATAATTGCATTTCTTGTTTCCTCACATGACACCAAAATATCTTCAATAGGTGTTGTGATTCGGGAACCATATTCTGAACCTCCATCATTTATACAATTGAGAAGGGCTTTGAAATGATTTTTCCATTCTTCTGTGATTGCTTTTTCTCCACTAACTCCATCTATAATAGTTGGCAAAGGTACCTTGCCGCCCTGAATATGCTTAATGTCATGCCAAAAAGATCGAGGATCACCTTCAGCCATTTTTCTAGCAAGTGAATCTCTACATATTTCATCTTTGTGTTTCTTAATATATCTTATTGCATACTTGCACTGCGAATTTGAATAGCGATTAAGTTCAAATAGGGGACCTGTGTTGGGTTTCCCTGCAGCAACCCACAATTTCCTATTATCTCTAGCTATACTGTACAAATCAGCAACATATTGACTCCAACCAGGTCTTTGCGTTTTCTTGGACCTACCAACGTTTTCTTGTGTCTGGTTTCCTGCTGATTGTAAAATTTCAATTATTTTTCCATATGTCTGACTTATGTCACGATGGTGACTCTCGTCAATACAATTAGGATTCTGGCAGTCAAGCGAAGAAGGAATATCTAGTCTCTGGAGCTTCTGAAGAACGCAATTTTTATAAAACCCACGCTGTTCATTAGATAAAGAATTCCATTTAAGCCTAGATTTTACAGCTCGGTTGGTTTTTGGGACATATTGTTTTGGAATACTACCAACAGATATGTTAAATACCATTGGAATATGATCTTCATCAGTGACATCATACATAATGTTTATATCACTGATAGCTCCATGACAGTCAGCACTAGATACAACATGGTCAAGCCATGAATCTGTTGACCAAGCAGCACTTACAAATGAATAACTGTTAGCAGGAAGCATGTCGGTAGATGAAACTGTAAGACTGCTATTTGTACAAAATGAGTGAAATGACTCAGAAAATATAGAATTAGGATTGCTCAAATCAACGTTCCAATCTCCTACGATGGCAAAACAAGAGGTATCAAGGTCCTGTATGATAGAATATAGGCAGCCTAAGTTTTCCAGATATTGCTCATGGTTGGCAGTGCATGGAAAACTGACCTGACCTGAGGTCAGTTTTTGAGGTCAGACCTGAGGTCAGTCCTTGACCTGACCTGAGGTCAGGTCAAATCAAGGATTTGACCTGACCTCAGGTCAGGTCAGGGTCAAATTATATAAAATGCATATCATTAGAACCGCAAAGCCCAGGCGAGTCTAATGCAGCTAAAATAAATGCTCTATCACCATCCGTTACTGAGTTATTCCGTAAAAACCATTTTTCCCATGTATTTCCAATGGAGAGGTCATGCCTCGTACCTGACCTTAGGTCATCGATATCAAAAATACCGGAACATATTTTAGAGAACTCAGTGGGGCCATTATGTGATATGAGTTTCAATCGGATAAGTTCACCCTTGCTCCGACTTATGCTATCTTAAACTTTTTTGGAGGTGGGGTCACTTGACCTGACCTGGTGACCTGACCTGAGATGACCTAACCTTAAAATTTTCACAGAAGTTGTAAAAATGATGAGGCAAAAGGTATACCAAGTACGGCGGCGCTACGCGCCGCCGTTTTTCTACTGCCTCCGAAAAACCCGAGGGGGGGCGGGTACCCGCCCCCCCGTCAATGCGCGTGTTAAAGCCTGACAAACCTAAACATCTTCCCTCCAGCTATAGGCCAATTTCACTTACAAGCTGTGCATCCAAAATCGTTGAAAGAATGATCAATTCTCGTGTTCGTGTTTTTCTAGAATCCAACGACATCCTCTCGCCATTCCAAAATGGATTCAGGACTCAGAGAAGTACCACCGATAGCCTCCTACAGCTGATCGACTCCTGCCAAAAAGGTTTTGCTAAGAAGGAAATTACGGTTGCCCTATTCTTAGATTTACAATCCGCCTTCGATAAAGTTCATTCTGATGCACTGCTAATCAAGTTACATAAAATAGGTATCCGCGGACGATTATTCACATTTGTAAGAAACTTCTTGTCCAACCGTACCTTTTCAGTGCGGTGTGGAAATGTGCATTCAAATGTATACTCTCAAGAACAAGGACTCCCACAGGGAAGTGTCCTCTCGCCCACTTTTTTCCTGATAATGATCAATGACATGCTAGAAAAGGTATATGAAGATTCATTTAAGCTACGATATTCTATATACGCAGACGACGTTACTATATGGTATACTGACCGTAATGTCGATACTTGCTTCCATCAGATTCAAAAAGCATTAAGCCGATGCTTGGTTTGGTGCAACAAGTGGGGGTTGAAGATATCTGCCTCCAAATCAAAAACTATGATTTTCTCGAGGAAAAACTTGGTGCCAAACCCAACAAAGCTGCTCTCATTAACAGGTGAAAATATACCTGTTGTCCCGTCGCATAAATACCTCGGCATGCTTCTTGATAGTAAGCTATCATTTGGTCTTCATGTTGATGACATTAGGAACCGCTGCCTTCGTAGGCTAAATATCCTACGGTGCATCGCTGGCCAAAACTGGGGCGCTGATAGGAAAACTCTTTTACAACTATATACCTCACTTATTCGACCCATCCTAGAATATAATGGATTTCTCTTTGATAACATAAATGAAACCAGGAAGAACTCGCTTGAAACTATTCAAAATGAAGCAGTACGCATAATCACGGGGGCATTTCGCACCTCACCTGCCTGCAGCTTACTAGCCGAAGTAAATCTGCCCTCGCTGGCTCATCGTAGGCTCCTTCAGCTCACAAGGTACTCTATTCGCGTAAACGCTGTCCATAATCATCCTTCTCTTCATATCCTCTCTAACGTCCCTCGGATACCCGACAATGAATACAATCGAAACAAATATACCATTGCAAAACACTTATGGGATATCAAAGATATTGCCCTTGAATTCCCACGTATCCCAGTAAGCTACACACCCAAGCTCTCCCCCTTTTGGACTATGAAGAGCATTTGCGTCAATTATCTTATCAATGAATCCAGGCGTTTCTTCTCAACTTTCGAAATACGAGATAAGTTTGCGGAATTCCGCGAGCTGCATGAAAATTATTTCTTCTTATACACCGACGGTTCCCGCACCGAAAAAGGGACGGGAATAGGAATTTACGGAAACGGGGTAACCAGGAGTCTACGGCTCTCCGACTATAATACAATTTACACTGCAGAGCTGATAGCGATCCGAGAAGCGTTTCAATATATTTTGGAATCCAATAAAACTAAAGCGATAATATGTACAGACTCGCGATCATCAGCAAACATTCTTGAAACATTGCATAATTCCTCGCACCCGGTTGTCAACGAAATACGTCACTTAAATAATCGTATTCCATCAAAAGTAATAATTAAAATTTTATGGATACCCGGACATGCGGGTATTGCTGGAAACGAAAAAGCCGACTTCTACGCGAAGCAAAGTATTAATCTACCTGCAAATAATAACTACCCTTGTCCCACCTCAGACATAATTAGCCACGCTAACCTGTGTTTTAGAACGTATCGGCAAAAACATTGGGAACGACAAAACAGGCATCTGAATCGTATCAAACCACAGCTCCGATCTTGGAATTCTTGCCACCAGAATCACCGGAAAAAGAAAGAATTTTAGCGAGACTCCGAATTGGTCACACTTCATTAACACATCAGTATATTTTTGACCGCATGTATGGAATAACAAACCCCCCCAGATGCCACGTTTGTGAAGATCCCTTTACGATAGAGCATTTCCTCTTAAAATGCCCAATCCACAACCTACACCGTCGTCCCATTATGGATTACTTCTTCCAGAAAAACATCCATCCCTCATTGCCCATTCTCCTTGGCGATGAACATCCCGAATTACTAAACCTCCTTTTCACCTTTCTTTACAGAACACGGTTAGAATTATTTATATAAGTTGAAAGGGTTTTCCACACAATTTGGCGAAACGTGTGGTTTTTACCTAGGATAGGTTTGTCCTGGTTTTTTACCTTCGGGTTTTCCAGGAAATAATGTTTAGCTGATCATTATCAGGACACATATACACAACCCACCCAAAATCCATCACCACACATCCACTTCCCCAGTCGCGCCAGCACTACCCGAGCGAGCGGCCCCGGAACTGCGCCGGGTGTTTATACGCCCTGTGCAGGGCTCGGGAGCCCCCGGGGGTGCGAGGCCGGCTAAATACACAACACCCAAATGCGCACCACCTATTAGGTTATATATTCCCCGTCGCGATTTCGGCCCAAAATTCGGTGTGCATTTGGGCTCAGAGGACCTTGGCCAACATCCCTTTAGAACTGGGTCCCATTGACCCTCCAAAACTGGCCGGGTACCTCTAAAGTTTTCCTCTCCAGCGGATGGAAATTCCTCTGCTGATGATTAAAAAAAAAAATCTTCCGGTGGTGCATCGGTAGTCATGAGGTATATGACAGATTTCATGCCAAATTATATCATAACATAAAATCAGCACGGGAAGTGAATATTATATTTGAGCTCAGCATGTCTGGTTACATAGGAAACCATGCTTTACTAGTCCGTAATGAATTAATTTGGCTTCCTTCAGTTATACCTAATCTTTTAGTATGAATTTCAATTTGAATTACTCTGAAACACATTATATTTGTTTACAACAAACAACAACTTAGACATAGGCTTCTGACACAGACCTTCAGCATCAGAAGTTGGATGTTGTTCAACTTTTGCTGTGACTCATTGCAGCAATGTGTTTCAAGTGCTAACAGAAAATCCCGGTAATGAGGTAGTTCAAGTTGGCTTCACACATGCTGCCAGATAACTACAAGTTGATCTGTATGATAAGTGCCACTGTTCAAAAGCTCCAATGGATCAAAACTTCCTTAAATTAGAATTGCTACAGGTTTATATATATATATATATATATATATATATATATATATATATATATATATATATATATATATATATATATATATATATATATATAGTATATATATAGTTGTGTTCATAGTGACAAATATAAGTTACAATGATGTTTAGGCGAATTTCAAAAACTAAATTTATAAAAACATTATATTGCACCACATTAACACGTTTCGTATTCACTTCATCAGTATGCAGCACAATACAAGTATGAATCGAAACAGGAATATTCAAACATCAACTTTGAATTTCGGCAATCATGTCATGCGAACAGTTCTTCAACCGTCCTTCAGCAAAAAAGGTTTTCCGAATATTAGCACAGAGGCCACAGTGTGCACACATTCATACCATAAAAACGTGACTTCAGAATAAAATAGTACCATAATTCTAAGTATTTCAAAACAATTAACTCTGGTATAAGCTTGTAATGAATTTAGCTGTCGGAGTGCTTAAGTTAATGAAACCCATACGTTGTCTGATACAGTTGTTTGATAAAATGAAAGAAGCTTCTACGATTTTCCTAGCGCTTTTGCTTATATTTTTGGCTACAATTTTTGCCCCTCCCCAGTTCGGTAAATGTTTACAATCCATGCTATGTACTACTAATGCGTTACTCTCTTATTATGTATAAAATCTCTCCTATGTTCTGCTAATCTTATTTTCAAACCCCTATGTGTTTCACCATAATATGATTTCGGGCAAACTGTACATGGAACATTGTAGACTATACTATTTTCCTGAGTATTTTCCGACTTGCAGTAACTACTGAACATATCCCCTATTTTTCTCCCTGACCTTTCAATTAGAACTACATTTACTCCTCTAAGTTTTTTATTCAAAGCTTCTGTTTGTGAGGATTGAGGAACAGTGATTACTCTCTGATATTCCTTTTTATTTTTAGTATTTTATTTCTTTCTTATTTGTTTAGCCTTATTTTTGCATGTAATGAGCAGAGCCTTCGGATATCCTTTCAAAAATTTCAAATATATGGCCTATTTCTTCGTTGAGGAACTCTATGCTGCAAATTCTAAAGGCTCTCAAAAAGAATCCTATGACTATACCTGTTTTTGTTTTTTGGCTATGCGCAGATAAGTAGTGAACATAATCCTCCTTGTTAGTTGTTTTTCTGTTGACTTTAAATTTAACCTCCTCATCGTTCCTAACTATTAATACGTCCAAAAATGGAAACTTTCCTTCATTCTCCTCTTCTAGTGTGAACTGATTTTTACTTTCTACGTTATTTAAATCGTTGAGCTTAGATATTAAATTTAGTTCTTGCGGCGCTATGATCAAAACGTCATCACAATATCGTAACCAAGTTACATCAGAGTCTATGATAGCATGAAAATGTTCCACTTCCAAAAACTCCATATATAAACATGCGGCTACGGGACTTAATGGTGAGCCCATGGCTAACCCTTCACACTGAGAATATTCCTCATTGTTAAAAATAAAGGGTCAAATCTAAGACATAGTTCGATTGCCTTTGCATATGCTGCCTTTGTGAGAGGTAAATTATCATCCTGCATCATGTCTATCACACGTTTGATAGCACACATCGCTCCCTCAACTGTTACATTTGTAAATAATGCTTTGACATCAAAACTTAGTTAGTTAGTTTATTTTATTCTGAAGTCGCGTTTTTACGGTATGAATGTGTGCACACTGTGGCCTCTGTGCTAATATTCGGAAAACCTTTTTTGCTGAAGGACTGTTGAAGAATTGTTCGCATGACATGATTGCCGAAATTCAAAGTTGATGTTTGAATATTCCTGTTTCGATTCATACTTGTATTGTGCTGCATACTGATGAAGTGAATACGAAACGCGTTTATGTGGTGCAATATAATGTTTTTATAAATTTGGTTTTTGAAATTCTCCTAAACATCATTGTAAATTATAGATATATATATATATATATATATATATATATATATATATATATAATATAAATATATAAAAATAAGTGCTACTGTTCAAAACTTCATCCAGTGCAATATTCCAACTACCACAACTGGCGCTGACCACAACTGGTTAGTTTAGGTTAGGTTAGGTTAGGTTAGGTTAGGTTAGGTTAGGTTAGGTTAGGTTAGGTTAGGTTAGGTTAGGTTAGGTTAGGTTAGGTTAGGTTAGGTTAGGTTAGGTTAGGTTAGGTTAGGTTAGGTTAGGTTAGGTTAGGTTAGGTTAGGTTAGGTTAGGTTAGGTTAGGTGAGGTAAAGTTAGGTGAGGGGAAGTGAAGTGAAGCAAAGTGAAGTGAAGTGAAGTGAAGTGAGGTGAGGTGAGGTGAGGTTAGGTTAGGTTAGGTTAGGTTAGGTTAGGTTAGGTTAGGTTAGGTTAGGTTAGGTTAGGTTAGGTTAGGTTAGGTTAGTAGCCACAGCAGCTGATGAAGGAAAAAGTGCTACCAGTAGGTTAGGTGCGCAACAGGCCAGCTCGCTGAGTCGAGAAAAGGTTAGGTCAGGTTTGGTCACGTTGTGCTACATGTAGAAATACTAAAAAAAATCACCAAAGGTTTTTGAAAGTGTCACTCAGCAATGCAAAAAAGCAATTTTGGCGCTAGGATTTCAAAGAGGGATGTTTCAGCAATCCCAAAAACAGCTAGACCACTTGCACTAGAGGAAGCTTTGAACAGTGGCACTTACGATCTGGATCAACATGCTGCGCTTCTGTTTGGAAGAAAGTTTTGATTCATAGGAGCTTTCTGGATCAACCTGTGGCGCTTTTGTTTGGAAGGAAGTTTTGATTCAAAGGAGCTTTTGCATTGTGGTACTTATGATGAAGATTAGCCTGCTGAGATTCTATCTGGCAACATGTGTGAAGCCAGCTACCTTGTTACCAAAATCCCAGTCATTTTGTCAGATCAACAGCTTGTGGAGCGTTGCATCACCAGGCTAGTCCAAACCTGATCAGCTCTCAGCAATGGAAACTAGGGCCTATATAAAAATGCTGTATTAATTTTTGTTGAAATCCTCCTGGTTTTGACATGTTGATGAACAAGACATATCACTCTGTTGATTCCTGTAATGTACCATTTTCACAGAAAATATTTGATTAACATTCATTACGACCCATTAGTCCAAAAGCTACCATTAGTCTCTTTTTTAACCTTAAGCCCATGGAAAATCGGTACGTTGCCCAGTCTGCAGAACGTGGCATGCGACTCGACGGGTCTATATCAGATGTTCCACAAATCATATTTCCCCACGATCAGTTCTTCCCCTCATTCAAGTCTTCCCCACGGTCAATCTTTCCCCACGATCAATTCTTCCCCACGATCAAAAGTTCCACAGTAAAGTTTACTTCAGAGCCAAGGTTTTTTAGTATACTGTTAAAGTCCCGGCTCCTACGTCATAAACCCAGGCCGAGGTATAAAACCATGGATCACGTACGACTGGATTGGAAGCTCCGCCCACTTTCCATTGTTATCAGCGTACCCCATTGTTCGGCGCGCCATCTATTGAGAGAAGTTGGCATGATAAGGACAGAGCGCACCGCCACTGCGGTGACCATATGGGCTCGAGGCGCTCTTTTCACTAAAAATAGCAGTTACGTGGTTCAAAGGACAGAAATGATTACAATATTTTATGGCACATGGTCAGATCTAAGGGTAAAGCGGCTAGTGCCTCATCCCGATAAAGCTCTCAGCAGGGGCGAAACCAAAAAGGTTCCAGTTCGGTTAAGTTCCCTCTCCCTAGGAGGCCCGGTTCTTTCTTACCTCTTAAGCCGGTTTTAGCAGATTGTAAAAACGCTACGTTTCCAACTGTTTTACCTAGATTGCCCCCAAATTTTTTTATGTAGATGTACTTTTGGCAATCGATGTAATCACGCTGCGCCCATGATGCAAAAGTGGCGCTTCGGTACACATCCCTGCCGGTAAATTCTAGATCTAGCTGTCTTTGTAAATGAGCAGCAGTTCCGGGACCATTGAGGAGAGGGCACCCCCGGGCGCAGAGGGCCAATATAACCTTTTTCAAACCTTACATAAGTGATTCAAATCCCGGATTTCCAGGTCGAAGCCTGGAGTCAGAAAGGGACTTGTCTCGGAGATCCCAACCGCACCATCCAAACGGGCGATTCCTGAAATTCCGGCTAATTTGGAAGCCAGCGCTTAACGTATCACAAAGGACAGAGACCACCGCCCCGCTCAGTTCACCCTGTCACCAGGAATTGTCATCGATCTACGCTGTTCAAACTGTGGGCGCCGGAGAATATCAGAGGATTCAATCCAAAGCCTGCATCAGTGCACTGCCACATCACGGTTTCTGCGCAACGGTCCGGGGCCCAACGTTCAACCAACAGAGCTACCGGGGGCGGCAATATCATTTCATTCTTCTATCTTAAGGCCGCCGCAGATCTGAGTTTTGGGGGCGCCAAACCCATGTTTACCTCTCCTCCAAGTCCTGGGGGAGAGGGGGTGGGATGTGCAATTTGGGTGTTCATAGTATTAAGCTACCTCTCCAATACATGGTCGCTCTTCTGGGGGAGGGGGTGGGGGTGGGACCGAATATTTTTGCTCGACAGACATTGTGCAAACACCTTTTTCAAAAATTTATCCGGCCTTTGGGGGCCCAAAAGATAATTTGTCCCCCTTGAGCGCTTTAGGGGTTCCATGGCTGGAATCCCCCTGTGTCCGCCAATGTATATAATATACATATATCGTTCTTTAAAAAATGGGTGGTATTATTGACAAGTCCAAATACAATCCCCGTGTTTCAATTGAGCGGACGAGTCAGCGTCCCGAACAGGTGAGAGTCGGCGTCCCGAATAGGTGAGAGTCAGCGTCCCTAACAGGTGAAAGCGAGCGTCCTGGTCAGGTGAGAGCCAGCGTCCTGGACAGGTGAGAACCAGCATCCTAAGCAGGTGAGTGTCCCGAGCAGGTGAGAGTCAGCGTTCCGAGCAAGTGAGAGCTAGCATCCGGAGCAGGTGAGTCAGTGTACCGAGTAAGTGAGAGCCAGCGTCCCGAGCAGGTGAATTAGCGAGCGTCCTGGGCAGGTGAGAGGCAGCGTCCTGGACAGGTGGGAGCCACCAACCCGAGCATGCGAGAGCCAGCGTCCCGAGCGGATGAGACGTCGCCCCCAGCAGGTGAAAGGCAGCATCCTGAGCAGCTGAGAGTCAGCATCCTGTGAGAGCCACCGTGCGAGCAGGTGAGAGCGAGCGTCTCAGTCAGGTGAGAGCCAGCGTCCCGAGCAGGTGAGGGCCGTCTTGCGGAGCAGATGGGAGCCAGCGTCCTAGACAATCCAGAACTATTAGCAATTTGTGCTCGCCGTTACTTAACACGCGCATTGACGGGGGTCTGAGCCACCTTTGCATTGACGGGGGGCGGGTACCCGCCCCCTAAGATCTCGAGAACCACGGTAGGTAGCGAAAAACGGTAAACGGCGTTGGGCTGCCCATCCACTTCTCCATCGAAAACATTTGAACCATTTTTTTGTCAGGTCACATTTAAGGTCACGAGAGGTCAAAACATGCCCGTCATAGGGATAACATGTAAATTCAGTTTTTCGGCCATTAAATCTGAACAAGTAAAGATAGAGCAAAACGACTTGAACTATATGAATCCTCTTAGCAAGCCGAATCGAATGATATATAATTTGACCTTGCTAGGTCAAATCAAGGATTTGACCTGACCTGAGGTCAGCTCAGGGTCAAATTATATAAAATGCATATCATTAGAACCGCAAAGCCCAGGCGAGTCTAATGCAGCTAAAATAAATGCTCTATCGCCATCCGTTACTGAGTTATTCCGTAAAAAAACTATTTTTCCCATGTATTTCCAATGGAGAGGTCATGCCTCGTACCTGACCTTAGGTCATCGATATCAAAAATACCGGAACATATTTTAGAGAACTCGGTGGGGCCATTATGTGATATGAGTTTCAATCGGATATGTACACCCTGCTCCGACTTATGCTATCTTAAACTTTTTTTGAGGTCGGGTCACTTGACCTGTAATGGTGACCTGACCTGAGATGACCTAACCTTAAAATTTTCACAGAAGTTGTAAAAATGATGAGGGAAAAGGTATACCAAGTACGGCGGCGCTACGCGCCGCCGTTTTTCTGCTATCTCCGAAAAACCCGAGGGGGGCGGGTACCCGCCCCCCCCGTCAATGCGCGTGTTAATCATCTTGGATAGTCATCTTAATCAAGCATGGGTAGTGGAGTCTCCATCAACTAATTCCTTTAAGAATAACATAGACAAGTCCTGGTCAGGGTATATATATATATATATATATATATATATATATATATATATATATATATATATATATATATATATATATATATATATATATATATATATATATATATATATAGTACACCGACTTAGTTTTCCGCCGCACAACATGTCCCAAGCTCGATGAGTGCGGGCTAGACAGGCACCTGGCGTGCCTTATAAAGTCCCGATCATCTAAGGTATCTAAGGTAAGGTATCTTTCAGGGTCCTCCGGGAATCGATGGAAAGACCGATCTGGGCACTTGCTCTTAGAATTTGAGCAATTACCTAATTGCTCCGCACCAAATACCACCATCACGCTCCCCTCAGTCATGTTTTCAAACTTGAATTTGAGCGCCACCCGAAGTTAATCAACTGCCCTGCGTTGGCCCTGAGCGCCGCCGTCCTTATCGAGACCCGAACGAGCGTTGTGGCGCACCTTTGTGCGTCGGGTACGCCGCAAAAGGTGAGTTTCCAATCCAGTCGTTTGATCCATGATAAAACTTCAAACCTTGAAATAAGCACCCGAAACAGGAGTAAATGTCTAAAATAGTGATGAGGTGAGGCGAATAAAACGAGTCTTTTTACAGGGTTCAGTGCGGTGTTGGGCAATTGACATCGGCCGGTGGCGACGCCTGGCGGAGGGCAAGTCAAGGGCGGAGGAGTAACGGCGGCGGTCAAGGGCGGCGATGGCATGGCTGGCTGGCCGTCCCGTACAGGAATTGTCTCGCATGCTCGCATGCGATGAACATCATGTTGCAGCAGGGGCGGATGCAGGAAAGGGGACCTATCTAAGTTTTCTTATCTAGTTTTTTATCTTGCGTAGTCAAGAAATGTGATATAATTATCGGTACAGCAGTGTTGTCATCGGGCGATTTGCTTAGTGCGGTGCATGGGGATTGCGTCGGCTGCGATGTTCATTACATTTCAGCAGTGGCAGAGCCAGGAGGGGGAGCATTAACACATTTCCGATCTTGGTTTCAACACTTGTATAGGCGAATGACATGATAAGTTTTTTAGGGCATAGGCGGGTCCAGGGGGGGCAAGGGGGGGCACGTGCCCCCTCCCCCATCGACCCTTGGCGCCCCCTGAAATGGTCACGGCGCCCCCTGAAATTTCGCTTCCCACCCCCCCCAGGATACGAAATCCTGCGCCCACCGATAGGATTTGGCGCCCACCTGATAGGTTTTGCTGGTCATAAGTGGCGCCCCCTGGTCTGGATGGCGCCCCCGGTCCGGATGGCGCCCCCCGGGAAGGTGCCCCCCCGATCGGCAATCCTGGATCCGCCTATGTTTTAGGGTACGTTAAAAAGTGACATTTCTTCTCCCGGGCTGCCCCTCAAAAGTGATGTGCCCCCATACCAAGGCTCTTGCTGCGCCCCTGCCTGCTACCGACCGTTCGCGCACTTTCCCACGGTTAGCCTGAAGGAAGTTGCTCAATCTCCGTCAGAAGTAACCCTACGGATTTCTCAGATTTTAAGGGTAAATAAGGAGACGCAGTTTTTTGCCCCAGTGCTGTCGTCGGGCGATGGGCTTAGTGCCGTGCATGGTAGTTGCGTCGGTTGCGATGCTCATTACATTGCAGCAGTGGCAGAGCCAGGAGGGGGAGCATTAACATATTTTCCGATTTTGGTTTCAACACTTGCATAGGCGAATGTCATGACAAGTTTTTTAGGGTACTTGCATTAAAAAGTGCCATTTTTCTCCCGGGGTGCCCCTCATAAATGGTGTGCCCCCAGCTGTTCGTTCCCTAGTTTATCCCGGTTATTGACTCCATTTGAGTCAAATGTCAAAGCTAAGTTTAAAGTTTCAATGGGGTAAACAGGCATACGCGTCGGAAAAGGAGGGGCAGGGGGGCCTGGCCCCCACTTTTTGGCAAAGAATTTCCTGATCTCAGTCAAAATGAGAGAAAACTGGACATTCCTATATCCAGCCGCTGCAGAAGTCAACAAGGAGCCCAAATTCGAACAGTTTTTGGTCCTGATATTGAAATTTTTTGTCAGCATCAAGTTGAAGTTTGGCTGCCCCCCCACCCCCCCACTTTTTGCCGGTGGAGACACTTATATAAACAGGCAAACATTTAGGGCCATGTCAGCACTAAGAAATTTGCTGGTCAACAGGCTAACGCCTAGGGTCATAACTAAGATAACTACAGGCTAAATAATCTTAACTTAATATGATAATAATGACAGTGGCGGATCTAGCCGGGTGGTTTGGGAGGGGCAAACCAAAGTCGAAAAGCAAAAAAAAAAACAAAACGTCGCGCAGTGAAAAATTGCGTTACAATATGCCTTTTCGGTAGGATTTTGGGAACTGGAGACGAAAAGCGAAAAAAACCACACGGGGTGAAAAATATGGACTCAAGAGATACTTTTTTCCTATCCAAGCCCCAATGTTTACACTGAACTTCAATAATTCTGTTTGAAGTTGAGAGCTGAAGCACCAAAATCTTGCTTACAAGCTAAAAAGGAGTCGGGGAAAAGGAGGTCGATCGCTTTGGGGGGGGCAAAAACATAGTTTTGCCCCGAGCTTTTCCGTTTGGGGGGGACAATTGCCTTTTGTGCCCCCCCTGGATCCGCCACTGAATAATGATGAATTATCTTAACTTAACACGCGCCCCGCTGGGGTCCCTTGCATGACGCGCCCCGCTGGGGGGCGTTTTTCGCCCCCTTCCGTATCTCGTTTCCCACGAAAGCTAAAGGAAAATTACGGGGGGCGTTCGAGAGCTCTTGCCAAGACGAAGAGAATTATAGGTAGAATTTTTACGTCAGATCAATATTGAGGTCAGCATAGGTCAAAGAAGGCTCCATAGGCTTACAACAGAGCAGTGTACGTTTCCCCCTCTAGATCTGCCCAAAGCTAGAGCAAATCTTTATGCATCATTGGATTCCTCTCATCGCGGCGAATCGAATGATACATAATATGACCTTGCTAGGTCATATTATCCTCGACCTGACCGGGCTCCCCTCCGCCGTTCTCGCTCCGTCCGCTGTCGTGGCCGGGTGGCGCTCCCGCCCGTGATTCGTTGCGCGGCCGCGGTGCTTCCGCCGCGGGGGTCTCGGGGGGGGTGGGGTTCGTGAGCTGCACCGCTAGCGTTCTCTCCCTCATGTGTGGGACGACTCCCGGGATAACTTCATCACCTCCTCTCTGTCCCTTCACAAGTACTGTTACGCTATTACCGTTATGCAGAGTACCCGTGTCTGTCATTATGTGATGCTGCTGAATAAACGTGTCACGGTTTCAATAGTCAAAATGACATGAGCTCGGCCTAGGTCAGGGTCACAGAGTGACCTGGTATGGTCATGCTGCATATCAATCGACTCCCCGTGACAATGTAAACACAATGCAAACAAAATGGGAGCTTTATCTCAATTCAGTCAGAAGTTATTGGCAAAACAACCACTCTCTGCTCCCGTGACCTGATATGACCTTTGAGAGCTCAGATGCTCAAAAACTCAACTTTATGGTTAAGATCGTGGTAAGAATAGACAGTTTGAGAATTTTCAGCCTTATCTATCCAGTATTTCCTGAAAACGAGTCCATTCTATTTTTCACCATAGACTTAATGGGGTGACCAAAAAATTGACCACATCAAATTGAATCCTGGCTTCACCCCTGGTCCGACTGCTTTTCTCCGTTGGCACAAAATTTCAGAGCTCTATCTCAAGCACAAGTCTCACAATCTTCTTCACTGCTAAGCTTCTCAATCTTCTTCACTGCTACTCTCGTCTTGCAAGCTCTACCTTCTACCGGCCGTTCGCGCACTTCCCCTCGGGCAGCCTGAGGGAAGTTGCTCAATCGTCGTCACAAATAACCCTGCTGATTTCTCAGTTTCTAGGGTGAATAAGGAGACGGAGCTCGTTGCCATAGCTACCCCCATTCATTGGCTCTATGTGTGCCAAATTTCAAAGCTAAGCTTTAAGTTTAAATTGGTTGAACAAGCGAACATTTAGGGTCATGTCAGGACTAAAACATTGGCCAGATGCAGAACTCTGGGAAAAAATGCAGTGTCGGAGCAAACAACTCACTAGGCACTTGCACTGTAGTCGCATGGTAAAAACAATGACTGCCCGTTGATATGGCTTTTTTTGCTGATATCCCGAACGACACGTCCAAATGTCTTGCATGCAGGCTGAAAATTCTCGTCTTGCAAATGCACATTTTTTCTAAAATTTGTATTTTCGAAACCTCTCTACAAAGTTACGAGCAAAAAACCCTTAAGATTGCCGTGTGAAATTGCCGGGAATATCATTTTTTCATATTATCTCATGAAATACTGAATGAAACTGGTGTTGGTACACTTTAATTGAAACGGAATGGTACGTGTTTTCATTTCCAGGCAATAGTTTAAGGTTGGAAGCTGTATTTGATGACTTATTGGCATATATGTCGAAATGAAAGGCCAAATTACAGACTATTTTTAGACCTATAACTTGCTTCGTGTTTTTTTATTCTTTAGATTTCTTGATGTTAAAATGTTGTTTTAAATGTCTTATCTATTTTTTGTCCTGTAAATGAGCAAAATCTGACAGGGCTTTATCCAGTGATTAAATAAAAAGGAAAAAATATGAAAACACCAAAAAACACGTTTACCACCGATTTTCTTGATACGATTCCACGCATCCATCCAGCCAAAATTCGGCAAGCGGGGCCGCAAAGCTCCGACAATGTGATATCCAGATGTGCCACGATGTCATAATATCCAGGCATTTACATGCTCTCCAGACATTTCATTATCCCCCAGCATAATGTGATTAACCCGCTCACCAAGCAAGAGCAGACAGACAGTCTGCAGGCGTGCATCCAGGATTTTCCTTTGCGCGAGGGCCTGGCTGACGAAGGGGATGGCGAGCTGATGAAGGCCGGTGCTGGAATGCGAACCATGCCTTGACCAGGAAAACAGTCTACTGGAGGTATAAGCCATTAGCGAATCAATGAATCTATGAAGCAGGGCTGGGGGTGGGCACTAAAATAACCCCTTAGTAGTGCTCAAATGGAAGCCAGCTGAAATTAAGAGGAAACACCAACTCAAACAATCTAGTGAACTCTAATCAAAGGGAATGTTAAGCATGCGACTCATTTGGAACTCTGATGACTCTATCACCGATCACCAGACTTGAGGCTCCCAACGGCTGACTTGCAACACCCGCCCGTTTAAGGATATTTACACATTCGTGCACTTAAAGCAATATGAATGATGCCTGGCTGCGCTGATTTTGTTAATTTCTCCTCAGGGGTCATGGCCGTGTTAAGCTGGAATAAGAGCAGCCAGGCATGCTTCATGTAGTATGGTAGACCAGTGGCCGATCTTTGATTAAAGTTTCTTTAGATAGTTAGAGCAAGAATAGCAAAGGCGGTTGCACGTCTTTTACGGAACTGATAGATACTATTAAATATTATACCATATCTTGTTTTTACTAAGCTTAGGGAGGGCCTACGGTGTAAGTTGTGTTTAAATGCAATATGCATTGAATTAATTTGATTCAGCTACATGATTCAGCCAACATCTTAATGCTGGGTACTCGCATAGTAGGAAAATTTCACGTTGGAGTGAGGGCCATAACCTGGCGGATGGTGTCGTATCGGAAAGCTTGCGAGTCTTATCTTTTCCGTATGCGGACCCTTTGAATCCCCAACTATACCCCAACAAGCAGGCTCGGCCTCTCTGCCGTAGCCGCCACCCTACCCTCGCAAGTGTTGCAACACTCCACGACCCATTCCTCGAAATAAGCTTCCCCCTTTGCTCTGCGACATTTACTTAAACACCCCTCCCACAAAATTATCCACATACTTAAGAGGCGGTCAAAGGTGCATTGCGCAGAACGCCTTATACTGAGCCTTTAGCATTGTAGGTTTTGCGCCCCTGTTCGGTAATAACAAATACCTGCTACACCATTCTCGGATAGTCGTGTTAAGGTATTGCAGCGTAAGTGAATACCTCCTGTGTTCGTCCAGGCCGGAGAAACGCTAGTTACTGGTGATGTATGATTTATTTTATACATGTGCGAGATCATTGTTAAACCATTTCCGATGTATTGAGCACTACCATTATTGCACTGTTAACACAAATCGTATTATGCATGTCAAACAATGTACAGCTCATATGTGTCCAGAACGGAAGAGGCAGGCCTGGATGAAAAAGCAAAGGGTTAGATCAGTCGATAATCATGTCAAACATTGGTGAAATTTATCTCGGACACTCCTGCATTTGTATCTGTGTTTGTATTTATTTATGTAAATGAGCAACAGGTAAAACCCACTTATAGTTCAAGTCAAATAAGTAAAAAAGACATGATATTCACAATGAAATGATACAAATGATATTCATGACATTCCGACATGGGGAAACAAAACTAAGCGCTCGTCCATACGCGTCGGAAAAGGGGGGGACCAGGGGGGCCTGGCCCCCCACTTTTTGGCCAAAAATTTCCTGATCTCAGTCAAAATGAGAGACAACCGGACATTCTTATATCCAGCCGCTGCGGAATGCAGCGAGTAGCCCAAATTCGAACAGTTTTTGGTCCTGATGTTGAAAGTTTTTTGTCAGCATCAGGTTGAAGTTTGGCTGCCCCCCCCACTTTTTTGCCGGTGGCGACACTTATGCACTCGTCCTAACTTTTGATGTCATTAAAAACCTCCGTATAGATAAAACATGATCATGATATAAAGACTCTAAAATAATAAAAGTGGGTATATAAGATTAGTAGATAAAACCACAAGAGAAAAGACAAGATAAAAGGTAAAAGCTTCCACCCAAACAATAAGAGCCACACGACAATAAAAATGAGTGCTGCTTGTCGAACTTCACCACAGCTCCTTTAAAGGGAATGTGACACCTTGATAGCGTGATTTTAAGTGATATATCCAAGTTGTAAAGCACGCCGAAAAACCTGGTACTCTACATATTAATTGTCTTGCAACTCAAAATTTCCGTAGAGAAAAACTAAAAACTACCTGAAATGTACCTCTCATGTACCTCAAGCAGCAGGCCACACTTGTAATGGCTGTTGGTGTGACGACATATGCTGACGTCATGGTGAGTATTAGTCAATCGAAGCCCTTGAAGCCTATGGAATATGGTAGTAGTTTCCAGATCATGACATCACCCACAGGCGGATAATTATTTTTTCCCTCGAGGTGCATTTTAAAAACCAAAATATTGCGTTCATTGTGCATTTTCCCTAATTATAATAAATTCCAGGATTCGACCAAGGTGCCACATTCCCTTTTAAGATCTGGCATAAGAACACTTGGACTCAAAATCATTAAAAGAGAGTAAGACACGAATAAAAACACCTCGCGTTACAGTTTCAACTCGACCAAAGGGGACATAAAAATTTGTCGCTGTGCCCACCTAGTTCGACGCTGTGGAACGTGAAAGGGGACGCTCTCGAGCAGGAAGGCGTAATATATTTTGCCCACGATTATTTTTTTACGAAGCATAAATTATATTGGCACATTCTTTGCGAGAGGCTGGCAATTTCGAATAAAATTAACAAGTCGTAATAAGAAAGCGTGGTGGAAGGCCGAGATGTATGAACGTGGGCAGCTAGCCACAGAAGAAATTTGTGCTGAATTCTGTCTAACCTTTCCAAATGAGTTTGAGCAGCCTTTCCCCAAATGACGCAACCGTAATCAAGAATGGACCGAGCATTGCCGAAATATGCTGCTAGAATTGGGTCTGTTTTCAGACTTCCCACTGCTCGGCCGGTCTGGAGAAATCGTATGAGCATATCCATCGTCCTTTTTGCCTTACTGACAATTTAATCTGTGTTTTTTTAAAGGTCAGAGCCGTATGACGAAATCCATGGAGCGAAGCAGATTGAGATTTCTCAAGAGGCTCTATTCTGGCCGCTTGGCGATTCTGACAGTTGATGCCAGGGCTCCGGAATTTTAAAGGGTGATAGCGCTTTTACGCTAGACGCCTAAGCCAAGGCCCCAAATCTAAACTCAAAATAGTTTTTGAGAAATTTTGGAACAAATGTTTTCAATTTTATATTTTTCTCATTTTTATTTCTTAAGCGACGAACTTAAAACTTGCCTCCTTTTGAATAAGCAACAGGAATCACCTAAGAAAAAAATTCGAAATTGTCCGCCAATATTTATTACGCCAAAACGCAGTATTTCTAATAAAAGCAAAAAAGCGATTGAAATTTGACGGCCGACTTGTAAGCTCGATACGTCAGAGGGTACGCTTCATTTAGTTTAAAGACAGCCACCTGGAGGCAGCTAGGTCAATTTTCTTGTGCTTAGGCATAGTTTCCAGTGACAAACGTAAAATTCTGTACTAGTTTTTGCCATTTTGCCGGAGGACTGCATTTTTGCCAATTTAATTTAAATCCTAATATCTCGCGATCTAATGCGCCGATTTGACGATTTCATTTCAAATAATGAAAGAACATTGCTTCCCCTAATAATAATTGGAGATGGATATCGTGATATTAAAATTCGTTGTTTCATATGTATAAATATAATTTTAGTAGAAAACATTTTATTTGTAGTTTCTCGGTTCCGAGCACATGCCATTCACAAGGTCACAATTGACATGGCTGAATAGGAAAGTTAATTGCAGTCATTTCATTCATTTACACTACCCACTTATCTCCAACGGCTTTCGAGTAATTCATCCGAAACGGTATTTCAATGAGCTAAATTTCTCGGAACACGTTTGCTTCTCACTATGGCAGGGGCGCAGTCAGGGGGGGCACAGCGGGCACGTGCCCCCCATCGGTGTCGGGGTGCCCTTTTGATTGCCGGGTGGTGTACCCCCTTTGAGCCGTGCCGCTCGAAATTTAGTGCACTACGCCGTTGAACCTAGATGGAACTAGACCGCATTTAGTGATTTCAACTATTGTTTGACAATTAAGTGCCTTTTTAGTCAGCTAGAACATTCTGTCGCCTTTCCAAGCACCCGGGAAGAGTATACGCACGTAATCCGTTTCCAGATAATGCCTCATCGTCGCCAATAATCGTACGGGTGGAGCTCATCTGGTGCCCCCTGGAGGAGATCATGTGCCTTCTGAGCTGATCTGATTCCCTCGTAGTCAATCTGGTGCCCCCCTCCCCTGAATAAATAATTGTGCCTTCTGAACCTATATAATGCTCTCTAAGTTATTCTGATGCCTCCGAGCCTGCCTGCTGCCCTATTAGCTGTTTTAATGCCCCTTGAGCTGATCCGGGCCCCCTGAACTTATTTTATGTCTCCCGGCGTTTATCTACTGTCCAGGGGGGCACAGGGGCACGTGCACCCATCGGTGCCGGGTGCCCTTTTGATTGCCAGGTGGTGTACCCTGTTTGGGCCGTGCCGCTCCAAATTTAGTGCCCTACGCCATTGAACCTAGATGTAACTAGACTGCATTTAGCGATTTCAACTATTGTTTGACAATTAAGTGCCTTTTTGGTAAGCTAGGGCATTCTGTCGCCTTTCCAAGCACCCGGGAAGAGTATAGGCACGTAATCCGTTTCCAGAAAATGCCTCATCGTCGCCAATAATCGTACGGGCGGAGCTCATCTGGTGCCCCCTGGAGCTGATCATGTGCCCTGTGAGCTGATCTGGTGCCCTCGTAGTCAATCTGGTGTCCTCCTGAGAAAGTAAGTGTGCCTTCTGAGCCTATCAAATACTCTCTGAGTTAGTCTGATGCCTCCGAGCTTGCCTGGTGTCCTTTTAGCTATTTTAGTGCCCCTTGAGCTGATCCGGGCCCCTGAACTTATTTAATGCCTCCCGGAGTTGATCTACTGTCCAGAGGTGCGGCCAGGAAGGCACAGGGGCACGTGCCCCCATCACTGCCGGGGTGCCCTTTTGATTGCCAGGTGGTGTACCCAATTTGGGCCGTGCCGCTCGAAATTTAGTGTCCTACGCCGCTGAACCTTGATGTAACTGGACCGCATGTAGCGATTAAAACTATTGTTGGACAACTTAATACATTTTTCGGTCAGCTAGGGCATTCTGTCGCCTTTCCAAGCACCCGGGAATAGTATGGGCACCTAGTATGTGTCCACCTAATGCTTCATCGTCGCCAATAATCGTACGGGTGAAGCCAATCTGGTGCTCCTTGAGCTCATCTCGTGGCCTCTAAGCTGGTCTTGGCCCCTTGAGCTGATTACTTGCCCTCTAAGCTGATCTGGTGCCCCTGAGTCAATCGAGTGCTCCACTGAGCAAATAATTGTGCCTCCTGAACCTATATAATGCCCTCGGAGTTAGTTTAATGCTTCCGAGCTTGTTTGGTGCCCTAATAGCTGATTTAGTGCCCCTTGAGCTGATTCGGGCCCCCGACCTGATCTCATGCCTCCCCAAGTTGATTCTGTCTTCTAAGTCAATATGGTGCCTCTTCAGCTGATTAGGTGCCCCCTCAACCGATTATTGATGTCTCCTTAGATGGTCTGCCCCCCCTGAGCTGGTTTGGTGGGCCCTGAGACCACCTTGTGTCCCCTGAGCTGTTATGTTGCTCCCTGAGCTGATTTAGGCTCCTGCCATAGTCTGGGGGGCTGGGAGCTGATCTGGACCCCGAGCGGATCGATCTGGTGCCACCTGAGCCCATCTGATGCCCTCTGAGCTAGTCTGGTGCCCCCTGAGTAATCTGGCGCCATTTAAGCCGATCTGGGCCTCCTTACGTGATTTCATGAGCAGCTCTACAGCCCTGAGCTGAGCTGAGCCCACAGAGGCTGATGAGGGCCCCTGAGATGGTATGGGGCCTCTGAGCTTGACTTATCTGGTATTCCCGAGCTGGTCGGGGACCACTGATCTGATTGTTTGTCCCCGGAGCTGATCTGGTGCCCTATGGGCATCTGGCGTCCCCTGAGCAGCTCTGGGGCTTTTGAACTGATTGGGCCCCGAGCTGGTGAGGGATCCCTGAGCTGATTTAGTGCCTCTGACTTGAACATGCCCACTGTGCTGATCGATCTGGTGCACCCTGAGCAGGTATACTGCCTCCTGAACTCAACTAATGCCCCCTGAGTCGATCTGGTGCCTGCTGAGTCATCAGTGTGTCTCCTGAGCTCATCTTATTCCCTCTGAACTAGTCTGGTGCCCCATGGCTAATATGGTGCCCTTTAAGCTAAACCGGGCCTCCTGGTTTAATTACGTGATTTCCTGAGCAGCTCCCAGGCCCTGAGCTGAGCTGGGCCCACAGGGGTGGTGAGGGCCCCTGAGATGGTATGGGGCTCCTGAGCTGATTAAGTGCCTCCTGACTTTATCTGGTATTCACGAGCTGATCTGGGCCCCGAGCTGGTCGGGGACCACTGATCTGACTGTTTGTCCCCTAGACTGACCTGGTGCCCTATGGGCCGATCTGGTGTCCCCTGAGCAGCTCTGGGGCTTTTGAACTGCTTGGGCCCCGAGCTGGTGAGGGATTCCTGAGCTGAATTAGTGCCCCTGACTTGATCTTGCCCCCTGACCTGACTTGAGGCCCCTGAACTGATCTGGGGCCCCAACAGGGGCCAAAAAGTGTTCAGGTTGTCACCATTAAAATGCCAAACCATAAATGTGTCACCAGCCCAGGCTGTAAAATGTGGCACGTTTTGAGTTATTAAGATATCAAGGGATACTCCTGGACCATCGTAGTTGTTGAAAAACATTGCGAGTTTAAATTGCATGTGCAAATTTTGGCTATTTGTTCCGTTATTCGTCTGGAGCAAACATATCAGCTAATTTTGTCACCTTGTCCATCTTGGGCTGTCACCATTTAGAATGTCAAAATGGTCAGTTTTTCGACCCCTGGGCCCCAAGAGCTGATCTGGGGCCCAAGAGCGGATCTAGGTTCTGAGGGTACCCTGAACTGGTCTGGGTGCTGAGCTTGCGAGAGCCCCTTAAGTTGGCTTGAGGTTCCCTGAAGTGCTCTGGCGCCTTAAACTGTTCTGGGGCTTCTTGAACTGGTTTAAGGCCCTTTGAGCCTATCTGTGGCCCATTGAGGTAGTCTGACGACCTCATCTCTGGGACCAATGAGCTAGTCTAGTCCCTGGGTGAAGCATGAGCTACTCTGTGACCCTGATCTACATCAGGGGCCCCTGAGGTGGTCTTGAATAGATAGATAATAAGAACACAAGGCCAACTCCCATCATCTTGGGGTGGGGTCAATGAGCTAGTCTATTCCCTGGACGCACAACTGGGGGATGGGGGAAGCTGCTCTGGAGGCCTCTTATCCACACTTGGGGGCCCCAGAGCTGGTCTTGAATAGATGGGGAATAAGATTACAATGGAAACTCCCCTTGTAAAACGGAGCTAACGAGGAATGAGGAATCTCTAAAACGGCTTGTGATACCTAGGCACCCCTGGTTATATAAATTTATTATACTGGTGGATTCTGGGAAGGGATGATAAAAAGGCATGTGCCCCTGAGATCAAAGCACAGTCCCCTAAACGAGGATTTCTACTAATAAATTTGAATGAAGAAATGGTTTTCACAATTTTCAGCACTGTCACACCATCCCCATCCAAACCACCGGCCTGTTCACCTTTTATTTACTCTTAATTGGGACCGAGCCTTGAGAATATGGAACTTAATAAACGCGTTCAAAGGTATCTCCCAAATTTTCCGGCAGCAAAAATGTGTTCTTCCAAAGACACTATGCTACTCCTCGTCCCACGGTGATTGTGGGAGGCAAGGAACTTAATCCGCATTCAGCCAGGGCTCACTCGTCACGACAAAACCAATGGGCATAACAAAATAATTTTCGGCTCCACTTTGCCTTAACCTGCACATTGTAACAGATATCACATGCTCCGCTGATTTCTCTGATGTTAAGTACTTGCATGAGTTGGCTGTCCTTAAATCTACCAAAAAGTAGTGTTTTGGCTACTTACATGGCATTTTGGTGATATTTTTTCCCCTTTTTTAGTTTTGATCGAGTTTTCCTTCTCCGTCACTGATTTATTTGCATTTTTTTATTGAACCAAAGATGCCCAAAAAATGATATAAGCAAAGATATAGTAAGTTTTTTAGGTTACGTTAAAAAGTGCCCTTTTTCCCCGGGGTGCCCCTCAAAGTTGGTGTGCCCCCCCATACGAAAGCTCTGGCTGCGCCCCTGCACTATGGTTTGAAGTCCTCATAATGAATGGAAGTGGATGCAATTTGACATAAAGGTAGCTTAGGGTCGCCGATACAAGTGATTCTAGGCCAATATAATGTTTGGGGGCATTCCAGGACAAAACGACAAAAACAATTTCAATTTGACACCACCATGTCTAGAAAAAATCTGAAACTTTGTCTCCGGGGTAGTTTTGGGCCAGAAACACGCTTGTGAGAATCTTAGCCCCCTCCGACCAACGGTGACCGAGTTATAGCCCGAGGTATTTTCGGGAGGTCACCTTGTAGACTCATCTTTGAGGCTTCATAACTCAACAACGCATTGCCCGATTAACAAGTTTTGTATATCAATGAACTCGTCTTGAACCATAAATTATTTTGAAAAAAATTAAAATTTTAAAAATTTTGACTTAATTCGTTTGACCTTTCCTTAGATGACCTAGCTTGACCTTTTCGACATTGAAATTGACCTCTTAGACACCTCAAAAATTTTGCTTCATCAAATATCTTTTGATAGAAAAAATGCGTTCTTTTTACAAATTCAAAATATTTAGCACCGAAGG
The DNA here is from genome assembly GCA_034440635.1 of Lepas anatifera. Classification (NCBI taxonomy): domain Eukaryota; kingdom Metazoa; phylum Arthropoda; class Thecostraca; family Lepadidae; genus Lepas; species Lepas anatifera. Next base: position 46,988 of record JAOTON010001317.1, on the reverse strand, counting down.
TGGGTATGTAGATCGTTTTTGACCACTGCGGCAGTACAGCCTTATGTTTAACGCCGCAAACATAGCGATTGCTTTTGTAATCGGTTGCTGGTAATCATATGGCATTGTCTTTACGAAATTTTCATCGTGAAAGTGTCAAAATATATGACAATTAACACGCGCCCACCCGAGGGGGTGGGAAACCGGCCTCCTCAGGCCTCTACAGGTAGTAAAAAAACACCTTCGTGCAGCGCCACCGTACTCCATGTACCTCTAACACAACATTTTGCAACTTCTGAAAACATAATTTAGGTCAACTGGGAGGTGGTAGGTACCGTAAATACTGAAGGCCAGCTGGCAACTGACTGGTGAGGGGGGGTGACCTGAGGTAGACGGTCGTCGTTATGCCTTGTGGGACTTTCAACTTTGGTTCATTGATTAACACTTCATCGTGGGAGTTGCTCGTTTGAGTGGTGGGGTCGGGGTCTCCGTAAAAAGTCCCTTGATGACTCTAGTGAGACACCTACTCCTAAAACTGAACTGGCATCAACTTGGACAATATTTATGAAAATAAAAATTGCAGTCATTAAAAGTGATAGAAAGGGATCCATTGTTTCGAGGGAGACGAGGGCAAATGAACTTATTAATAATTGACCTTTCAGCCTTAAACGAAAATTTACAAAGATGTCGCGGCTTTCTCCATAATTGAAACAAGTATAACTTATCCTATGGGCACCACTAACTCACACAATTACATCGTTCCTGGAGATGGAAAAATAATATCGATACAAGGTGACCCAGTGCAGCACAGCATACGTTTGAGAGGATTCATGCAATGTAACGTGTCTGAAAGGCGTTCATTCCCAAAAAGTAATATGAATCTGCTCATATATGAGAAAAAAATGTCCTGAAATTGTAACGCATTCGACTTGCTCACTTGAACAGGTTGCCTCATGATATTTTTACAAGGTGATCATTTCATAGCTGACACGGATCCCAGAATCCCAGATGAATAATGACACAGTGCACTGGGAGTGATGCCACTAAACAGCCAGTTTTAACCACTACCGAATATGTTACATACAATCGTTTGGTCGTGTCACCTTTGAGTTTGCTCGAGGTCACAGCAGGGCATATTTTAAGGAATTGGGACTGGTGGGCATTCGGCTGAAAAGGGCACAAATTCCCACTAAAAGGGCACTCCTACAGCATCAAATGACTGGTGACTGGTGGGCACTGGGCCGTCCAGGGCCGTTCACTGGTGGGCATAGCATGGGGGACTGGTGGGCAAAATGCCCACCACTTTGTAGCTTAAAATATGCCCTGGGTCACAGTATTTTTTACAGGAACTAAGTGGAAACCTGAATTTTGTGGCATAATAGGTGACAGAGGTGAGCCGTAGAAAGAAACGTTCAGCACCATTGGAACACTCTTGTTGAGCCCAAACGGATTATGTATCTTATAATATTACCTAGTCAAATGTCAAAATTAACCTGCTCTGACCTAGAGCCAGGCTTAGGTTTGTATGGTAAAAAGAATATTAATCAAACTGCAGAGGCAAGGCAGACACGACAACGTAAAAATAAAACGTCCATCGCAATTCTCGACAATTCTCAATTCTCTCAAGTTATCAAAATTTACCAATTGCTCCATGCATTTCTAATGAAAAGATCATGACCCTGACCCTGCTCCCGGTTATCGACATAGAAATCCTGCTACGAAAATTATCGTGCTCGGTGACCTTACTATGTAATGTGAATCTAACGACGATAGGTTAGATTTGATATTATTGATACACCTCCCAAACTTTTTTCGAGGTTAGGTCTCTTGACCTGGGTTGGCCGTCTGACCTAGTATGACCCAGACATAAAATTTTGCCAGAAGCTGCAAAAATTTCGAGTTAGAGCTACATGAAGTACGGTGGCGCTGCGCGAAGGTCTTTTTTACTACCTGTGGAAATTTGAAGAGGCCGGTTGCCCACCCCCTTGTGTGGGCGCGTGTTAATTCTCATATATTTTGACACTTTCACGATGAAAATTTCGTAAAGACAATGCCGTATGATTGCAAGCAACCGATTAAAAAAGCAATCGCTTTGTTTGCGGCGTTAAACATAAGGCTGTACTACCGCAGTGGTCAAAAACCGTCTGCATACCTACCTTAGGTGCTAAAAATTTGGAACTTATAGCAAAAACGCATTTTTTTCTATCGAAAGATATTTGACGAAGCAACATTTTTGAGGTGTCTAAAAGGTCAATTTCAATGTCGAAAAGGTCAAGCTAGGTCATCTAAGAAAAGGTCAAACGAATTAAAAGTCAAAATTTTTAAAATTTAAATTTTTTTCTTCAAAATAATGCATGGTTCAAGACGAGTTCAATGATATACAAAACTTGTTAATCGGGCAATGCGTTGTTGAGTTATGAAGCATCAAAGATGAGTCTACAAGGTGACCTCCCGAAAATGCCTCGGGCTATAACTCGGTCACCGTTGGTCGGAGGGGGCTAAGATTCTCACAGGCGTGTTTCTGGCCCAAAACTACCCCGGAGACAAAGTTTCAGATTTTTTTCTAGATATGGTGGTGTCAAGCCTTGGTCGATCTGTCCTGGAATGCCCCCTTTACCACTGCAAATGGCTTTGTGTTTCAAAGACTCCTCTGGAACTTTAGTCTCAAACTTGCAACTGAAAAACAAACTGCATTTCACCTGGGTTAATGCAATACTTCCTCCTCTCTTTGTGTGTCAATACAGCGGCCAATAGTCGCTGCACTAAGCCATGTAGACACAGTTTATCACGCGTGTTTCCATAGGCGGATCGAGGGGGCAAGGGGGCACGTGCCCCCCATCGACCCTCGGCACCCCCTGAAAGATTGATGGCGCCCCCTAAAATGTCGCTTCCCACCCACCTCCCACAGGATACCAAAGTCGGAGCCCACCGATAGGTTTTGTCGGTCATAAGTGGCGCCCCCTAGTCCGGATGGCGCCCCCGGGAAGGTGCCCCCTCCGATCGGTAATCCTGGATCCACCTATGCGTGTTTCAATTTCTCTATGCCAATGTCCGATTATTTCCCAATTCAGAGGATGACAGAGACGCTGTCAGCACTTTGGTCTGCCAATAACCCGTCTAAACGCAGATTCTGCAACCAGGTGATGGCGGTGCCAGAAAACAAGCATGCGTTTTTGTTTGTAGTTAGTTATTTTGTTTTGATTTGCTTTTTGTTTTTGGCTTACACTTCAAGTCATTGAGCACGGCAGCCCCGCTTTATGGCTTTTTATTACGTTCTGCACTTGACACAACAATAAAACGTTTCCATTCTAAATCAAGCAAAAGAGGCATGCCATTCCATTAAGTGACACTGGCACCGCTATGGAATGAAATATGTGAGTACGGAGTATGGAAAAGGGCATGGAGTACTGCTTACTGTAACATCATAGTTAAATTGCATGTTTTGTTCAAATACTAAAATGAAAACATTGACCAAAATAAGTTTATTTTTCAAGCTGTATGCTGTCTATGATATTCATCACACCAAGTCTTGTACGACAGTTAAAATATCCCACTTAATAGAAAATACAGCATTCACATCACAGCTCAACTCTCAAGAGACCAGACTGAGCCTGGCGGCTGCCAGAGGTGCTCGGACACCCGAGGCGGCGCGCCGCGCGCGAGACGACGACCAGCACGGGGGAGGGGAGGGGAAGGAGAGAGGTGAAAACAAGAGCTGTGTTCATACCACGGTCTGGAAGATAACAGTCTGCTCTATCATAATGAAATTTTGCACTTTCTTGCGTCTGTTCTCAGTATCATGGTGTGATTGACTTAATCAGGTATATTCTATTGCATTAAACGTTAGTGTCGATCACCGAAGGGAGACCACCCGCATATTGTTCTGTCTCTGGCAAACATCCCGACAGCAGTACGTCTATCTCTATCCTCTATGATAATTTTTAAAATATTCAGAGAATGACAGAAATAATCAAGACCTCGGTCTGTCGACGCCACGTCTAAAGGCACATTCCTAGGCTGGGTGACGTCGATGGTGGACAAACAAGCACGCGCTTTCCTTCACGGTACATATACAAAGTACGAAGGACCAGTCTTTAAAACCAGTGGCCTATACAATATTGCATAGTGGTATGGTTTACGGTAATACAGTGCACATGACTTATATATGTCATACCCATTTACAGCCCGACTTGAAGAGGAAGCAGCAGACGAAGATTAGTCCATTAGTAATCACCACCTCACGAATGTCCGAGCAAGTTGAAATAACACTGAACAAACCGAGATGGCAGTTACAGAACAGACTTTTGGGTAGTCGTTGATATCTTCCTGAGCTTCTAGAATTACAAAACGGCACCTGTTTTACCGATCGATGACCCGAGACGGATCATACAACGGAAGAGGTTAAAAGGGCAAGAGCACGTCCCCCATCCCCTTTTGGAGGGGTCTGACGCTTGAATGGTCAATCTTGGATTGGCCAGGTCTTAAAAAAACACTTCTAATCGAGAATCGACCAGTTACGGAGAGGCAACTCACTATTGAAGCCAGTACTGTTTTGTACTGTTTGTTTCAACACTTACAGTTTTTACAGTTACAGTTTTAAAACAATATTTTACGTCAACTTTATCTGTCTCTGAAACCCGAACGAAGCCGTGTCCCACAAGAAGTCTTGAAGCGTTCTTGCATATGTTGTGCAATATGTAGGAAGATGCCAGGTCGGTTGACCCCATAATTGGAGTCCTCGTTGAATCCTAGGTTAAAGGCAATTGGATCTAATACATCACAGCACGAACTTGATTTTTGGTACATGTTGAACTTTACCTTAGGAACGGGATGAGCTAGAAGATCGAAATAAAGACCAGTTTTTTATTTAAAGATTGAACGCCGGAGCGTCTCAGGGGAACCGATCCTGAACATTCACTGCCACTGTATGCTCCTGAGCAGCGAACCGGAGTCCAACGCTCTACCAACTGAGCTACCGAGGCGGCAAACATTTGGAATATTTCCATCAAGAGCTTTCACACTATATATAATTTATGTTCACTCAGCATGGTGTAGCTAATATATTTCTCGTGATTGCAAAAAGAGAATTGCCGTTTAGTTCATCATGTGTTCCCCTCAACAACGGGGAAGATCGTCGTTCATCCCACTCTGCTGCAATACCCAGATCGACCACCGGCCTGCCCATCGATCCCTGAAGTGAATGACGGATGATTTGGTTGAAGTTCATTGTGCCCAGTATCAAGTGAAGGTAAATGGACTTTTGGCGAAGAAGATGAAGACGGTTTCTGCACAGAATCACAGCGCACAGCAGGCATTAGACAGCGAGAAGCTATCCCACTAGGCATACCAGGTGAAATTATTCAAGGATGGATGTATTCAGGTTTGTTTTGAGCTGCAAACCATTTACGTAGGACACACTGCAATAATGGTTCAGTGTATCGCCTTTCGGGTGGGATCAGTGACCCAAAATAGGTTTTGCGCTAGGGTGTCGAGTGGAAAATTAAGCTCGGAATGTATGACAAGTGAGTGGAAATTTCTCCTCAAAATGTATGACGGAGTAAAAATTTTCCAATTTGGGTACTCAGGTGGTAAACTCTCAGAGCCCTTGTTTGAACTGAGGGATGGATACTTCCTTTAATTTTCTCAAAGTAAATATTTTAAAATCGTCCCCAAGCAGAATTGTTTGACCATTACCATGTGAAAAATTTGGGTTAAGCAGGTAAATCTTTACCAACTGAAACCCCCGGATACAGTCTCCAATCTTTTTAAGGAATTGGTGAATTGCCACAAATAAAAAACTTTTGGGGGCCTCTGAGACAACCTTCGGGGAAAAGAACTCTGGGAGCCACCAAGACTAACATTTGTGGGATGAAGATCAACTCTTGGGGGCTTCCCTAGACCAACTCTTGTGCCCCTCCTCTCCTCTCCCACACGACCAGCTCTAAAGGGCCCCTGAGACGAAATATCGGAGCCCCCCTTAGACCAACTCTGCAGAGGGGGCCTCCGAGACCGGCAAGTGGTGAAAAATGAAAAGGATTTTTTTCGTGCAATACCTAGTGCCAAAATTAATTATCTAACCATACACTGTATAGTTTTTCTGTCCGGGACAACGCCCCTCCTATACCTATGCCTATAGTTATCGGAATTTTGGAGGCCACTCCTGACCTCAATCACTGCACTTCGCATACACCTATGCTAGGGCCCAGTAGAGCCTTGGTTTACACTTAACTACACTTAATATACACTGGCCGATACATATATACACTGGCCGTGAATAAACACTAACCCATGATTTTTTACTTTTTTTCTTTTCCCTTGCCCTGTCTTTTTTCTTTTTTATGATACAAACCACCTGCGCAATTTTTTTCTAATTGAGCCTACACACTACACCTTATCTGCATTTATAGTTGCCTCGTGTGCTCTTTTTCACCTGTGAGTATGTACGTATATGTGTGTGTGTTCCAAATATATGCATGGATATAACTAACCCAGACGAAACTACAAACTTTCTATCATGGCAATAAACTCTTCCAGACTCTTGCTAAAAGTTTTTTTCTTTATCTGTCAATTCCCCTGCTCCTCTTCACATATCTACTCACCTTTATATGAATAGGTATGCTGCTTTCTATCAATCTAATCGAAGCTACAGCCTTCTTTCTGTTGTTTCTTCCTTTCGTCTACAAACAGCCAGGCGCGGCGGGTTGCGACAGCGTCAGATCGACTACTACTTTAAATTTCTGATCGCTTGCCGCTTCTCGGTCGCATGAGCTACATAATTTGCATTTCAAAAATTGCTGTAAATTAATTTTCTAAATCCTTATAGACTAGAAAATTATACAACTAAAAGCACACCAAGAGGAAGACTAACAATTTTTTGTCAATAACAAATAAGAAACCGGCCTTTCAAAAAGCCTAAAGATGCCACTTTTGTTTACTAGATGTAAAGACGGCGATTTGGTAAGTCCACGCCGTAGACCAGCCATACAAAAAAGTGTCGATGTTTGAAGGGTAACTGGATGCATTCTTGTTGCCCCAAAAAATAATTTAATGAAAATGTAGAGTTTCAATGTATTCAAGTACCGGACACTTTCAGTTCAACTTAAATATCAGCGTATTTATGCCTAGGGTGTCGTAGGGTGTCGTGAGTGGATTTGGGTGTCACAGGGCGTGGACGCAGCAATGAAGGGCTGATATGGATAAAAATTATTTTCTTCGCAATAAATGGTCAATTTTCTACCATACAATGTCAAAAAAATGCTGCTTAGCATACAAATTTCAAGATAATTGCTTTTAACAACAAAATGACCAAAAATGGTTTTCACTATTCTCCGTACCAGAAATACAAAAACAACTTTTCAAGGACGTAAGCCTAGAAATAATGTGCACAGATAAACTGCTTTCCAGAAATGTATCTTTCAAAGCGGTCAGCTCATTTTTTTGGCCCCACAAGGCTAGGGTGTCTAATTTTCCACTCACCAATTTTGTGAGTGGTGGAATTTAGTGGCGGTGTTCACCCATTGGAACTTTCTCCGGTGGGGCAGGGGGCACTGAGCGTCTTGCCCGCGCCAGAATTTCGATTTCAGTTGTTCCACTGAAATCGGTGGAGATAAGGATGGCAGGTATAATTGGCCAGAAAATAGAAATCTCCAGATTTTCTTTCAGAAAAGCGAAAGAAGCGCATAAGAGCCGAGTTAATTTGGCGATCTTCTAGTCGATTCTGCTACTCTCTTTTTCCAGTGGATGTTGGTAGAGGAGGCAATGGAACTGGCCCTTGTAGTAAGTATTGTTGAGTAAAATTCAATAGTAGTAAGTATTGTTGGAAGTGAGTGGAAAATCCAGCAAAACAAATATAAAAGTGAGTGAAAAATTCTGCTTGAATGGATGCCGTTCTGCACCCAGCACCCCAGGTTTTAGGACACTGGGTGGGATACGCAAAATTATCATGCAAAGTAAAGTCGGATCACTAAGCGCTTCTTTAAGCAGAGCGTAACACAGGGTAGAAGTGTGGTGCAATCAATTGAATTATACCGAGCATATCACAGGCTCATTTGCGCGACACAACAATTCGAAACGATTGTTTTGAGAAATCACTAACTAAAATTAAACTCGTAATTTAATAACGAGCCACAGATGATTCATGTGTTCCAAAGGACATCATACTGAGCAAGGCACCCGCAGATGTTTCCCCAGAAGGATTGTGCCGCACAGGCATGGGTAGCGCAGCAGCACGTGCGTCTGAGTGCCCACTTCTTTCCCACACATCAGGCAGATGGCCACGAAGTACGCCTTGCTGCAGCAGTGAGAATAGGTAGGTGTCGGCCGGTGTCCCATCCGGTTGAGGTACTGCTCCAAGCCTGCCCAGCACCCCACTTGAGACTGGCGCACCGTGACTGCGGCGTCACGATCGTGCCGAACGCCGGATGGCAGCGCGTGGTCCCGCATACTAGTTCAGTGCAAGCCGTTAGGCCAGTAGTGCTTCGCCGACCTGGAACTGTTCTCGCAAAAGGTCTTGGGGTCGGCTCCGTCGTCATCTTGTGGTAGAGCCCAAGTTTTTTTTTGACCAGTGTGTCCACCAGTTAATTCCGCGGTAGCCCGCGTTGCGCTGGCATCCACTGTAGCGCTTGCAAGCACTGCATATGTATAGACGCCTCTCATTTGACCGGATAAGAGGTCCCAGGTTCACCCTCCCATGGTAGAGCGTAAGGATAACACACTCCTGTACAGTGCCACAAGAGCGACCTGCGAGTTCAGGCGGGTGACCATTGACCCATCATTCAGTTGCTTGCGGAGTCCAACGACTAGCTCCAGCGCGATTGTAGGTACTGAGTTCTGCATCGGTACTAGAACAGAGAGTCCGACAAACAAGGACGCTGGTTTCCCGCGTCTGGAGCACGATTGCCGTTCATCCACCACGGGAAACTTCCACCTCCGCGAAGCCATCCCATGACAGGTTATTGTGTGTTGTGTTGTCCCCTGGGTCCTCTAAGCAGGACCATAGCCCAGAGGCTCCCTGAAACTGAGGTAGCCTCTGGCCAAGGCGGCCACCAGGCCGTCGCCCCACAGCTGCTCGGGGTCGATGTTTATGACTGTGGCCTGCCAGATGCAGGCGGGTGCCGGCGAGGGACAGACATCGAACAAGCACATACACAGGCGTGTCCGCCTCCTTCCTGCAGACGGCGTATAGCGCCGTTTGGTACCACTTAACGAGGCATTGCGCACAGTCCCGCGAGGGATGCTTGCCGATCCGGTGCAGGTATCGGACTGATTTGCTCCAGTTGCCAGCTCTCAGTCGGTCCACGTCGGCGACTGCATTGCAAACCTCGCCGGGTATGGGGGGCGGCAGTCCACCCCCCCCCATGATTCTTTGAAGAGGACAAACTTCCTCCACTCCTTGTTGACTGATCGCGCGAGGACCTTTGTCACGGTACGGGCGTGCATTTGGACGGTGTTCTGGGGCAGGCCAGAGGTCTTATTCACCATTGTGTCCGCCCTCTCATTGCCAAGCAGGCCGCCATGAGCGGGACCCGCTGCAGGTAGACTTCCTGTCTACCTGCAGCGGAGAGGAATCATCCATATGGCCGCTCCCAGGGGTGTCATCTGTGCCACGACACCCCAAGCGAGCAGGGAGAGGACGGCTTGGGAGTTCTTGCAGACAATGACCGGGGCCGTGACTGGTTCTCACCCTAGGCGATTGAAGTCAGCTAGTGCGGCTCGCAGTGTGATGAGCTCCGCTCGAGTGCTGGAGCACAGCTGGTGCACGCAACACTGGAATCTACCCGGGCGGAGGATCAGTAGGTTAGTCAAGTGTTGTTCAGCGGTCGTGCATCGGACTGAGTACGGAGCTAAGCGGTGGTCGCCCAGTCCTTCATCCAGATCAAAGAGAACGGACTCCCGAGTCAGCCGCAGCTGAGCAGTGACTCCCAACAACTTCTCCACCGCGGTATCAGCCAGGCCGGCCTTGCTCAGGACCTCTTGGCCTAACCCCACCACCCCGAGGTAGAGTACAGGTGTCTCGGGGCTGTCGTGTCCACCGTGACTCGGAGCGGGTCTTCTGCGGGGAGCAATTTTGCTCAGCAAATCACGCACGTGGCCAGGGCGCGACGGCGAGTGGACCGTTGGTAGACCCGCTTCCACCATGTGTGAGCCACAGGGGCCGACAGCAGGAAACCTGTGACCACTCTGGCTGCAACGTGGAGCTCCATCTCAACCAGCTCGACGTGGGAGGGGGATGCCACGGGTAGCCATGCCCGCACGACGAATTCCATGTCACTTCGCACATAGTCGCTAGCAACGGACCTGAGTTGCTGCTACCGCAGACCCCACGAACGCGCTATGAGTTACGCAGTAGTGCGAGGAGTGGTGTTCTTCACATGATAGGTCGCGACGGTCAGCAGCGAGAAACAATGCAGCGGTGGAGTATGCAAGGGCGCCCTGACACATCCACTGATTGCTCCTCCGTGACAGGTGTTTCCTTGAAAGCACTTCACTGAAACAAAATTTGCGTTAGCAATTAACAGATATTGTCATTGGGAAGAAAACTGAACCATTTCGACAACATGTCTACTTTAACAAGCGCATGAAAAGGGATCTGAGCCACCTTCGATTTGACGGCGGGGGGAGATACCCTCAAATATTGTGCCCAACCCTCAGTTAGACAGAGGCAGACAGAGACAGCCAGGCAAAGAGGCACTAGAGTTTTAGGGTGCATCGGCTGCTAACGCAATGTGTGGGACGTACAGACAGCCACTGACATAGACAGGTAGACAAAGAGAGACGGACGGGCCAAATAGGCATGGCACTTTTAGGGTACACCGGTTGCTAGGGCAATGGGCAGGCAGGCAGGCAGAAACAGACAGAGAGAAACATACAAACATACATTGAAATTTTAAGCCTGTTGGCTGCTAAGGTTATGTGTGGGCCAGCCAGTCAGCCAGCCAGACAGACATACAGATGGACAAAGGCAGTCAAAGGCAGATACCGACAGATATAAATAGATAGACAAAGAAAGACTGTCAGACAGCCAGGGACAGACCGATATGGCTCGACAGATTATACATAAATTTAGAGATAACCAGACAGACAGAAATAAATAGATACAGACAGACAAAAACAGACCAACAGCCAAAGACATATAAGCAGAGGGCGCGGTAGTGGAGTGGGCAGCCTAGCTGGCCGGCCCGCAGCCGACCCAGGTTTAAGGCCCAACGGCTCCCCTGAACAAGGAGCAAGCCCGCTAGCGACAAATCCTTCCAAAAGGGAAAGAGTTGGCGACGCCATATGACCCTGGCAGTTGGTGCGTCGATAAGCCCCAAAAATAATATAAAAACATTCAGTCTGACAGACATAGGCAGAGAAAGACAGCCATGCAGAAAGACCGAGACAGATAAATAGAGATACAGACATAAACACCCACACACACACACACGAGAGAGAGAGAGAGAGAGAGAGAGAGAGAGAGAGAGAGAGAGAGAGAGAGAGAGAGAGAGAGAGAGAGAGAGAGAGAGAGAGAGAGAGAGAGAGAGAGAGAGAGAGAGAGAGAGAGAGAGAGAGAGAGAGAGAGAGAGAGAGAGAGAGAGAGAGAGAGAGAGAGAGAGAGAGAGAGAGAGAGAGAGAGAGAGAGAGAGAGAGAGAGAGAGAGAGAGAGAGAGAAAGAAAGAGAAGAGAAGAGAGAGAGAGAGAGAGAGAGAGAGAGAGAGAGAGAGAGAGAGAGAAAGAGAGAGAGAGAGAGAGAGAGAGAGAGAGAGAGAGAGAGAGAGAGAGAGAGAGAGAGAGAGAGAGAGAGCTGTAAAGGAAGTGACAGCTGGAGCCAGTTCAGTCTGTAATGCTGAGAGGAGGGATGGATTCATCTGCCAAAGGGTATAGCACATCGAACTGGTGCTCAGGATCAAAGCTGGACCTCCTTGACATCAGGGATGCGGAGCCGAGACAATTTTGGACGGCTCCGGCTCCGGTCCGGGGTTATGATTTCGGCTTCGGCTCCGGCTCCGGGTTCAAGTGTCCTAACGGCTCCGCCTCCGGCTCCGGGCATAATAGTCGGCTCCGACCGGCTCCGGCTCCGGCAATGGCAATGTTCCTATATCCAAAATGTGATCGAAACGTTCTCAAGGGCGTGAAAGTCCATCAGATACAAAGTGACTATGTATTTGTACGAATGAAAAATGGCGACTGGATGAACGAACGCTCTTGACCAGATGCCAAAGGCCAGTGGACCACAAAACTGGACCAACCTACACTGCAGTGCAGTCGTATGGCAAACTGCACTGCACTGTTATGGCAAACAGAAATATGGGTCAGACATGACCGCAAACCCACATAGAAAATTAAAGATACAACGATCAAGTAAAGCTTGGACAGCCCGCAAAGAAAAACTTCGATGAGCTAACAGCAGGGTCGTTCAAAAAATATTTTTTTACTTTCAGATTCGAACCTGCTTCTTTCCCATTATATATTCAATTCTGATTTCAATGAGCCACATTCCAAGCATCTACGACAGCGGGAAAGATCGCCTCAAAACGGTTAAAGATTTCATGTTTCGGGCGCAATTGGCCCTCCGGCGTCGCAGTTTCCCCTTGTTAAATTGGGATGAAAGGGGTGCATAACCTACCAGTAAAGACAGCGTGGCATGTGCGTGCGTATAAGAGCGGTAGATGGGATTTAACATGCAGGCATCTACTTGTCAGATGTATTTGCAGCGCAATACAAATACATGTTATTCCACAAAAGACCTGAAATTAAACGATTCCGCACCCTAGATCTAAATCCCGACAGAACAGGAATGCCTTCCGGAGGCGAACCTTTCTCTAGTAACTATCGCTGGAGAACGTCGTGAGGCAGATGCTTCTGCCTATTCTCCTGCAAACTATTTAAGAGCTCTGGTACTGATAAAAGAAGATCCTTTTTCATATTTTTACCCTTTAGGTGGCTCACGAAATCCCCCCACCAGCTTCACACCACGTTCTGTGGGACCATTCACGACAGTAAGTTCTGGAATACCTCGAAACAGGGGAAGCCATACCAGTCACCAGCTTCTCAACGGAGCCATTTCATGTCAGAATCTTTCAGATTCAGGCGCTCGAATATCATCCAGCTTTCAGGAATGAGAAATTGGGAGGGGCTTGGTATCGAGCCGAGCTCTTCATAGCCTCTGTCGGAAACTTTAGCCTACCTAACTGAAAGGTGGATGGTTTTGCTGTTTAGGCCAGGTACTGTATCACTGCCTTTTTACCTTCAGCATTGTGATTCTTATTTACGAAGCAGATTATAACTTTCTGGTCACAAATAACAGTTGCGTTTGCACATTGACTTCAGCGCCTCTACACAATACCGGAGTATTATCTCGAATTGCGCAAGCTGGTTTACGTGTGGCTGTCAGGAGAGGTTGTCTCCAACAAATGTCTGTTTAGAAGACCCGGAGCTCACCAGCGAGCCATTTTATGGAATATAGGACACTTTTGGCATGAAGTGCGTGCTATTACTGTGTCAGATTCCGTTCATCATTCCACAAGATACTTAAAGACAGAATATTATAATTTTTGGAGTTTAACAACGAATCAACTGCTCAGGTCATATGGCATCAGTGGAGAGAGGGAAGGAATTAGCTCGGGCTAGAGCAGGGCGCCAGATTCTGCCTCTGGGTGGGCTCAAACCCACGACACCCAGCATATAATGAATGTCATTGGCCAAGCCGAGCGCAAGCGCTAACCGACTGGGCCACTCAGACTCCGAAATAGTTAGCGGCTTTCCTTATAAGTGGTTCTAAACCATGCATTTGGGTTCCTCCGTCGCGGATAGTCAGCTTTAGAGCCTTCTATGAGCCTCAAAGCTATCCATAAAATGCAATGCAGTGCTTTCATTAAGTTAATATAGAAATCGCCCTGAATGTGCTGAAGTCAATTTGTCATCAGCTGTGGTATCTGTGCACAGAAAGTTATATTCTGTCGCGCTGGTGAGAACCACCATCGTGGAGGCAAGGAGCCAGTCGCACAACAATTGGCCAAAACAGCAAACGATTCACATTTGACTAGGGCAGGCTTAAGTTTCCGATAGAGGCTATGAAGAGCTATGTAAATGGTCGGTACTAAGCCTCAGCCAGCTTGTTACTCCTGACAGCTGGCTGGTATTCGATTGCCTGAATCTGAAATATTCTGACCAGAAATGGCTCCGTTGAGAAGCTGGTATAGCTTCCCCTGGTTCAAGGTATTCCAGAACTTACTGTCGTGAACGGTCCCACAGAACGTGGTGTGAAGCTGGTGGAAGATTTCGTGAGCCACCGAAAGGGTAAAAATATGAAACAGGATCTTCTTTTATCAGTACCAGAGCTCTTAAATAGTTCGCAGAATAGGGAGAAGCACCTGCCTCACGACGTTCTCCAGCGATAGTTACTAGACAAAGGTCCGCCTCCGGAAGGCATTCATGTTCTGTCGGGATCTTGAGTACAAGGGTGCTGAATAATTCAATTTCAGGTCTTTTGTGGAATACCATGTATTTGTATTGCGCTACAAATACATCTGACAAGTAAATGCCTGCATGTTAAATCCCATCTACCGCTCTTATACGCACGCACATGCCACGCTGTCTTTACGGGTAGGTTATGTACCCCTTATATACGAATTTAACAAGGGGAGACTGCAACGCCGGGCAGCCTATCTCGCCCGAAACATGAAATCTTTAACCGTTTTGAGGCGATCTTTCCCGCTGTCGTAGACGCTTGGAATGTGGCTCATTGAAATCAGTATTGAATATATAATGGCAAAAAGTGGGTTCGAGTCTGAAAAGAAAAAAGTTTTTTTGAACGACCCTATGCTAACAGTGTTCAACACACAAAAAAACACATCAGATAGGCTGATGGCATAATTCATTTTCGAGAAAAATCGGAACCAACCACCTACTGCCCAGGGCCCAGCAGCTGGTTCGCTCACTACACCACCCAATCGCGGTTGGAGCGGGGCAGCAACATTGCCTTCAATGTGTCTGATCTTAGTCTGGACCTGAGATCAGTAAGCAGTAGCTTCATCGCGGAGAACAACCTCTCCACGGACACCTGAGTAACTGGTAGCGCGGCCATTACCAGGCTAGTCGCCTGGATGATGGCTGGATATTTATCTAAGATGTCGCATACGGTCGCTCTCTTTAGGCGACCCAGGTTTTTGAAGTCGGCTAGTGCCGCATCGAGTGACGGGGATGCTGTTTTCTGCGCCTTTTGCCCTGGGTTCTCGACAGACCTAGTATATATTACTTCTCCGAGTACATGATAGCTCTCCTGGGGGGGGAGGTGGGAGAAAAGGTTTTATTGCTCGACAGACCTAGTGTAAACACCTTTTTCAAACAATTTCTTCGGCCTTTGGGGGCCAGAAGAGTCTGTCCCCCTTCCAGGGCTTTGGGGGGGCATGACAGGAATGGCATCCCACCTGCGTCTGTCAACAGGGGCGGATGCAGGCCGACGGTATGGGATAAATCGTGAAAAACATATGGTTTTTTTAAGAAAATCGCCAAAAATTGGGCAGTTTGGGGAGCAGATGCCTTTTTTTGCGCCCCCTCATGGATCCGCCAGTGTCCGCCAATGCTTTCATTTGTTGCCAATTTCTGCCCATGCTAAATGGCCTAAATGACATTACCTGCCCGAGAGTGAGACCGTATACTGAACACCCTAGTTGGAATATTTCATTAATCTCGATATACATAACATATTGAGAAAATGTAATATTTCAGGTGAATAAGGGTGTTTCCATGCGACATCTCACGAGGTAAAATGTGACCATTTCACGTTTGACTTTTGGTAATTTGAGAGGTCTTTGGGAGCCGGAGCCGGACCCTTTCTGACGGCTCCGGCTCCGGCTCCGATCAAAAGTGTTTCGGCGGCTCCGGCTCCGGCTCCGGGTAGAATGGTCGGCTCCGACCGGCTCCGGCTCCGCATCCCTGCTTGACATAATAACAATAACTGTTGGGACTTATTGACGCACCAACTACCAGGGTTATATGGCATCGAAAACTCTTTCCCCGTTGGAGGGGTTTCTTGGGAGTCAAATTGCTCCTTGCACAAGGAATCTACCGGGCCTTAAACCCGGGTCGGCCGCGTGGAGCCAGGTTGCTAATCACTATAATACCATGCCCACACCTCCTCGGCATCACAAAACTGGCCATCAAGTACATTGCACTTGCAGTCATACTGGAACTCTGCATCTTAGGCATCAAAACATAGCTAGACAGATTTAGGGTTGCGGGCCAAAGTACTCAAGGAAGAAGTTCATAACGGGAAGAAGTTATGCCTAAAGTAGGTACGTACGCAAAAGTACGTATGGCTAAAGTACGTAGAGATAAAATACGTACCTAATACGCGTCTAATAATCGTAATGGAAAAGGTTCGTATGGAAAAAGTTTGTACGGGTTAACCTTCGCCCGGGTGGGGAACTTTTTAGACCCCCTCGGGTTTTTCCGAAGAGACCAAAAAACGGCGGCCCGCAGCGCCGCCAAACTTACTATAGCTGTTCCTTCATCATTTTTACATCTTTCCTGAAAATTTTAGCTCAACGTCATATCAGGTCAGGTCACCAGGCCAGGTGAAGTGACCTCACCTAAAAAAATTCTCAGGACTGCATAACTAAAAGGAGGGTTAATTGATCAATTCGAAACTCATACCACATAATGGGCTCACCAGGAGCTACAACATATATTCCGGAATTTGTTATATTGGTGACCTAAGGTCATGTGCAGAGCATGACCTCCCCGTTGTAAATACATGGGGAAAATAACGAAATGAGTTTTTTCTCAATAAGTATGGATTGAATAAACTTCCAACATCGTTTAAGACTTGCTCTTAGCCCATTTCTAAAATTGATACCCAAAATTTTGACTTGTGACCTTTGAAAGGTCACGTTGGGTCAAATAAGCATTTTTGGTGTTTTACTGTACACATTTTTAGTAAACAAAGATATAACTTTCATTTTTTCACCAAAGTATTTACATAGTCACTGCAAGTCAAATGATATACATCATGACTATACCAGGGCAAGTTGGGTCAGACCGTTGACCCGGATCAGGTCAAATGTCAAATTTGACCTGGCATGGTAATATTATATATCATTTGATTTTTATTGATGCGAGGATTGCAATGGTGCATCAGCTATTGCTGCATCTTGCTTGGTTTGGAAGTTATTGGTGAAAAAGGAAACGCCTCTATGCGTGGGTGGCTACGGACATTCCCAAGAACATTTCCAATATTCAGTGACCTGAAGCTCCCTAGGCTTTGACCTGACCCGAAAATCATTGCCACTGCAATGAAAGAGCAGCTCAAGAGCTTTCGAATGGTGTTAAATAAATGTGTCTAGCTATCACAGTTTCTGAGATATGAGGTTTCTTTAGTACACCTCATATTAGTGATTTTGACCTATTTTGACCTCTTGTGACCTTGATATTGACCTGATGAGAAAAATGATCTAAGTATTTTCGATATAATTTTTGAAGATCTTTCAATTGCCGTTTTGCGATTTTTTCTAGCTCTTTGTTTTTGAGATCGTGGGGGGTCTTTTTTAGACACCCACCAGGGCGAAGGTGGCTCGTACCCGCCACCGGGGCAAGGGTTTAAGTACGTAGGGGTAAAATGTTTGTAATGTAAAAAGTTCGTATGGAAAAAGTTCGTACGGGTTAAAGTACGAAGGGCTAAAATGTTCGTAATGTAAGAACTTCGTAAAGAAAAAGTTCGTACGAGTTTAAGTACGTAGGGGGGGGCATTCCACGACATTTCAGCACAGGCCTTACGCCCTTGTCTCCGATTTTCTTAAAAGAATATGAGTATAGGGTTATCGGCAGAGGACACATAGAAAAACTAACGCAAAGAGGAACTGAGGTCTGCATGGGACGTTTTTTCAGCCTCCACCCCCTTCTCTCCAGTTTTTTTCTGTTCCAATCCATTCAATCCCTAAAATGTCAGAAAAGTTCGTCCCATTCCGTCTCATTCCATCATTTTCCTTGAAATCTGGCCGAAATTTCGTTCCATTCCACCATGTTCCTAATGAGCCCTAGGAAATTTCTTCCCATTCTTTCCATTTCTGCAAAATCCTATCCCATTGCATTCCATTCCTATTCCATGCAGACCTTGGTGACCAATCCAGCTTGCAAGTGCCAATCTCTAATACATCGTACGATGCCATTGATGGCGCACTAGAACAACAGCTTACGTGAGTTTGGCCTTTCCCGAGTCCTGTCAAATTCTCTCGGCAGAGAAAATTTGCGAGTTTTAATACCAACGGGATCTAAATATCACAGGCTTATTTGTTTCCAAAGAGGAAAAACAGAATCTGAACTAAAAAATATGTTTCAAAGGGCTCATTTGGTAAACGAAATACGACACTATCACGGGATAACCCATCAAAACGATGGTAATTTCAGAGTTCGTTAAATTTCTAACGAGGAGGTCAGAACTGTCGTGATCGTACGGGAAGAAGTTTTAAGGTATCATGACATGAACGTGTAGTTTTGCTTACGTACTTTTGGCTTACGAGTTTTTTGCCCCTACGTTCACTTGCTTACGTATTTTTGCATACGTACTTTTGGCATACGAGTTTTATTTTCTACGTACATATATTTGCTTACGAATTTATGCGTACGAAGTTTATATGTACTTTAGCCATACGAACTTTGGTCCGTAAATGCGAATTTAGTGTGACCAGCCTTTACCTAAATCAATTTCTCATGATGCAAAGAAGGAATACGTAATAGCCTAAATAAATGTTCCCATTTTTTTCATTAAATAAGTAAATAAAAGTTGATTAGGCATAGCGAAGTAAGGCTATTTGGTATCAAAGTTTGTAGTTTTTTAAACAGTTTTTAGTTTTGTAAATATGATAAAAAGAGCCTAAACATCTGTAAATGTAAAAAAATGTGTTCGCGATAATAAATGATTAAAATCCTCCAAAAGAGCCCAAAAAATGTATTTACTATTTGAGAAAGAGATGGGTTAAAAGCCAAAAAACATTTTTTGGCTTTTTTTACTTTGATTTATTGGTAATCTCGAAATCATAGGGCAAAATTGGATTTCTCAATTTTTCATGTATTGACAACCTATTGTGCATGCGTGCCTTATTAAAACCAAACGAGCTATACAAAATTAATCCTAATTATGGGTCCCCTTGGGCTGGGGCCCCCTTGAGGTGGGCCCCCTTTAAGGTTGGTCCCCCCCACTTTTCAAACCGTTCCTATGCCCCTGTGCCACATGCTGGGCAGCAACTGTGTGGCACCAGTAGAAATATTTTTACAGCCTACAATTTTGCAACTTTGTTTTTCTTTATTATTTTAATAAGCTTTCCCTCAAATCTTTTAAAAAATGTTTGCAATTTTTTTCCATTGTTCTTTACTGTTGGGGCTGGATCATGCAGTGTAGATGAATATTTGAGGTAACATTCAAAGACAGATTTCTTAATTCAAAGTAGAACCCCACTCAAATTTTAATATGAAAAGAAAATAACCCAGTAGAAAGCTTCCCCTTATCATTTCTAGATTCCTGTTGGGTTTTCTGGAAAAATTGTTCCAACAGTTTCCAACCTTGGGAACAAAAATTTCCAAATATGGTTTAATGATCCCATTGTTTGGAACATAGTTATTCTCCAGTGTGCAAAGTATTGCTCTTCTGATAAGATCTAGTCTATGTGAGCGCCCTTGGAGACAGGAGCAAGTGGTGTGAATTTCATGACCTGGTGCGAATTTGTGAGACTGGTGCAAGAGAGGCAACACTGAAAATCAAACAAATAAATAATAAATGGTAATAAAGACACAGGAGTAGCCTGTGAAAACTATCAAACTAATAAGGGAGGTAGCATTTCATCATGTGGGTAAGAAAGGGTGCATTTTTCTCCCTGTAATTTGGGGATTGGTGCTAATTTTAAGTGACTGGTAGTGCAAATTTAAGTGATAATTTTAGATGGCTGCAGTGACTCATCTGACCTGCTGCCATGCTTCGCAAACTGGGTCATTCTTGGGAATGCTGACCAAAATTTCTCCCACTTATGAGGGCCAAAATAAAGATAATTTTGTGCTATCTGTTCTTGTGTGGTGGTTATAGGTACTGTTCTTGTATGATGGTTATAGGCCAGTCTGCAAAGTATGGCAGCAGGCCAGACGAGTCCCACCAGCGGCTGGTGGCACTTGTCCCACCTGGTCCCACCAGTGGCACCAGGGTTGGCAGCAGCCGGCAGAGTGGTTTAAACCACTGGTTTAAACCGGTTTAAGCCGGCTGGTATAAACCCGGTGGCAAGAAGTGGCAAAAACTATGAAATACTAAACATTAACTGATATTCGCGTAAGATTTGAATGTAAGGGCTTTTTCTGGGGTGAAAACGTATATTACTGTGTATTGGGAGCCTTCAGCTTCATCTTCTTCCATTTGATCACACAACTTCAATAATCTGTTCATACCAAATGGTCTTTATGGCTGGAACCAATCCATTGACAGATCCAGGGGGGAGGGAAGAGGCCAGCCCTATAAAGTCGAAAATAGTATTTTTGCCCCCCCCCATGGCCGGCAGCAAGAAATGTTAGAGGCAGTCAGCTACCATTCAGGCCGTGTGACAATTTTTATTCACCGACTTTTTATTTATTTATTTAGGGCCGCTCCCAACAGGCACACTTGCCCAATTACAGGAAGTATCGGCGTGGGTGTTTAAGGATCCTCTCCACCGGGTCAGATCGGACACGGAAGACGTTTTCCCGCGGAGGGGATTGAACCCACGTTAATCCATGCTTTCCGATCCGAAGACTGGCAACGAAGCCACTAAGCCACCCGGCGCCAAGTGATCAGCTTTTCGCCGATCAGTCTGCCCCACCCCCAAACGGACCGCCTGAATCCCCAAGTGACCTCACCTTTCTGATATGAAGGGTTTTTTACCATGGATGAAGTGTCGTTGCTTCTATTGTTAGTTAAGAACCGGTACATACATTTTAGATGACGCCAAAGTGAAATACCACACCAGAAATGTAGGTATGCCAATAAAAAGATTTGTTCTCTAATCGCCAGAAATCATATACATATTATTAAATAACAGTTTGGTCCATTCAACCTTATCTTACTTTATATGATTTATTTCAGACATTTTATTCGAAGACAGTAGCCCACCCAAGTGGAAGAGGCAGACGCAGGCACCCATGGAGGGCAGAAATGAGCCTGATCTGGCTTTTAGTGCCAGTTCTACTCTCACCTTGCCGTCCCTGCCCCTAACGTGCCGCCCCTGCGTTGAAGCATTCATCCAATATGTGATTCAAGCCGTCCCCATTCCGAAACTGCCGCCTCCTCACCAGGAAAAGAAATCCTGTGCGTGACATGTCGCCCCCCCCATCAGCCTGCCGCCCCCAAAACAATAATCCTGGGTGTGCACCTGCCAAGAGATAAATGTATGGTATAACCGACCACTGGGGGTACAATCCACTAGGTTTGAGAGCTTATTATCAGAAGAGACCAACAAAGTAGCTCGAGGAGACAACTTGTTTGAAAAAGGTGAATGTTTTAACCAGAACAGGTCACTCAATGCTGATCTTCACTTGATAAGTATAGCTTACAGAAGCTCAAAAGTACTGCTAATAATGCCGTTTCCATGTATTCAGGCTGAAATAATGTCCTTCGCCATAAAAGATCCAGTACACCAGTCACTCAGAGAGGCTTGGGGATCCCCAGCTTGTACCCTTTCTAATGTTCACCATTGTTCGGCATTGAAGAAGACTCAAAATTGTCACCAAATATGACACATAAAATAATAACAGTCTTCGCAATAATATGTCATGCACCTTAAAGGCACTTGCCTTGCCTCCAATAGAGAACTGCATCGGAGACCCCAATGCATGGGCTGGATTCTTACTGAGCTTGAGCGGATTGAATTCCTAGTCAGGAAAACCGTCTTATTAAATCTAGACTGTCACCAGACATCTGAATTAGCCCATTTAGTTTGGCTGATATTATAGATTATGAACAATTGAACTGAATAAAATGTGGATAGCATGCGATCATATCTGCGTTTACTGCACTAAGCCTTAAGACTAGAAAATATAAAATGCTAAATAAGATGATCAGAATACCAGAAATAGGTACAGTGTACCTATCAGCATGATGTTGGTAACAACTATTGGAAAATGCCTAAAGTTCAGTTTCCACAAATAACGGCAAATTTGGCCTCCCCGAGTTTGCCAATTTCTGCCGGTTTAAACCAGTAAAAACCGGCTGGCGGCAGAAACCCCTTTCAACTGGCAAAAATACCAACCCTGCACCAGCCATGTAAAATTATCACACCACCAGCCATCTAAAATTCTCACACCACCAGCCCCCAAAAATTCACACCAATCTGCCAAATACCAGGAAGAAAAATTCACCCATTCCTACCCACACAATGCAATGCTACCTCTACCATTACTTAGTTAAGGACTTTTTATAAGGCCCCCTCCTTTATCTTAATAACCATTCAGCCATTATTTGTTTAGCTTAAGTGTCACCTTCCTCGCACCAGTCTCGCAAATTCGCACCAGGTTGATAAAATTCACACAACTTGGTCCTGTCTCCCAAGGGCACTCACACCCACGAGGCCTCATGGAAAATACAATCGTTTGCACACTGGGTTATAGGTAGTCTTTCAAATTTGAGCACCCCAATAGTTTTTTTTAAAATACACACCCCTAACTGAAGGACAACAAACTAATGCATTAAAGACCAGTAATGGATGGGATACCTCACCAGGATCCAGTCTGCAAAGTATGGCAGCAGGCCAGACGAGTCGCACCAGCCATCTAAAATTCTTGCACCACCAGCCTCAAAAAATTCACACCAATCTGCCACATACCAGGGAGAAAAATGCACCCATTCCTGCCAACACGATGCAATGCTACCTCTATCATTAGTCGATTAGTTAAGGACTTTTTATATGGCCCCCTCCTGTGTCTTAATAACCATTCAACTATTAATTGTTTAGTTTAAGTGTCGCCTTCATTGCACCAGTCTCACAAATTTGTACCAGGTTGAAAACATTCTCACCAGGTTGATAAAATTCGCACCACTCGGTCCTGTCTCCAAGGGCACTTGCACCAACGAGATCTCGTTGAAAATGCCATACTTTGCACACTGGACCAGGATGCCCACCAAAAACAAAACCTTACACAGAGTAACCCAAGATAATAAAGCGGGCCTTCAGCCGGGCATGAAATTTCCTTAGCAGTTCCTATTTTGAAAATAATTTGCAGAAAACATTGTTGATATGGCTGTACCTGTAGTGAGAATCTAGTTTTTTGTCATTAGTTTCTGAAATATGAGACTGTTGAGAATTAGTGGCTACATAATCGATAGCTGGGAGGAAAACACACAAACTGAATGTAAAATTATGACTCTGCAAGCAATAGTTCGCTAACACTATAAGAAAAACTTCTGAGCCTAGTGTATACAGATTCAATTGCAGGGGGCTGTAGTTAAAGTACCCTGGGCTGTACCTTCCCTCCTATCTCAAAATCTATCATCCAGTGTTAAGTAGGAAATACAGCATTACTTCAGCTTAGATTTGAATCAATACTTACTGCTTGAGTGGATATACCGTAGATACCGTAGATACCGTAGATGTTTCGGGTCTTCTTAAGGCACGCACGGTGCCTGATCTGCCCGGTCTCGTCGAGCTCTGGTCATGAACCTTGCCTGTATCGGCTCGGAGCCTTAAACTTTAGCTCCGCCCAGTGTTTATCTAAGTTAGTTTTGAATCCATTGGCAGTTGTGGCCTCGACGACCCAGTTCGGTAGCCTGTTCCAGTCGTCGACGACACGGATACTAAAGAAGTTTCTGCGAACCCGGGAGGTGTCCGCTCGGGGCTTGTCCACTTTGAAGCGATGTCCTCTTGTGGTAGACACACGCGGGTCTCGGAAAAGCTTCTCGCGTGGGATGTCAATTAGGCCATTCATGATCTTAAACATCATCAGCATGTCACCACGCCTCCTTCTGTACAGTAGAGAGGGTAGCTGGAGATTCCTGAGTCTTTCTTCGTAGTCCAGGGTCATCAGCGATGGTACGAGCCTCGTTGCCCTGCGCTGAACAGCTTCTACCATGAGGATGTCAGCCTTGTTGAAAGGACCCCAGACTTCGTTTCCATATTCGAGGTGAGGTCGGACGAGAGCTTTGTAGAGAAGAGGGAGCGTCATATGATCCAAGTGAATGAACGTGCGCTTGATGGCCCCAAGGATCCTACTTGCTTTGGTGACAGCTGAAGCCGCTTGCATTCTAAATTTAAGCTCCTCGTCCACCATGACTCCTAAGTCCCTTTCGACTGACCTGGCTTCCAAAATAGTATTGAACATTGAGTACGATGTCCGCATGTTGCCAGTTCCAAGGTGAAGCACACCACACTTCCCTGCATTGAATGGAAGGAGCCAGTTACTGGACCAGTCCTCGAGCTTGTGTAGGTCTGCTTGAAGACTGCCTACTCCCACAGATGTGTCAACATTGCTGTAAACCTTAGTGTCGTCAGCAAATAGCTTCGCACTGGATGAGAGAGCAGTAGGGAGGTCATTCACGAATATAATGAATAACGTAGGGCCCAGCACTGATCCTTGAGGGATCCCACTCTTGACAGGTGCCCATTCAGATAGTGCCTCATTTACCCTCACACGCTGCAGTCGGCCCGACAGGAACGACTCAATCCATCGGAGAAGGTTGCCTCTAACTCCGTACCCATACAGTTTGTGGATGAGACGTCTGTGGGGTACCGAATCAAAGGCCTTAGCAAAGTCTAGGTAAGCCACATCAACGGGTTTTCCATCCTCAAGGGCCAAGCTCCAGTCCTCAAGGCAGCAGAGAAGCTGGCTGACACATGATCTTTTGGGTAGAAAGCCGTGCTGGGCATCACTGAGGAGACCTTCACTCCGCATGTGCCCAAGGATCTGATCCCTAATAAGAGATTCCATAATTTTGGAAGTAACAGAGGTGAGGCTCACAGGGCGATAATTGTTTGGTTTACCCCTGGCTCCTTTTTTAAAAATAGGTACCACCTCAGCCACCTTCCAAGCATCAGGAGGAGTACAGCTCTCGAGGGACCTCCGAAATAATGAGCAGAGAGGTGCAGATAGTAAAGAGGCCAGCTCCATGAGTACCCTTGGATGGACTCCATCCGGCCCAGGAGATGCAGATAGTCGCAGCTGCCGTAGCTTGCATTCCACGAGACCTGGCGTGAGCTGTATGTCCTCCAGTGTGTTTGCTGTTGGAACATTGAAGCATGGTATAGGTGCATGAGGATCTTCTGAGGTGTGGACACTGGAGAAAAACGCCGATAGCAGTTCTGCCTTTTCTTGGTCTTCACTTGCTATTGACCCATCTGGTTTCTCCAGGTCCCGGACCTTATCCCTGACTGTTGTCTGTGCTTTGGTATAGGCCCAGAACATTTTTGGGGTCTCCTTAACTTTTTTAGCAATTTTAATCTGATACGCTTTCCTTAGTCGCCTGGTAAATCGTCTAAGGTCATTTCTCTTCCTGGCAAATATCTCCCAGAGTCTATTTTTGTCTTCAACGGTGGTAGCCATCTTGTAATTCTTAAGTGATGTTTGCTTGGCTTTGATGAGTCGCATACCTTCCCTTGTAATGTAAGGTTTCTTCCGCCTTTTATGAGAAACTCGCACAGGAATGCAATTCTCCATCAGTTTCTTCACCTTGTTCGAGAAGTTGTTGTAATGAACATTTATATCTGTGGATTCAGTAAGAGCCCAATCCAGTTCAGCTGCTTGCTTTCTCATTTCATCGAAGTCCCCACGATAAATTGCTAACCTCGGAGCTGACTCAGGCAGTTTACGCCGAGCCCCACATACCAGGTAGAACGAGAGGCAGAGGTGGTCACTTTTACCCAGACCAGGTAGAAGATGAAGGTTGTCCACAATTTGGTCATCAGAGGTTAGCACCAGATCCAGAATGTGTGGGGTTTGGTTGCATCGATAACGGGTGGGCTCGTAAACATGCTGTGTGAAGAAGCAGTTTCTGATCGATTCCAGGAATATATTGGAGAAGTGTGAAATGTGATCAAGGGACATTCCTAATTTCCAGTCAATGTTAGGTAGATTGAAATCTCCAAGGATTACTATCTGGTGAGGGCATGCGGATGAAACATGTTCAATGAGTTTGCAGAGTTGAGCATTGTTATCAGGTGTGCTGTTTGGGCTCCTATAAATATTTCCTACCAAGAGTCTTTCATGATTGGCTAGGCTGACTTCAATCCAGAGATTTTCTGCAAAATTGTACCCAAGAAAGTCCACTTCTCGGCAATACAGACTGTCCCTGCAAAATATCAACAGCCCTCTAGTCCCTCTTGCTCCTGGGCCAGCAGCCATAGGGTCAAAATTTAGATGCATTGAGTATCCAGAGAGAGCAAAACTGGCCAGAGATATGGGGTGAGACCAACTTTTCGGCAAGGCTTCTGAAATTACAATCAAATCAGGCTCGTTTCCAGTGATTAGCAGGGATAACTCATCACGTTTGTTCAGGAACTGGTCAGCATTTGTATACAACACCTGCAGTTCTCTGGAGCATGATTGTCAATACTTGCCACCAGTGCCTTGCTTTTGTACCTTTCTGGACTGTCGCTGGGTATTTGTCACCACCAGTGACTGGACTGGACGCCTTGGTGGCTCCTCCAAGTTGATTGCCCTGGGTACTACACCCACTGGGCCATCCCCAGGTTCCTCACCTATGGGACATGGAGCAGCAGTTGGTTCCGTAGTAGAGCTGCCACCAGCACCAGCTGAGATACCACTCACAGGTGATACTCCTGGGGGATCCTCAACATGAGGATGTTTTTGGTCAGCACCCTTGATGCCACTGTTCTCAGGATTACCTGCAGGTACTTCACCTGAGGGTTCCTCTGCAGTGGCATCTGCAACTTCTTCTGAGGGAACTGCCATTGATACTGCACCAGCATAGTCCGGGTTTTTCTCTTGCAGAGTCCTCTCTGGGATCTGGATGCTTTCAGGTCGCACCCCATTTACAGCTTCACTAGGTGCTAACAGATCAAGGTTCCTCCCTGGAGTGGACTTGGCCTGCAGCAGTGTGTGTGAGCGCCTTCTACACCTTTCCTGGTATCTCTCATCTGCTCCTGGAGAGACCACTATCTTTTTGTTGCGGATGACTAGGTCCTTCTCCCCATTTTTTCTTCGTGTGCTCAGCTTCTCTCTAAGGACTTTGGCAGCTTCCCGCTCAGCGGGGGTCAGGTCTGGATTGATGTAGATGCCCTCCCAACGAGGGCTGTCCTGAAGCAATGGCGCCGATCTAATAATGTCCCACTTAGTAGCCTCTGAATCCAAAGTAGCTATTAGAAGTCTAGCCTTCCCTTGCTGCCTCTGACCTACACGGTAACTAGATGTGATTCTTGTGTTGAGGTGCATCACATCCCTACACATTACCATCACTGTTTCACAGTCCTTGGTTACCACTTCTTTACGAGTGTTCCCTTGCGGCTCAGGAAGATTGTGCACAACTATGTTGTACTTCCTCCTCTCCTTCTGTAATATGTCCTCGGTTGACTCTTTAGGGATGGCCTGAATTTTTTCACTGAGAGTTGTTATTACCTTGTCACAGGACCCCTTAACTATCTCTGAGAAGGTGGGTTTCGCATGGTGAGCCTGCATTCCTGCATCATCCAGGGCGTTCTCTGGAATATGGCTAATGGTCTCTTGAAGCTTCTTTTGGATAGTTACAAGGGTATTCATCTTTTCCAGAAGAACCCCTGCATGCTGAATTGCAACAGCTTTCATTTGTTCAGCATGCTCAGAAGAAGCCATCTCCAGTCGCTGCAGCTTCTTAGATATGCTTTTCTGGAGCTGCATAGCTCCCATCTCATCACAACACTTGCAGCAGTTCCACATCAGTTGTTTGAATTTGTTTAGTGCCCGCCAGGCTTGTGTAGGCAACGCCTGACACTTGGAATGGTACCAGTTTTTGCAATTGTCACATTGAACTCCTTCGTCAGAAGGATCATCAGTTACTGGTTTACCACATTGGGTTAATGGACCCCCAGGGCAGTTTGCACTCTCACTGCTATTGCTTGACAGGGCTGACACGTTCATGTTGGAGCCGAAAGGGCGAAAGACGCTTTCGTCCAATTTACCTATCACCTTCCCAACATAGTTTGCATCCTGACTGGCTTTGGGCCTGGGAGGATCAGTGTCCACACTTTTCGGCTCTGTTTCATCATCAACCTGCATTTGATTCTGCATAGATTCAGTATGAGAGCATTCTGACAGGGATGATGTTCGACGGGTCCCTGAGCTTTGAAGTCCGGCCCCGAAAGTTGTGGGATTTCCATGATGATCTCATGCAAAATGCAAACGACAAGCCAAGCTCCAACCATCCTTCCTCCTCTTGTTTTCTTCAACCCACCCTTTTTCTGTAACACTTTAAGCAAATCACCTTCCCTGTTCCCCCTCCCGGGGCCCGGGTTTGCTAATTTTCCCTCTCACCTTTACAGAATTGTGGTGCCGCGGCGGGGGCGTGTGGTGCCGGACTGTCGGAGCTGCCGGAGTCGGTATCCGGCTCCGTGATGGTGCGTCGGGGTGAAGCAATTCCACACAATTCCAAACCATTATCCATCACTAGAAATGCGCTTTCCTGTCAACTGCGCAAGGCTGGAGATATCATTCATGGCGCAGGTTTGTGCGGCAATAAACACTTGGCTCACCGCGCTTAGAAAACTTTACCATGGAAAGAAAAACCTTCGAGAGGCATTATTGATCGTGGGGAAGATTGATCGTGGGGAAAGATTGATCGTGGGGAAGAATTGAACGAGGGGAAGAACTGATCGTGGGGAAAATATGATTTGTGGAACATATGAACGACACCCGACTCGACGAGGCGCTTGGGGCAGCCCAAGGCCTTTAAATGTAGAGGTAGAACGCTCCCCTCTCAAAAAATGGCAACCTCTGTTTCTAGAGACTTTTACGTTTGTGACGTCAGCAGTTGCTCTCAAGGTGGCATCATACCTACCGAGTTATATCACCATACTGTGGGGATATAACGACGCACTATACCCCCGTCTATGAGGTGAAATAGGGCCTTATATCCCCATATAGCGGTGATATAAGGCCCTCTAAAAGGGCCAATCAAAAGCCGTTTAGCCGACTCGTGGTTTTTTTTACAGCTGAAAGCTCTTTTATTGCACAGTTGACTTTTTGAGCAACTAGCAGCAATACAAAACACGCATAACACACAGGTAAGGAATTGTTGTGAAATATAAACTTCTGTGCCACCACATTCCGCCAATGAGAAGTCGAAAGAAAATCACTTTTGAGGCAACTAAACCGCATCTCTGGCGGCGTAGCAAAGCATGTACGCTGTAGCTCTCTTTACTTCTTCGGCCGGTACTTGCTTAACACAGGTATCGTTCATGTGGTACCAGCTATCCTTAGACTGGTTCCAGCAGAAGGCAGTGTAGTGACCGGTCTGTGCGCTGCCATGGTGTACTACCACTGCGTACAAGTCAAACACAGAATTGGCAGAGATCTGCGGTTGCCCGAGGGCCATCCAACTGAGGTCGAGGTCGCTCAGGGGAAAAGCGACGTGAGCGTGCACTTTGCGTGGTGTGCTGCCGCTGCTGGTAAAGCGCTTAAGATGCACGATCATCACAGATGGCAGGCGCCAGAGATCGAACTTTTGCAGGCGTTCTGTTTCTTTTGACAATTTGAACATACCCAGCCTGGAATGAGATCATCTTGGACGTACTGATGGAGACATTGAGCAAGACTGCTGTGTGAAGACGGCCCTGGACCTGAGGCCAGCGGTAAGGACAGTAGGGTGAAGTTCTCGAACGTGGGAGATTTGTGGTCGCAAGCAGTACACTGCAGAACAGACCTGTGTTGCCCATTGAAGAGCCTAGATATGATTGAGGAATTTTCTTCACGAAACTGATGCCAGGCATGGTTAGCAACTGCATGATCCTCCGAGCTCTCGTGGGTTATCATTGGTGCCGTGGACGTAGGAGGAACCTTTAGGTCTTCATGCAGCCACTCCAGCAAAAGTAGAAGAAATTCGTGCGCGTCGTTCATGCGGTTTCCGCCAAACTCCCTCCGGTGAACACCCACCGCACCAAGAAGCGCGTGAGGGGAAACAAACCGGAACCTCTGCGACCAGATCACCTCCAGAAGACTTGCCACTTCCTCAGCGATGTCACCATGAGTTACCGATCCTGAGTTTAAGTCTTCGCGGTAAAAGCCGCTGATGATGTAACGAACAAAGCTACCTGTGTGTGCAAGCTCCTGGAGGACAGCATTCATGTAACAGGTGTTACCCAGGTTTTCCAGGCCAACGGCATCAGCAGGTGGCTGTAGGGCTGAGGGCTTGTAGATTAAACACTGACTGGCTCTGCTATCAGGCTGTATCAATTGATCAACGGCATAGTTTGCTGGAAGTGGACAGGGAGAGTGAGAGGATAGAGGTGCTATCTGATTTGGCTCCGATGATGAAGTTGTTGCGCAGGGTGTGATGTCACCCTCTGTCGGGTGAGACCTTGGGGGTTTGCTCTCAGACTTCTCCATTGTCTCCCTGGGAGGCTCATCTCGCGCCAAGTTCACTGCTGCAAATGTGAGTTCCGAGGAGGAGCCGTTACCGTCCGGCTTCCCATTTGTAAGGGTGGTACCGGGTGCCAGGCGTACTGCGGTCGCATTTCCTCGCACAACGGCTATTGACATTCGCTGCAGGAGATATTCGGTTTCGCGCCGATCTCCACTTTCGCTGGTTATTCGCCGGCCAAGGTCCCTCAAGAACGAGATGCTGGCTTGACCGATCGCACCAGAAGTTTCAACAGCGATGGGCTGGAAGTGGTACCGCTTGTTGATTTGCTGGTAACGCCGGCGTTTGCGCCCTTCGGCGGCGTCTGCCGCTGCACCTCCGCGGGCAGCGGTAGTGGCGAGGTTGGTGGGGGCGAAGGTGTCCACGCAAGTGGCGTCCCACGTGAGGCACTTTCCGTCGGCAAAGGGGAAAGTCGTCAGGCCATCGGGACGCCTGCCGTCTCCACGGTCGAGGCCTACTGGCTCTAGGACAGATGGTATTCCAGCAGAGAGGAGAGCACGCTTTATGATATTATTCAGTGCTGCGTGTCGCGGTAAGCGACCAGCGCTGAATTGGCATGACAGGGCATGTAGCCCCTTTGCGTCGATGTTTGCTCCGCATCGGCAGCGATGAGGCGCGCAGACCGGTGCGCCGACCCTGAGCGCCAAGGCCGTTCGCAGCGTGTCAGGGTCAAGCAGCGTGCCGACGCTGGCCAATGGAAGAACATTTAGCCACGCTCCCGAATGCGGTTGGGCGGCAGCTCGGAGTCGGGCCCTATCCGC
This sequence comes from Lepas anatifera, assembly GCA_034440635.1. Classification (NCBI taxonomy): domain Eukaryota; kingdom Metazoa; phylum Arthropoda; class Thecostraca; family Lepadidae; genus Lepas; species Lepas anatifera. The sequence continues at coordinate 15,701 of JAOTON010001317.1, read as the reverse complement.
TTCGCTTTCAGCAGTTTCCAGCAAGTGCTTGGCCACAGAAGTAGCCCCAGCACGGTCCCAGGCATATTGCCGGTTTCGTTTTAGTTCATCTGGAACTGCTGCGTTGGTGTAACTTTTCCATGTCTCCACAAGATCTGTCTCGAGTGATTGCATACCATTTATGTCTGCTATCGCCGAGTTAATGGTAGCAACCGTCGGTGATGAGGCCTTCACTGAGGACAGATAAGCTGGGAGTGCAATGTCAGTTAGTGACCTGACGCCGAGTCCACCCACGCCCACAGGAAGTGTGGCCTGCCGCCAGGAATCCCCGCTGAGCTCAACGTTTGTAATACCAACAACTCCTCGACGCACAGACTCGTCTATTCTTGAGAGGAGAGTTGGATGCAGGTATGCTGGTGAGCTGCGCAAGAGGTAAAGCAGACGCGGAACTGACACATAGTTTTTCAGAAGAAAGAAAGCCTGATGGGTCTCGTCAAGTTGTCGAAGCCGCCACACTAGCTTCTCCACCATGTGTCGGCCTTGTATTAGGCGACTTTTCAGCTGATGGTCGGTTATGGGTGCGCCAAGCAGCTCCAGATGGTCGAGCTGGATTTCCCTGATGTTGGGGAGTAGTTCACGCGATTTCTGAAGGGCAGAGGACCGCCAGTTGGATGCTCCGGGGCCTAGTAATGTAATTTCACATTTGTCGCCGTTGATTTGTAGTCCCAGTTGGCTAAGTTTGTCCTTCATGCGGCGGATGTTTGGAATAACCTGCTCCAGCGGGCCTCCGAGTGTGCCGTCATCAAGGTACCAGACATTGATGTCTGTGTCCGATGACCTGATGACGCCATCTATCGTGAGGGAGAATAGCAGGGAGCCAAGTGGATCACCCTGTTGAATCCCAGTCCTCGACATTATCTTCTCTCCTCCGATAAACAGAGGGGTGGCCCTGCTGTATCCCTGCCATATGAGCGGGTATATGGTGGGAGTGCGGGACTGAGCGGCTTCTAGCATCGCATCGCGTCGCACAGAGTTAAACGCGTTTGACACATCCAGCTTCACCAGTGGTTTTGTTCACTCGTGGTTTTGTTTCGAAACATTTTATGGTAAAGCTAGTAGCAGAATTGTTGACAGTAAGCCAATGAAAGATAAAAATAATACCCTGCGTAATCTCTATTAGTGCAGATGGCGCTTCAGTCTTCTTTCGCGCCCTGTTTGCATATATTCTTCAAAATAAACAAATTGATCAACCTGTGTCGATTGAAAATGTCGGGAGGAGGGTGGTGAGTGACAATAATTGAAATATTGGAGCAACTTTGGTGGAAAAAGACCAGTAACACTTGTCGATGTTGAAGGGAAGCTGCCACTCCAACGACCACTGGTGGACCCTCACAATGTCTTCCTGGAGAGAGAGTACAGATGTAGAATGGTCAGCTCTATTGTAAATTTTGGTGTCGTCCGCAAATATTTTGATGCCTGACTGAACAGTGTCTGGAAGGTCGTTAATGAAAATCAAGAATAACAGGGGTCCAAGAACAGAGCCCTGTGGAACTCCGCTGGTAACAGCAGTCCAGTCGGAAATCGAACCGGCCACTGAGACACGCTGGAACCGTCCAGATAGAAAAGCTCTAATCCAGCAAAGAAGCTTGCCTCCAATACCATAGGCCTCAACTTTCTTGATCAACCTCTCGTGAGGAACGGCATCGAAGGCCTTTTGGAAATCCATGTATATGGAATCAACAGGGTGGTGGTCCTCAAGCAATACAGTCCATTCCTCCAGGACCTCAAGGAGGTGGGAGTCACAAGATCGCTTCGGCCTGAATCCATGCTGGTGCTTGGATAGTAGGTTGTGGTCGTTGAGGTGCTGTAAAATAGCATCCTTCACAATAGATTCTAGTACCTTACAGACTACTGATGTAAGGCTAACTGGGCGGTAGTTTCTCGGTTTCTGCCGGTCACCCTTCTTGAATATGGGGACAATAGTCGCAAGCTTCCATTCCTTGGGGAGAAATCCTTCGTCGAGCGACTTCCTGAATATTTCAGCAAGGGGGACACAGAGTGAGTCGGCTGCGCCATGGAGCACACGTGGATGGACCATGTCAGGACCAGGTGAGCTGGAGGTTTTGAGATGAATCAATTTAGAGTGGACTACTTCAGAGGATATCGTGATGTCATCGATTGTACTTCCAAATGGGCGATTCTCAAAAGACGGAATACTATGGTTGTCCTCCACCATAAACACACTAGCGAAGAAGGAATTCAGGAGCCGAGCCTTACTGCTGTTGTCGGTTTCCAGAAAGCCGCCTGGGTTCTTCAGGTCGCCAATACTAGTCCTGGTTTTCAGTCGTGATGCTGTGTACCTCCAGAAAGCCTTAGGGTTGCTTTTGATCCTGGAAACAAGATTGCGCTCGAAGTCCATGTGAAGGCGCCGAGTCAGAGCCCTTAACTGATTTTGAGTGTGTTTTAATCTTGCGTGGTCAATAGGGTTTCTGGTCTGGTAGTATACTCTCGCTAGTTTGTCCTTCCGCTGCTTTAAGTTTAGGACCTCACTTGTCATGTATATGTTCTTCCTATTATGTTTAGTCTTTATCTTGGGGATGCAAGTCTTAGTGATCGTGTTGAGGTGATGCATGAAGAAATTGTATAAGCTCGCGACACAGGAAACTTCCATAAGTCTCCAATTTACAGCTGACACCATCTCGTTGAAAAGGCCAAAGTTAGCTCGAGGGAAATTTAGACGCGTTGTTTGGACTTCAGTGTGGACTGCATAACACACGAGACTGAAATGGATGACCAAGTGATCGCTCTTGCCTACCCCCGGAGAGAAAACCAAATTCTGTACCATTCCTTCCTCGTTTGTGAACACTAAGTCCAACGTACTGGGATTCTGACCTTCTCTGAAGCGAGTGGCCTGGCGAACATGTTGGAAGAGGAAATGATCCTGAGCTAGTTCAATAAGCAGATGAGATGGGTGCCCTAGAGGCGCAGCAGAAAATTCGCCATCCCAGTTAATTTGTGGAAAGTTGAAATCACCAACAATCAGAAGATGTGATGTGGAAAGTGAAGACACACAACTCAACAGATGAGAGAAGTCAGACATAGCTTTGGTACCATCACCTGAGGGACTACGGTAAATTCCTCCAACCAGTAAGGAGTCTTGCCTGTGCAAATCTATTTTCACAAAAAGGTGTTCCTTGAAATCACTGGTTGGGAAAAACACCTGAGCCACCCTCAGGGAGTTCCTAGCATAGATGGAGATGCCACGCTCACCACTGGGACCAAGGTTCACATGGCTTGGGTCAAAACTTGTGAAAAGGTCAAAGTTAGGAATGCTCAGGAGGGCAGGGTGGATGGGTAATTTCTGGGCCTTAGGAATTACTTCAGTCAGGATAACAAAGTCAGGTTCATTGCCAGCAATATGCATACAAAAATCCTCCCGCTTATTGATGAACTGGTCACAGTTTGTATATATAATTCTCAAGTTCTGGACACTATGAACTCCAGTCAGTCACATCGGCTGAGTTTGAAGAGGACAACCCGCATCCTGCCGAGCATTCATACTTGCCTCCTCTCTGTGTCGTTCAGATGATGAACCTTCGTGGTCTGCGGTGGAAGTAAGAGCTCCATGTATGGGTCCCGCTGTACCTCTTGTCACCTGGTCACTGATTACAGTTGGCTGAACCTGGACAGAGTTGTTCCCAGTCAAGTGGGCAGCACCCGAAACGGTGGCAGAACTCCCTTGCTGAACTGAGATTATTGGTGCTCCCTCAGAAACTTTTGTACATTCATTAGCCACCTGGTGGGAGGGGTCAGCAGTGTGACTCATCATGGTAGAAATGCCTCTCCCAGCTGCTCCTGAAGAGACAATCTTTCCACGTCTGATTCGTAGATCGGTCTCACCTGCCTCTCGTCGTCTCCACAGCTCCTCCCGGACCTTCTTCTGCTCTTGGCGCTCTTTGAACGTCAGGTCAGGTGTGATGAACACCCGTTTCCACTTGCTCGTGCCCTTCAGTTGGGGTGCCATCCTCAGGATATCAAACTTTGACTCCTCGTTTTCAAGCGATATAATGAGTAGCCTGTCCTTGCCTGGCATAACTTTGCCAGCACGGAAGGATTTTGTAGCTCTGGGCCTTATGCGGAAGCAGTCCATGATCATTGTAGCAAACAGTGAGATGTCGGCTTCAGACCGTTCCCCCACAGTGGATCCCTGTTGTTCAGGAAAGTTGTGGATGACTAGATTACGGTTGCGTTTGTCTTTGTCAAGGAAATCGTCAAAGACCTTTGACACAGTCTGGGCATCTTTGTTGGTGATAGATCCGTGAGTAGCAGAAGAAACCACATTGGCAAAAACAACATGCTTCACGACTACTCAATGAGAGGCTCACTCTTGACGAAGACAGAGGTAGAGAGGGACCTAGGGGTGGTTATCGATCGGGAACTGAAGTTCAGAGAGCAGGCTTCTACTGCTGTCTCCAAGGCTATTCGAGTCCTGGCAGTCATCAGACGGTCATTTGCTCACATCGACAAATTCACACTGACTCTTCTCTTTAAGTCATTGGTGCGCCCCCTCCTCGAATATGGAAATGCTTCCTGGGGACCGTTCAACAGGGCTGATGAGAAGTCCTTGGAGAGGGTTCAGCGCCGTGCTACCCGCTTAGTTGGTGACATCAAGGGCTTACCCTACTCAGACAGGCTACGAGCTCTCAAAATTCCATCGTTATACTACCGGAGACGCCGAGGGGACATGATCAGGACTTTCCAGCTTCTTCACGGTGCCATTGACCAGGACCCGTCTCAGTTCCTACAGCTAGACACGTCTTCCTGCACACGTGGACACAGATGGAAGTTGCAAAAACCGACAGCCATCACAAGAGCCCGTCGTGCTACATTTAGTGTCCGCATTGTAAACGACTGGAACTCTCTTCCGTCACACGTAGTGGAAGCCCGTACACTTGACCAATTCAAGGCAAGACTCGACACCACCTGGACTCACCTAATGTATGATAGTCCTGACTGACCTGTATCTGCCCATGGGTTGAGCTAGAAAACCCATGGTCCCCACTCAGGCTCCCGCCTGAGTAAGACCAAGCTAAGACTCCCATTGAGATCGAGCTCGCCAGAGAACGGAGCCAGCAGGCCTTTGAGCCTCCAAAATTCCGACATCCTTAGGTAAGGTAAGGTAAGGTAACAGTTACTCAAACCCTTAAAGCATGAAATATAAATACCTGGAATGGAGACTTCAATAGGTACAAACCCTCCCCGCTTTTGGGTGTCATTCTAAAACATTAAAAAATCCTTCGTAAGTAAAGCTCGGTAAGGACTAATGTAAGTCTATGGGAGATGTGCTGGCCAATGACTTTAATGCCTCATAACTTATAAACTGTCGCTTGCACAGAAAAGCAACCATGCATTTCAGGAAAGCCTTATCTGTGTTGCGTCCGCTAAAACACATTTTAGGCATGAAATATCTAAAATATCAGCAAAGTGCAAGACATCAGAATTTTGGGGTGCGTTCTTTGAAATATTCCAGTCTGGAATTCTGGGAACAGTGACATCACAGCTGTTCTTTTAAACTTTTCCCGGGATTCCACATCGAATATTCCCGTCATGCCGTGCGGAACGGTGGGAATAGAAAAAGCAGTCCCGCTCAAGATGGTGGCGCCCATGCATGAATTTTGGGACAGTAAGTTTGTGGACTTTGAAAATTTATCTGCTTGTAAGGTACATTATATGTTTTTGCAGGATAATCTGAACCTAATAATAACTCCTAAATGAAAGTAAATGAAAGATTTGGGTGTGCACAAGTCAAAATAAATAATGAGACTGTCACACCTTGCCATTTACTCTGCATTCCAGCCTCGTTAAAGAACATTCCACTGCTGGAATCCGGGGAATATCATGATGTCACAACCCCTGGAATTCCACCTCAGAATAATTCAAAGAACACAGCGTTTATACTGCATCTCAACTTGTATGATTACATGTTTAAAGAGTGTGTGATTCAGCACCACAGTAGCGCAGTGGGTTAAGCGTTCACCTAGCGAGTGAAAGGTCTAGGGATCAGATCCCGCATGGTGCACTTTTCATCTTCATAATGGTAATTTTGTTGCTCAATAGCACAGTTAGCAGAATGCTTATCTAGCAATCCTAGTGTTCCAGGTTTGAATCACGGCTCACACACATTCTGTTTTTCTATTTTATGGTTATTATGCCATTATTTAGGTTTATATTGGATAAATAATACCTCAGTAGTGGCTGGTCACTCTCAGATGAAGTAAGACATGCTCTAAAGCCTGTTTTTTGTTGAATATTTTACTGTTATCTATATTTTAATGTTTTTGTTTATTTACCCCATTCTTTTTAATGAGCCCCACAAAAGCATCCCAGAAATTAAGGAGGCTTCCGTTCCAGGTTTCTTTATTCCATGATTAAAGTTCAGGGAGTACTTGTACAGGGAGTGTTGTGAATGACTGGACTGACTCTCTGACCAATAATGACTATATATCTCTCTCTGAATGACTCTCTCTCCCTGTCTGAATGACTGTCTGATAATCATTCTATATGTCTGAATGATTATCTCTGTCTGAATGACTGTCTGAATGACTCTCTGTCTGAATGGCTTTATGTCTGAATGACACTATATGTATGAATGACTCTCTCTGTCTGAATGACTCTCTCTGTCTTAATGACTCTCTCTGCCTGAATGACTCTATATCTTAATGACTCTCCATCTGAATGACTCTCTTTCTGAATGACTCTCTATATATGAATGACTCCCTATGTCTAAATGACTTCCTATGTCTGAATGACTCCCTATGTCTGAATGACTCCCTATGTCTGAATGAATCCCTATGTCTGAATGACTCCCTATGTCTTAATGATGCCATATGTATGAATGACTCCCTATGTCTGAATGACTGCCTATGTCTGAATGATTCTATATGTCTGAGTGACTCTATCTGTCTGAATGACTCTGTGTGTCTGAATAAATATGTCTGAATGACTGTATGAATGACTCTCACTGTCTGAATGACTATCTCTGTCTGAATGACTCTCTTTGTCTGAACGAATCTCTATGTCTGAATGAATATCTCGGTCTGAATGACTATCTCTCTGAATGACCCTATCTGTGTCTGAATGACTCTCTTTGTATGAATTACTCTCTCTCTCTCTCTCTGTCTGAATGACTCTCTATCTGTCTGAATGACTATCTGTCTGAGTGACTCTCTATCTATCTGAATGACTCTATATGTCTGAATGGCTCTATATGTCTGAATGACTCTCTATCTGTATGAATGACTATCTGTATGAATGACTCTCTATAAGTCTGAATGACTCTCTATCTGTCTGAATGACTCTCTATCTGTCTGAATGACTCTCTATCTGTCTGAATGACTCTATTTGTATGAATGACTCTCTATCTGTCTGAATGACTCTCTATCTGTCTGAATGACTCTCTATCTGTCTGAATGACTCTCTATATGTCTGAATGACTATCTGTCTGAATGACTGTCTATCTGCCTGAATGACTCTCTATCTGTCTGAATGACTCTATCTGTCTGAATGACTCTCTATCTGTCTGAATGACTCATCTGTCTGAATGACTCTCTATCTGTCTGAATGACTCTCTATCTGTCTGAATGACTCTATCTGTCTGAATGACTCTATCTGTCTGAATGACTCTCTCTGTGTGTATGTCTATCTCTCTGTCTGTCTCTCTCTCTCTGTCTCTCTCTCTCTCTCTCTCTCTGTATCTCTCTCTGTCTCTCTCTCTCTCTCTCTCTGTCTCTCTCTCTCTCTCTCTCTCTCTCTCTCTCTCTCTCTCTCTCTCTCTCTCTCTCTCTCTCTCTCTCTCTCTCTCTCTCTCTCTCTCTCTCTCTCTCTCTCTCTCTCTCTCTCTCTCTCTCTCTCTCTCTCTCTCTCTCTCTCTCTCTCTCTCTCTCTCTCTCTCTCTCTCTCTCTCTCTCTCTCTCTCTCTCTCTCTCTCTCTCTCTCTCTCTCTCTCTCTCTCTCTCTCTCCTCTCTCTATAAACGTTTGTGCTGGTTGCTTTGTGATGATTGTACGCCGTGAGCTACGGTTGTGCTTGTCTTCATATTTGCTTGATGCAGTGCGCTTGATGTGTATCGTCTGTATATATGCTTGATGTAGTGTGCTTGATGTCTATCTACAGTATATTTACTTGACACAGTGGGCTTGATGGCTCTGTGGCTGTCTGATGCTCAGCTTCACCGTGATAACTAGCAGAATCATTTTATGTGGCTGTTAGGGTCTCATTTCTACACTTGTGAGCCCATGTGGCGTCTACTTTTTATGATATCATCTTAACTCTTCATGTTATAGCTCATCTCTTCTTTGTTGCCTCACCTGATCAGCAACGCTGATGTTATTTCTGTTACTGCCTTCATCTCGCCTACATCTAAGAGAAACTCAGTACTGCTGCCATCTCGGTGGCGGGGGGGGGTTCGACCAGGATTCCAGTGTGCTGTGCTCCGCTCCCTTCGACTGGTAGCCCAGAGAGCCGTTTATGAATACCGCAGGAGCGGCCGGGGGAATGATTCCATCGTCGCCAGTGCTGCTCGCGAAGGCTGCCGGCCCATCTGGGACCCGGACGCTATCTGGCGGCTCCGCCACACTCACTGGACGGCTGGAGGCCGACCTGCTCGCTTGCTGCGGGGGCTGCGGGCCCTGAGTCGATCGTCAATTTCATCGGGTATAACTGCAGCACCCGATGTGTGGCCCCATCGTGCGTCGCCCGGACCCGTTCCCTCTAAACTGCCTCACCAATTTATCTCCGCCATTCGGGCTAAATGGAGCTGATAATCTGCACGTTAGACCGATTATGACCTCGGCTTTATCGACATCTTCATGGTCGTGTTGGCTCGGGCCGTACCGGCAGTCGGCGGGAAATGCTGTTTGCCTGGGGAGTGGGCTTCGGGGAGTAGCATCGAGCTGAATCTCAATCTACCTGCCCGGGACGCTGGCTGTTGCCTGCTGGGGACGCTGATTCTCACATGCCCAGCACACTGACTTTCCTGACCAGGACACTGGCTCTCATCTATACGGGATGCTGACTCTCACCTGCTCAGGGCGCTGACTCACCTGCGCGGACTCACATGCTCAGGACGCCGGCTCCCACCTGCTTGAGGCGTTGACTCTGCTCGGGATGCTGACTGTCATCTGATCGGGACGCCGACTCCCACCTGCTTGGAACGCCGACTCTCATCCGCTCGAGACGCCGACTTTCACCTGTTCGGGACGCCAACTCTCATCGGCTCGGTACCCTGACTCACCTGCTCGGGACGCTGACTATTTCCTGCTCGGGACGCCGACTCTTATCCACTCGGGACCCTGGCTCTCAGCTGCTCGGGATGATAGCTCTCACCAGCCTAGGACGCTGGATCTCACCTGCTCGGGACGCTGGCTCTCACTTGCTCAGGACGCTGGCCGTCACCTGTCCAGGACGCTGGCTCTCGCCTGCTCAGGAACCGACTCTCATCCGCTACGACACTGACCTCACCTGCTCGGGACGCTGACTCTCACCTGCTCAGGGTGCTGACTCACCTGCGCGGACTCACATTCTCAGGACGCCGACTCCCACCTGCTCGAGGCGGTGACTCTGCTAGGGATGCCGACTCTCATCTGCTCTGGACGTCGACTTCCACCTGCTTGGGACGCCGACCCCCATCCGCTTGGGACGCCGACTTCCACCTGCTCAGGACGCCAACTCTTACCCGCTCGGGACCCTGACTCTTACCTGCTCGGGACGCTGACTCTTGTCCGCTCGGGTGCCGACTCTCATGCTCGGGATGCCGACTCTTATCCACTCGGGACTCTGGCTCTCACCTGCCTGAGACGCTGGATCTCACCTGCTCGGGACGCTGGCTCTCACTTGCTCAGAATGCTGACCGTCACCTGTTCAGGACGCTGGCTATCACCTGCTCAGGAACCGACTCTCACCTGCTCGGGGCGCCAACCCTCATCTGCTCGGGACGCTGGCTCTTATCTGCTAGCGACACCGACTCTCACCTGCTCGGGGCACCAACTCTCATCCGCTCTGAACGCCGACTCTCATTTGCTACGTCACTGAACTCACCTGCTCGGGACACGGATTCACATGCTCGGGACGCTGACTCCCACCTGCTCGGTGCGCTGACTCCTTCCTGCTCAGAATGCCGACTCTTATCCGCTTGGGACGCCGACCCCCATCCGCTTGCGACGCCGACTTTCACCTGCTCGGGACGCTGACTCTCATACGCTCTCGACGCCGACCCTCTCCTGCTCCGGACTCGGGTTCTCACTTGCTCAGAACGCTGACTCTCATCCCCTCGGAACTCTGGGGCTCTCACTTGCTCGGGATGATAGCTCTCACCTGCTCAGGATGCAGGATGCCACCACGACGTCGCTCCCCCGGACCTGGGGCAGGCTGGTATGAATGCTCCCCACGATGGACAGCCTGGTTCTCAGGAGGGCTGGGCACCGCCGGAGGGCGTGTTCTGGCGTGTCTGCCTCCTCGTTGCAAATGGGACATCTTCCCGCAGGGCAGCAGATGGTGTTGCACCCTTGGCACTCTCGGGAAGGGCTCCAGCCGAGACAAGGTAGGAACTGCCTTGAACAGGACCAGTGTCCCGCTCGCAGCTGTTGGACGTCGACCGATGCCAGCCAGTTGCCAGCCGGCAGAGGTCCCCTCAGGGGACCGATATTCACTTGCCGGATTCGTCCGGCAAGTAAAGATTGGAGCAACGAGGAATGATGCGCCCGGGGCCCCAGTGAGCCCTGGAGGGCACGTCGTAGCATAACCGCGGACTTATCATTTCTGACCCTCCGGCGGCCGCCGCCTCTTCCGACTTCGGTCGGTTAGAGTCAGCATCTGTCGGCGGTGGCTCTGGTGATGAGGCCCGCGGTGATACTGATGGCTGCCTTACGGGCCCTTTGTTACCTGGTCGGTAACCGTATTGGATCGGGTCAGCTCTGTCCTATACCTGCCAGTATGTAGCTCCTGTATGTTTTTTGTTCTATTATTTTGTTGATTATTGTTAGTTCCTGTCACCTTTTTGTGCCTTAGTTGTCGCCCTCACAGTAATTTGCCTTCTTTGGCATTTTATGGGTGTAAGAAGCCCACTCGAGGCCTATCTCGAGCCCCGGCGACGAGGTTGACGGGATCCTGGGGTGTTTAGGTCCCCCTCGGGTGGGTCAGTCCCGAGGGTTCCAACACGCTCCCTTTGGCCCAGATATCTCGATCTAACCGGGGGTAAGCCGTCCGTAGGCTGCCGCGGACGGCCTAGCTACTCGGCAGTGTCTACGGGCGCTGTCGCTTGGTCCAGCTGGGCAGGGGGATTATGTTTCGGGCGTGCGGCGCGGTGCCCTTCGCGGTGGGGACTGTAATAGTTCTTGCCGGGCTCGACGTGGGCCGGGGTTTCGGAAATCGTCGATTTGCGAGACTTCGGCCTGTTGCGCGCGCCTGGTGGACCGCAGTCACCGCTGGGTGAGGGCTGCTGCGTTTTGCTTCGTCCCGACTCATGGCCCTGCCGGCCCACTGCACAGTGATGCAGGAGGCCTGAAAAACGGGACGAAACTCATAGCTCAATAAATAATAATGAAAGAACAATGATTTTGGGTGCAATTTGAAGCTCTTCATCAGGCGGCTCAAACAAGCACACCAAATTTCGTTTTTCCTCTTAACCCTCATTTTTGCCTGGGGGTTGATTCTACCCCCTCTTAATTTTTCGCGATGGGAGAAAATCTGCTCGCTTTAGCGCAATGCCGCGTGGCAAGTGCGAACCAACATTAATTTGATACATCTTGACGAAATTTCAATCCAAGGTCAGGTCACGTCACCGAGTTATGATGTCATTTCTAAATCGATGTAAAGCAATGTAGGTTCTCAAAACAAGGTTGGCAAAAGCCGGGAATACCTCAGCTTCTAGAGGAGTTAGATCGAGTTTCTATACACTATTCGAAAGCTCTTGTAAAAGAAAAATATAGGGCGGACATCCATTTTGAGGTCAGGTCCATAACGAAGGCACCAGAGCACCCCTTGGGACCCATTGGGTGCGCTACTTTATGCGGAGGCTATCTGGGTTTTTTAACGGTTCTGTCAGCGGCAGTAGCTTTATGAAATAATTACTTAGTCGCAAATCTGACCATGCGATAAGCTGAATAAAGATAATAGTAAGAGAATCAATTCGTATGATTGATAATTTGATTGAATGATTGGATTTCCCCAGTTGTCAGCCGGCAAACATTGGAAGTGAAAAATGCATTCTCACCTCGTATTTATTAACATTGTGAACACATTTAGGGTAGATCCGGGTAATTAAACATCATCGGAAGATAACCACTGTTAAGCTTTAACAACCGGCAAACGCAATAAAATGTGCGACAAGCGACTATCTTCAAAATCCAAGAGAGGTAGTATGTACAGCCGTTTCGATACTGATTGGTTGGTATTAGGCTGCGGTCGTTTTTGCAAAATATCTATCAAGAGCTGGTCTTTACAGAGACGATTGTTGACTCACCTGCTTCGTTTTAACTGGATGCATGAATTGACGTGCGAAATACTTCATCATGTCCAAAATTTGCAAGTTATTGAGAAAAGACACCGAAAATAATCGGGATCGGTAAAAACAACTTTTTGTACATAATTTACAAATTTACGTTTCATCCAGTCTGCAGGGTCCCAAATTTAAAGAGCTCATCAAAATTCATTGCTAGAGACGAAACGTTTATGAGAAGAGTAATCGTTTTTAAAATATTTCTTAAACGAACTGACACTAACCCGGTGTCCTAACCAAGACGCAACGCTTCGCAAGGAGACACAGACCACCGTGAGTTCATCCTCTTACACTGCCACTACGATGGATCGTTTGGAAGTTAGACCCCCCGTGCGGACTAGACCAGAACAGCCTGGCTCATCTATCCCTGTGTGGGTCAAGTCTTCTTCCAGGGTCCTGGTCCTTACTCTAGAGGAGGGCAAGAAAATGAATCCCTTTCAGGTTGTCGAGGCCTTGGCTAAATTCGGATCCACGACCCATGTCTATCGGCACTCCGCCAGCAAATTGGACGTCACCATGTCCTCAGAAGAAGAAACGTACAGTCTGCTGTCGGCTAAAAGCCTGTCGTACTCTGGAGAAGGAGGAACCTTGGTATCGATACCGATAACAGTGACTCTCCACCCCACAAAGAACAGCGATGCTGGTGTGTTTCTTATCGGGAGCTCGCTGGGTCAACAGAACAGGACGTATTGAATGGTTTGAAGGAGCAGGGGGTGAAAAACGTGCGGAGAATGAGTAAGAGGGTGAGCGGTGAGCTTGAAGCGACAAACACTTTCGTTCTGACTTTCAATACTAAGGGAGCTGCCTCAAACCATCCGTGTAGGCTGGCTTTCCGTGCGCGTTCGTAGGTACGTACCGCACCCCACGCGATGCTACCGATGTCAGAGATACGGTCATGTGGCCAAGACTTGCAAAGGGCAGGAGATGTGTGCGAGGTGCTCGATGGCAGGCCACGGCTCAGCAGTTTGCAAGGCGGGCGTCCCCAAGTGCGTCGGATGTGGTGGTGACCATGAGGCGTGGTCACGCACATGCCCCACGTTCCTCTCTGAGAGGGAAAGGCTGAAAGAGCATGTTCTGGGAAGGCCTCCCAAGGAGAATGTATCACAAGGAGATAGCCGCCGTGAGGTGCCTGGCTCTCTCAAGCCGCCTGTGATGGAGGGAGCTTCCGTGCTGTCCTCATCCTATTGCGATGCCCTCGTGGGAGGCACTGTGCAATCGAGATCTCCCGTCAACCTTGATTCCTCCTTGCGAGATGTCATGCACATATCAGTCCGTGATTTCATTAGCATTTACGGTGGACGGGTGCCACAACCAGTCAACCACTTCAGTACCCAGACTGGTGAAGTTAGGATCACATCTGATAAGTCCGTTCAGACTGACCCAGTTGCCAACTTTGTTAAATCCCCATCAGTACTGATGCCTGACAATCAGAGTGGGCACACAACGGATAAGAGCACCCAAGCGGATCTCGAGGAAGGTTTGTCTGCGTCGGGCGCCGCATCACCAGCGGACCATTCTGGGGAGATTACAGGGCCTGATGTGAGTGGGGAGCAGCCAGTCCCTGACACGGGGGATGCTGCTCAGTTGGAACTTTCTGCCTCAGCACCACCAAAGGGGCGCAGTTTGCGAAAGGAGCAAAGTGCAGCGTTATCCCAACACCCGCAGATAGCGACTCTGCACCTATGCCTCCGCCATACCCGCCACCGTCACCGCCGACACAAACACCGCCACCAAAAACAAATGGCATGGGTCGCTCAATTTCAGAGTCCCGTGAAATTAAACGAAGACTTTCCCCTTGTTCAAGCTCAGGAAAGGCATCCCCCCAACACGGCACGAAGAAACAACAAAACCAGATTTCCTTTTCCTTGACACAAAGGAAAGAAAATCGGAGTGCCAAGAGTGCATAAAGAGTTCCCCATTAAAATGAAGCAAGCAGGGTCCTAAGAAAATTTGGATAAATCAAAAATGTTGGCAAGGTGTGTCACGCCCTTCTATTAGTGATGAGAGGCATTCCGGTCCAAGAGCCCGGGAAACATAGATGAACAGAAACACAACTTTCGTTCGCAGCTCTCCGCCCAAGGGTCTCGGATATCCCGAGCGAACGGAGAGACCACCACATGCATGGGATGCACGTACGGCTTGGTGCGTATCAGAAATGTACGACGGAAGAAGCTGGGAAACTTAGGTAGAATCTCAGCACTCAGTTTTTTAAGCTGCTGTTCTTGCTGAACAATGACTTATGCTAGCCTCTTTCTAAGTAGCTTTTGCAGACCGTATATAGTTGAAATCTAATATGATAATGATGGGCGCGAAATGGCCAAGACGCTGAAGCTCCCTAAAACCCCAATACACACATACACACCGGCAGAGGCGGCGGGACTTCCTCTCCCATGAGGTGAGTGGTACCAGCCGGCGGGCCAAGCTCTGATTTAGTGAGACCTCGTCGCTCTGGCATCCTCCCGGGACACCATGGTGACGTCCACCGGCACCTGTTTCTGGGGAAGGGCAGAGGCCTCCCTGCAAAGCGCGTCTGCCCTCTCGTTTCCCCAGGATTCCGCAGTGGGAGGGGACCTATTGCAGGAGTACTTGCCGGTTCCCTCTAGCGATGGTCGAGAGGGCCTCCCAGATCTGAACCCCGAGCGGGATGACTTGTTCTGCGGGGCTGGCACGGAGCGAGACCAGGACCGACAGGGAGTCAGTGCATATCACAATGGGGTCGTCCACACAAGTCAGAAGCTCGCAAAGGAGGCGCAATGATGCCGAGATTGCGAAAGCTCCGCACGGAAGCTGGAGCTGAGTCTGCCGGCGGGGCTCGGAGCTCGTGGCGTTCACCCGGCTCCTCGATGATGCTCCGGCTTCGCCGTTCAAGACGCCTCCCAAGCTCAGATTGCACACTGTGGTAGGGCCGTCAGTTGGAAGAGCGCCGCTTCCTTCTTCGTGGACGATGATCCTCCCGGTATGTTTTGGCCCACATCAAGGTTGAAAATCAACGGCGATGCAATCCCCCCTCAAACGGGGGTGGGGGGCGCTGCGGTAGCAGAGGCTTCACCGGGGGCAGTAATACCTGCCGCCGAGCCAGACCGCGCGCCTGAGCTCCTGCCACCCCGTAACCGAGGAGAGGCGCGCCGGGACTGTGGTTTCACCCACCGCTCAGGATGGGTCGTTTTCTG